>CM031240.1:273309523-273760641 GCA_018340775.1 Taxus wallichiana var. yunnanensis
AGTAAAGATAAGAAAGGGTTAGGAGTGCCCAAGAGGGACAAATGCACTTACATGTTGGTGTCTAAACTAGGCACCAATGTCTGAGGTCATAAAAGATAACACAAATAAGTTCCTTAAGGGTTGTAGGGTGTCTAAGATAGAAGAGATAATAAAATTTAAATAAAAGGAGACCAAATATAGTTTTCAACCACTAGTTTTATTACTTAGGAATCATGTATACATTAGTATGCTTTAGGACCTAGGATTATAACCAAGTTCATAATTTTGTGTCTACATTTTCCCCACTTTATGTTGTTGAGTGAATAATTAATAACATAAAGTATATAGAACATGCATACCTTATGATTATGTATATAAAAGTGTAGGTGATAGCATTCTAAGTGGAAATTTGAAGCGTGAAATGATCGTAATGTGAGGCGTGGAGACTAGGAAGGGAAATAGACCTAGAGGTAAAGTGTATGCATTGTAGTGCGTTATTGTAGGCTGGTGAGAGATGCTTCTTATTGCGTGCGTATAAGATAGACCTACAAAATAAGAGAAAGAAAGTAGTCAAATTTTTGTATATGATAGATCATAGAAACATGTGTATAAGTATGTAAAAAGTGTAAAAGTGTGTAAAAAGGAAAGTGTGTGCCTAAAGTATAAGAGAGTAAAGGATAGAATTTTTCCTATTTCCTAGAGATTGCTAATTTGAATGTTGAAGGTGAGGTTTTGGATGGTCCCAATCCAAGAACGAGTTATTTGGGTGAACTCATGCCAAGATCGATATTTTATGGCGATCTCATGCCAAATAAAATTTTTTAGGTTATCTCACGCTAAGTGAAAGTGTTGGGGAGAGAGGTCTATATTTAATCTCCTTCCATGAATCTTCCCTTTATTGAAGCTCAAAATTACACCTGTCCCAGATTAGGATGAACTGGGCTTTGAGGAAACATGGGATTGTCTCCAAGTTGTGGGACTTTTGCTTGAGACAAACCTCTAGAGAAGGCTAGCTTCCTCTGCTTATTTCTACTACTACAACTACTCCTAGGAAGGGAAATTCATCTACTTAACACTAATCTTCAATTCCAAGGGAATAGGGTGAGAAGGAGATGGATAAATAGAAACCTAAGCTAAAGATAGGTGATACTACAAGAAATAAGGGGATGAACACTTATAGATGATTGAAAATAAGGGAAAATGCATAAATGGAGGGCGATATACATGCCACAGTTTGAAACAACACTCACACACTCACTTTCATGGAGTAAAATAGAAACAAACTGCAAGGGACATGAAATATGCACAACATACCAATAATTCAATGGAAAAGCAAGAAGATGCAAAAAAATATGAGCTATGGTAGAGAATAGTCATAAAAAAACAATTTATTACTTCTAAGTGATGCACAATCGATTACAATGGTGAAAAGAGGCAAGTATCCACATGCAATGAATGATATCTAAGGCCTAAAACTCAAAATGAAAAGGAACACTACTATGAATAATGCTCATAGAAAACCAAGAGGGTCCAACCTTTACAAATGAGCATTATTAAACAATTTATAGAAGAAGGAGAGAAGAGGAGGGAAAAGAGAGGGAAACTTGGATTCCATCTTTCAACCACTAACAAAAAAAATAAATTCTTGTAATCAAATCTTCCTCCCCATATCATCATATCTTGTAGAAGAAGGAATGAAGCCGAGCTAATTCAAACCTATGTGAGTAAGTCGACTAGATGTGTGCATTAATGGAATGTGTCACGTTTCCATATTTTTCTCCTATCAAATCCTACCAAAATATGAATTTTAAAGGTCCAATGTGTAGCTCATGACTGCATATTTCCAACAAGACCAAGGACACATGAATTTGAGCTTTGTAACAAAATTTATGGTGATTTGAAGTTTGTAGTGCAATATGAACATGTGAGCCAAGTGGAATTCTTTGATTGGTAGAAGGATTTGGTCATTGCTATCTATTTGTGTTTTCCTCTTATGCCACGTGTAATTCATTAATTTTTATAAGGATTTTGTGTGTAACTATAATTTTCTAATAGGTTGTGTGTTGTACACTTTATCTAACAAGTTCCAAGGAGTGACACGTGACACTCAATAATTAATGCACAACATTGAAAGCTTAGTGCATGCACGGAATTAGGAGGAACGAGAGGGAAAATGTAGGGATCTTCAAGAGTGTGAAAGAGTGTGCATAGTTGTGGGAATAAAATGTGCATATCTCAGTAAGGTATGCAAATGTGCAAAAGGGAGTGGAAGCATGTAAGATAAGGATGCGTGGAAGAAAATGCATAGGAAAATGCGTGCAAATAAGATGTTAAAGGAGAAAAATTTCACATTGGTAAATGTGTGATACTCAAAGGAAAGGCACATGCACAAGCCATGGCTAAGACTTAGAGGAATGCAAGGCAAGTCCACAAGAAGGGAGTCAAAAAAATTGGAGTGAAATTGAAAGCACAAGAAGGATAAAAATATAGCAAAATTCCAATGAGGAGAGAAAGAGCATGTAGAATTTTTGCAGAAGAAGGTGAAAGAAATGAAGGAAGAGGAAGGAATGGCATGTGGGGTTTTGCATGAATAAATATATCTTAGTGTTTTCCCCTCAAAAATTTCCTTCATTATTTCCAAGTCTAATCCTAAATTTTTGAGTTAGCCCCCTTTGAAAATGGTCTAATCTGAGTATTTTGAAATCTAGCACTTTCCAAAGGATCAAAGAGGTTTGGAACCTACTTCATCAGATGGGAAATTTCTTCCCCTTTCCAAAAAGGTAAAGAAGTTTCCTAACTCCTTGTTTTGTGCAAGATATGGGTCGGTTTTTTTGCTAGACTTAAGTTGTAAATTTAGCCCAAGAGCCGGATGGAGAAAATAATGAAGTTTGAACCCCGTAGTCAATAGGATTCTGCCACATCATCATCGGGAGTGTGGGCCGGCAGGAGATTACGATTTTGAAATTTTTCCAACAAAGGTTCAAAGTGTTCTAAATGGAGCCGTGACCCCATATCCAACCAAATCATGCCACGTGTCCTCTCTAAAAAGTCAAAGCGGGCCGGCGAAGGAAATTGTTCCAAATTTCTGAATTCCAAAAAGTTGTGAAACGTAAAAAGCTCACCCATGGCCACTCGAATCATCTTTTGCCACGTGGATGGCTCCATTTCAAAGGCACAAAACATGATCTAACGATCTACATTCAATCTAGCAAGTTTGTAACCATTTTAATCATTTTTCCTCTAGCATTTGCCGCCATGGCCATTTTTCTACGATTTTGGAATCCGAATTGATGCAAAATGATTGGATTTCAATTGAATCGCTTCGGATGCCTGGGAAATTGTAACTACTCTTGGCATGCTATTTCATGTGCTCTGTAATTCTTTGTAATGGTCGGAAATCAAATTTTTGAAGACTATAAACATATTTTTGTGAACGAGAGACAAAAAAAGAGAGTCACCATTTCTTCTAAGCTTCTCCTTTATGTAATTTCTTCTATTTTATTTCATTGTACGAGTTTCCCTTTCAGATGCAATAAGAAAAGATGGATTTTATGCCCCTTTGATCGAGGATTTGATTGGTACTTTGTGACCAATGTGTTTTTGTTCAGTCTTGTAGCTCTGTTTTGCAAATTTGTATTCTTTCTTCCATTTAAATGCATGTTATGAAATTTCTAGTCAATGTATGCAGGCTTCTGATTTTCTACCTTCATCATTGATTTCCTTGCCTTCATTCTCACTCCCTTTCCCACTCTCGAGTGATTTTTTCCTTACAAGCAATTGTAGGCTTTTCCATAGGGTTAGTGGAGTGCCCCTATGGATCTTCGGTTGAAAAACCACCATTAAATCCACTTGATTTTCATGCATAATATGGCAGCTACACCATTATAAGTAGAGGGACTTAGATTCCCATAGTGTTGTTTTGAAACCCACAATTTTCCCTCAAGACAAATTTCCAAGCCAACAATTTTGGCGCCCACTGTGGGGCAGATTTTGCAGCATCTGCACCCTAAAAATGACCACAAGGTCATATAATACCATTAGAGTTTATTGAAAATTTAGTTTTCTTGTGATCCACATGGATACAAGTCATGGCCATTCAAGCAAACCCACCTGTTGAGAGACCTACCTTGCTTTTTCATATTCAAGAGGATATTACTTCAGACCTAAGGGAGGCTATTTGGCATAATAGGCAGAGTATAAACCATTACTATATTGCTTCAAGGATCTTGGACCAAGAAGAAGAACTTGCTCATGAGTTGGAGGAGCAAAGACAAATTTTGGCACCTCAGAGAAGACCATAAGCCTTCAAGCTGGCTGACAGAAGGTATACCCGATAGTTGAGACAAGGAGGATATATTGATCCTACTTTTGATGAGCTCAAGAGAGAAGAACAAGAGCTTGAAAGAGAAGAAGAAGAGGTGAGAATTCCATTTGAAAGAGAAGAAGAGATTTGGGCTCAATTTGAGGCCATTGAAAGACTCAAGCAAGGATGAGAGAAGTAGTAGAAAAATTAGCTGCGCACCTTAGCTGATCTAGAAGCCAGACACAAAGACAAAATGGCTGATAATGAACGTGAAGCACACAGACCAAACGTGCCATGGGGAAGGAACACTGGTCCACTTGCTCTCCCACGAATACTTCATGATCTAGCCAAGAGGTTCGAGGAAGAATTTCCCCAAATTCAAAGGAGATGGCTCCCAACTACCTGAGGAACATGTAGCAGCCTTCATCACAACTTGTGGTGTGTTAGGTGTTGAAGATGAAGATGTATCAGTCAAATTTTCATGGAGTCACTCCAAGAAAAGGTTTCGAATGGTTCTACATGTTTCCCCCAAGATCTATCACTGGTTGGGATGATATAAGGAGTGCATTTGAACATAGATTCAAGAGCACTGAAGATTTCCAAGATCTGTTGGTTCAACTGGTTCAAATGAAGAAGGAAGCTTCTAAGTCCATGAGAGATTTTGTTGCAAGGTTTGACAAATTAACGAGAAGAATCCTAGAAGATATAGTCCCTCCTGATAACAATTTGAGGAGATTCTTCATCAGTTCCTTGCCATCGAAGTTGGTTTCTTCCTCAGAAGAGACCAACCAAGAACATTGAGGGAAGCACAAGACTCTACCATTGAAACTAATGATGATTTAATCCTTTTGGGGAAGGTGAAGGGCCCAAGCGGAAAGCAAAAAGGTCAGAGTTCCAGTTCAGTCCAAATAGACCCCATGTTTCAAAAAATGGCCAATGATCTGGTTGCCTTGAAGAAGCAACTGTCTCAGATCACTATGAGGAACAACCCAAGAAGATCAAACTTTAATGATAGGCAACATATTGCACCTCCTCCTCACCAGCTTGCTCTTGAAGCACCCCCAGTCAATGTGGCCTGTGATGTAAGAGAAGAAGCTAAAGTTGATGAGCCCGAAGATGATGAAGAAAACTATGAGAGCTACCTAGAAGTTGAGGAGGTCGATATGCACAATGGGCTGTTCAAATTCATTGATGATGATGAAGAAGAAGAGGAGGAAACACCAAGATTTTCATGTGATATTTTCACTAGAACATAGTCCAAAAATAACACTCCATCCTCGGTGGCTGCAAAGGAGAAGAAAACCAAAGAATTTTCCACTTCTGAGGTCGCACAAAAGAGGATTATCAACAAAGGTTCTCCATTTCCAGCCCTCCATGGATTCTGCTAGAGAAAAATCAGACATGTTTGTTGCCAAGGACCATGCTAACATTATGCCAAGTAAGTCTTTTGCTTCTTCTTCTAGTTCTGCAATTATTAAGAGTACTTCCCCTTCCATTGGAGTCTCTATAAAAACACCCATAGTTCAGCCAAAGGTTATACCTCCACCCTCTATTAAACCGATTGCTTCACCTTTAGAGATAATCCATCATCCAAAACATCCAAGGTTCCTTCAAATCCCTTTCCGTGTAAATCCTCTTCCACCTTAGGAGCTGCCTCCTCATCCAATATTTCCCCATTTGATTTTATAGAGCATGCAAGCAAAACCAAAGTTCAACTCTCAGAGTTAGAATACTTGCAAATGCACCCTCTCCAATTTGATAGATTTATTAATGCAGTCTAGGGTAGTAGCTCTATACCTTCAAGTTCCACTTCTAAAGGACTCCTTCCAACACTGTCCACACCTCCATCTCATAATATGCTAGCTCTCAGTGCTACCCAAAACATCTAGAGTTGAGCCTTTTTATTTGTCTCTCCTCATAAATGGTTTTGAGTTGAACAACTGTATTATTGATTCCGGAGCTTCTGATAACGTAATGCCACTCAAAGTTGCAAATTCCCTTGGCCTAAATTTGACTAGAGTAAATGGAGCATGTTATTCCATGGAATCAAAACAAGTTCCACTGATTGGAAGGATAAAATATGCACAAGTAGCTCTAGCTGACTTCCCTGATAAGAAAGTGCTCCTAACTATCTTGGTGGCGGACATCCCAGCATCCTTTGGCATGCTTCTGAGCAGAATTTTTGTAGAGATCTAGGTGGAGAAATTAAAATGGATTGGTCATCTACTACTATCCCAGTCAAGGGTGAAATGAAGAGGTTGCTGCCTGTTAGAAAGATGAAATTCACAGTAAAAAAGTCTGATGATCCAAGAGCTAACATACTTCTTCAAGATTCTGAGTTAGGAAATTACTTCCTCACATCACAAAAAGATGAAAACCTGCCACTTCTCATGGAGGAAGAAGAAGATCAGATCTAGACGATGGAATTTGATGGCAGCCATTCAAGAGTAGGTTTTGGAGCTGGTGTTGTTTTGTATTCACCTTCAAAGGAAATGCATCCTTTCGCTTACAAATTGCAATTTGACAACACTAATAATACTACTTGCTAAATATGAAGCCCTTCTTTTGGGCATGAGTGTTGCAGAGGATATGGGAATTAAGAAGTTGAGATGCCTCGGTGATGTAGAGGTAATAGTGAAGCAAATCCAATAGCAATATCAAGTTAAGAACCCAAGGCTCAGACACTATAGAAATCGGGTTTGGGACTGCATTGAATCATTTGATGCTTTCTCTATTGAAGTCGTTCCAAGAGCACAAAACAAAAGGGCTGATTCTCTTGTGGCAGCCTCTTTATTGACACCACATCCTTCCTTTGGAAAGGATAAAATAAGCATTGAGATGGTGTTCAGACCGAGTGTACCTGATAATGCGGATCATTGGCAAGTCTTCAATGATGATAATCAGATTTTGAGCTTCTTAGAGCAAAGAGATAATTTTAATAATCTCTTCTTTGAAGGAAGTGTTCATCCTCATAGAGAAGTTATTGCTGAAGAAGAAGTTGATGGAATTGATGAAGTTGATGATGAGGGCATGATCAGATTGAAAGGCAATAAAATTCCCAAAGGCTTAGTCTCTTTGGAAGATTTGTTTGACAAGCACGATAGATTCATTCAAGAGAAGGAGAAGTTATCTTCTCGGTGTCCATCAATTTGACAAAGAAAATATTGGTACTTCTGAGGATCCAAGGATGGTAAACATTGGTAAATGCTTCTCACCTGAAGAGAAGAGAAGGTTTTTGCTCTGTTAAAAAAGTATTATGATGTTTTAGCTTACTCTTATGAAGAACTTAAGTCTTTTCAGCCAAAGGAAATGCACCATTCCATTCCTTTGAAACAAGGTGCTAAGCCCTTCAGGAAAAAGAAAAGGCCCTATAATCCAAAGGTTGCTGATATCATCAAGGAAGAAGTGACCAAGATGTTGAATGCTAGAATCATCTTTTCCATTCACCACTCAACATGGGTGGCAAACATTGTGCCAGTGAAAAGAAGAATGGGAGATAAGGATATGTGTTGATTTCCAAAATTTAAATCAAGCTTCACTCAAAGACAACTATCCTCTGCCCATCATGGATCACATTTTGCAAGCAGTCACTAGGATCTGAGATGCTCTCTCTACTTGATGGTTTTTCAAGGTACAATCAAATAAAAGTGGCAGAGGAAGACTGTAATAAAACAACATTCACAACTCCTTAGGGCACTTTTGCTTACAACAAAATGCCTTTTGGCTTAATCAATGTGGGAGCAACATTCCAAAGAGTGATGGACTTGGCCTTTAAAGATCTGAAGCATTACATTGTTATATATCTAGATGATCTCACGGTATTTTCAAAGAAAAGGGAAGAACACATCTATCATTTGGAGCAGGTTCTTGCAAGATGTAGAAAACACGGTATATCTTTAAATCCTAAGAAATGCATTTTTGGGGTCACCAAAGGCAATTTTCTAGGGCACATCAGTAAACAAGCATGGAGCACACATTGACCCCGAAAGAGTAAGAGCTATTCAAGCACTATCTCTGCCAACAAGCAAGAAAGGAGTGCATTCATTCTTTGGAAAGGTAAATTTTCTTCGCCACTTTGTTCCTGAGTTTGCTGAACTAAAAAGAATATCACCTCCATGATGAAGCCTCAAGAAAGTTTCAAATGGAGCCATGAAGGGAAAATGACATTTGAAGAGATCAAGAGAGCTATTGCTAAAGCTCCAACTCTTGTATCCCCAGATTTTAATAAAGAATTCATCATGTACTGTTATGCTTCAAACACACCCTCTCTGTTGTCCTGGTTTAGAAAAATGATGAAGGTTTGGAAGCCCCATTGCTTTCATGAGCTTCCCTTGAAGAAACATGAGCTCAACTACAGCCAATTGGAAAAACATGCGTATGCGGTGGTAAAGGCTATGAAGAATTTCCGCTTCTACATTCTAAATTCTCACACTGTGGTGATGGTTCCTGGGAGTGCAATCAAATCCATTTTAACACAACAAGATCCCAAAGTCAAGAGAGGGAATTGGATTGCAAAGACCCAAGAATAAGACTTGGAGATTCGGCCCTCTAATATGGTAAGAGGAAATGGTTTATGCAAATTGATTGTTGAAGATGAAACTCTTAAAGCTCAACACGTTGGAAAAGATGGCACTTGTTTAACTTTCCCAGAAGACTACCCGCAAGTTCTCTTTGTAACCACTACTGATGAGTGGTATGCTGATATTGCTTTCTTGCTCACGTATGGAGAATGTCCCTCTCATCTAGATTACAAGAAAAGAAGAACTCTCAAACTGAAAGCAGCCAAGTATGTGATTTGGAATCACGCACTTTATAAGAAAGGAATGGATGGTTGTTTCCTTCGATGTGTTGATAAAGAGCAGCAAGGAAAGTTGCTTAAAGCTTATCATGACCAAGCATGTGGTGGAAACTTCTCAGCAATGGTGACTACCCACAAAATTCTTAGAGGTAGATATTATTGGCCTTCTCTTTTTGCTGATACTCAGAGTTGGGTTTCCAAATGCATACCATGTCAACAATTTGTTGGAAAACCACAGTTAGCAAGCATACCTCTCAGGCCTGTGATTATTGAAGAACCATTTCAACAATGGGGGCTGGACTTCATTGGTGTATTGAACCCTCATTCAAGTGTTGGGCATACTTATGTGCTCACAGCCATGGACTACTTCACCAAATGGGTGGAAGCCATTCCAACCAAACAAGCTAGTTCGAAAGTGTAGTCTGCAGTTTCATAAAAGAACACATCATTGTCCATTTTGGAGTGCCTCAAAAGATTGTTGTGGATAATGCAACTTATTTCTCTTCAAGAGAATTGACATAATTTTGTTATGGATTTGGAATCTCTCTTGCACATTCTTTTGATTACTATCCATAAGGAAATGGTCAAGCTGAGTCAAGTAACAAAAACATTGTGACCATTATTCGAAAGCTTGTTAATGAGAACCAAAGGAATTGGCACAAGAGATTGTATGATGCATTGTGGGCTGATAGAATCACTCCTAAGAAGGCCATAGGTACATCACCTTTTCAGCTGTTGTATGGAGTTGAGGCGGAGATCCCTATCACCATTGAAATGCCAACTCTCAAATTGATTCAATCAATGGATGATGGCCAAGTACAAAGACTCCATTGACAAAAGGATCCTTTTTCTTGAAAGGTTGGAAGAAATCAGATCTCAGGTGGTTGATAAAATCAAAGAACATCAGCTGAAAGTGAAGAAGCTCTTTGACAAAAGGACCAAGGCAAGAGAGTTCAGAGTTGGAGACTTTGTCCTACTTTGGGACAAGAGAAGAGAACCAAAGGGAAGTCATGGAAAGTTTGATTCTTTGTGGCTGGGACCTTTTAAAATCCATGGAACTTGTGGTGAGAATGTTTTTCTCTTATCATACTTGGATGGAACTCCACTAGGATTGCCTAGAAGTGGGAAATATTTGAAACTTTATCATCAGTGAAAGTGAGTTGTCCCTCACCTTGTATCATAGTTTTTTTTTCCTCTTTTCTGTTGTGTGTTTTGTTTTCCCCTTTTTCTGTTGTGTGTGTTTGTTTTCCCCTTTTTGTTTTGGTGTGTTTTTGGTTGTGTGTCCTCTTCTTCCTTCTTGCTTTCCTCAGAAGTTGTACATGACTCTGCAAGGCCCAATGGATAAGGCATTGGTCAATGTTATATTTTTTAAACTTGAGATTCTGGATCCTCATGCCATGTTTTCTCCCTATTCAATCCATGTCATGTCCCCAAGCTAGAGCCACTATTGTCCCCTCAAAAATTTCCTTCATTATTTCCAAGTCTAATCCTAAATTTTTGAGTTAGCCCCCTTTGAAAATGGTCTAATCTGAGTATTTTGAAATCTGGCACTTTCCAAGGGATCAAGGAGGTTTGGAACCTACTTCATCAGATGGGAAATTTCTTCCCCTTTCCAAAAAGGTAAAGAAGTTGTTCTAACTCCTTATATTTTGCAAGATATGGCTCAATGGACTTAAGTTGTAAATTTTGCCAAAATGGACTTGCGGGCTGGATGGAGAAAATAATGAAGTTTGAACACCGCAACCAATAGGATTCTCGCCACGCGTCATCATCGGGAGTGCGGGCCAACAGAGGAGATTGTGATTTTGAACTTTTTCCAACAAAGGCTCAAAGTGTTCTAAATGGATCCATGACCCCATATCCAACCAAATCATGCCATGTGTCCTCTCTGAAACGTCAAAGTGGGCTGGCGGAGGAAATTGTTCCAAATTTTTAAATTCCAAAAAGTCGTGAAACATAAAAAGCTCACCCACGGCCACTCGAATCATCTTCTACCATGTGGATGGCTCCAATTCAAAGGAACAAAAATAGATCTAATGGTCTACATTCGATCTGGCAAAGTTTGTAACCATTTTAATCATTTTTTCTCTAGCATTTTCCGCCATGGCCATTTTTCTCATGATTATGGAATCCGAATCGATGTAAAATGATTGGATTTCAATTAAATCCTTTTGGATGCCTAGGAAATTGTAACCACTCCTAGCATGCTATTTCATGTGCTCTGTAATTCTTTGTAAGGGTTGGAAATTGATTTTTGAAGATCAAATGCATTTTCATGTAACAGAGGACAAAAACAAGAGTCACTATTTCTTCTAAGCTTCTCCTTTCTGTAATTTCTTCCATTTCCTTTCATTGTACAAGTTTCCCTTTCAGCTGTAATAAGAAAAGATGGATTTTATGCCCCTTTGACCAAGGATTTGATTGGTACTTTTGTGACCAATGTGTTTTTATTCAATCTTGTAGCTTTGGTTTGCAAATTCGTATTCTTTCTTCCATTTAAATGCATGTTATGAAATTTCTAGTCAATGTATGCAGGCTTCTGATTTTCTACCTTCATCATTGACTTCCTTGCCTTCATTCTCACTCCCTTTCCCACTCTCAAACCACTTTCTTTCCTTGCAAGCAATTGCAGGCTTTGCCATAGGGTCAGTGGAGTGCCCCTATGGATCTCGGTTGAAAAACCACCATTGAATCCACTTGATTTTCATGCATAATACGGTAGTTGCACCATTATAAGTAGAGGGAATTAGATTCCCATAGTGTTGTTTTGGAAACCCCAATTTTCCTCGAGACAAATTTCCAAGCCAACACTTTGCAATTACACCAAGGAGGAAAATCAACCGTGCGCACAACCTCGAAACTTGAACTTTAGCACCAAATTGGTGTTGCTAGTTTTCTAAATAACATGCGGATTGTTTTAGAAAACAACCTCATAAGCACCACTATAGATGGTATGTCCCGATTTATTATGATTGTTTCATTTATTCCGATTATTTTTGAAGTTTTTTATTGTATTGATTATAGGAGATAGAACGCATTCTATGTTTAGAGGCCGATTAATGCACTCTTGTATAACTTCTCTAAAGATTGTTATAAATTGTGTTGATATAAGAAGATGATTGTTTCTTCCCCTAGGATATTAGCACCCAAGGAGGACACAAGTTCCCGTGTGCTACTTATCTGATACTAGGCACTCGCTTCCGCACCGTGTGGGAGGTCCAAGTGTTTTTCTAGACCGCTTTTGTGACTTTGTGCCTATCATGATTCTATACTATATTATTCTATACTATAATTCTAAGCTATTGTAAGGGTGATTTGTCACCCAATTTATGCCCCCTCATTCGGGGTACATTCGAAAATAGAAGGATAACGTGGCCCAAAGGAGAGGATCGATGTTAATTTGTGGGGGGGGTAGGGGATGTGCATGGTAGAAACCAAGGAACATGAAAACAAGATAGGATAATAACAAATGTTAGTATAAAAGGCATGCAATAGAAAATAATATAACAAATAATATGTAGATAAAATTGACCACAAAAGGGGATTTTAGACATTGGACATCGCTCACAATGTCGAATACAATCGTGGTGAAAGCGGACAAAAGGATACAATGAGAAAATAAGACATAGGGCATAACCCAGCAAACAATAGTAAAAAATAGAAAAGAAGAAATGACAAATAGCCATGGTTGTATGTATCTTACAAGGAGAATAATACACACAAAACACTTGTTAGCATGTAGGAAAGATAAAAATTATGTCATAACATGTATATATGAATGAAAATCGATTGCTAGTAAGAAGAAGTAGTAAATGATGAAACAATAGAACCTGAAATGCATGAGAGTAATAAAGGTAGATGCCCCATGAGCCTCAGTGGGACTGGAAGGGATTCAAAATGAAGAATCATGCATATGTAAGGGGTTGTAAGAGATTTTCATTCACATCTAGAGACCAAGTGAATGTGTATGTGTATATGATAATGATATACCTGAGTATCTGGATAACATAGAAAGAAAACTATAACATGTAAGTAGTATAAGCATGACAAGAGTAAATGAAACCAAGATATATGTAAATGGTGTATGAGTGTGATTGTATGGTATGTAAGGTGTAAATATTGTAGTTGTGATGTTCCCCCGGTGAATGTATATGAGATGAGGGCCATTTGTAAATGCCCCCTCAATAGTCAAGAATAAACCATATAACAAGATTTTTCATCGGGAAAGGTATTTTGTGAGAATAGATTCTCGAAGGATGTATCGTGAATCACAGAGTGTGAAGTTTAGTTTCTTTGAGGTTTATTTTAGAATTATACCCTCGATGATCAGTATGAATTGTGGAACTAGAGTGTGTCGTAGGGTAAATACAATACAAGGTGTGTATCAAAGGGGTGTAGGAGTGCTAAGAATGATTTAGACATGGAGCACGAAGCGTGAAGTGTAATATTAGACACTTGAGACAACTGATAGGAATGGGATGGGGAAAGAAAGTGTGATTCCCCCAAGTTTGTGATTGGATAAGGATCAAGTAAACTCATATAGGAGATCATCAGTGTCGGGATCATAACCGATTGGATTTTGATTAAAGACTTGGTAAGTAATGGTTTGGGCTTGATCGTATAAAGAGAAATTGTGGCATAAATTTTACATGCCAACAACATATTATTCATCGAGTAAAAGGAGCTTGAGGACAATTGTGTGCATACCAACGAGTTAGATTTTAAGTATAACCAAGGATATAATCATTGAAAATAGAGATGCAACAAAAATGTATGGGAAATGTGATATTAGTATGATTAGGATCTAGAATGCCACTAATGTAGTCAAGCTAAGACTATGCGGGTGAGTGGAGAGGGACGAGGAGTACAGAAAGGAAGAATTATAAGTGGAAGATGTGGAGGCCATAGGAAGTGGTAACATGTACACATCTATGATAAAGGTGAGGAGAATGAGGTGGGGGGAGGAGGTCAAAAAGTGTGGATCCTATCCATTCTAAACTTGTTAGAAATTGGAACACCGAGAGGTGGAGTGAATCAATGTTCAATTTAACTTTTATTTGAAAATTCAACCTTCAATCATATTTTGAGTTAATATATGAGATTTCAATAACACAATTTAAATGCACAAGTTTGGGAAAAAAACCCACTGAACCAAAATACTAATTTCATAGTGATTACAATATTTTTGAGATAGAAATCAACTAATGAAGCTAAAAATTCATATGAAGCTACAACTTGATTAAAAACAAACTACCACTTGCAAAAAAGCTACAAACTTCTCGATTATACCTCCTACAAACTTCTGATTATACTAAGAGGTACAAATCAATGATTTCATAAAATCGATCACAAATTTCACCTTTGTTGCTGAAAAATGATTGTGACCCTAAATTAGCATAAGAATTCTTTCACTCCATCTACACATTCACTATTTCTCAATCTCTTACTCATTTTTCTCTAAATTTTAAAGCATTCAATCTCTCTTATTTTCTTATCGCTTATGTATTTTGCACATTATTCACTAGAATTCGCCCAATCCTTTAATATGAATTAAATTCATAATACTTCTTAGCTCAATTACATGTTCTCATAACAAATAATCACTCTTTTTCCACAACACAACATACATTACTCACTTTACCACTTTAAAATCTATCTCCTTCAATGTATTAACAATATTCACATCCCACAGTCCTAATTTTGTATTCACAACAAAAACAACCAAGTTGTATGGACATTTCACATAATTTTTATTCTCACAACTCTACCATTCATCCCATTCGATTTCTCGAGCTTACTAGCTTGAAGACTGAATTTCAATCTTCTCATTTAGTTTCTATTATTTTTTGACCTTTCATTTTTCTAAAAAAGAAAAGACTCTTCATACTCTTGTCTTTCTCGCTTCTCTATAGTATCCATTAGACAATTTTGATTCATTAAGCATAGTTCTAGCCATTTCCTGTACAATTATGTTCTTTCTTTCTACTACCCCATTTTTTGAGGTGTCCTTGCTTGAGAATTGTATTCTTATTCCATGAGTCTCACAAAATTCATCAAATTCATCGACCAAAACTCTCTTCCTCCATCGACCTTAAACACTTTATTCGACATTCTTTTCATTTTCCATTAGTGATTTGAATTCTTTAAATATTTCTAGTTCCTCAAAATTTATTTGAGGAAGGAAAACCATGTCATCCTCAGGAAATCATCATTCGAAACATGAAATAGCTATCTCTTTGAATGCTTTCAATTCGGTTAGTCCCGCAATAATTGTGTATCAACTCAAGAGGTTATGTAGTGAAGTATTATTTTGTTTTGAAACTTCATTAGTCTGTTTCCCATGAAGTCATGCTATGCATAGCTTATCGCTAGTTTTCTAAACTTAGGCATGTTCCGTACACATCCCATGTAGTGAATTATGACAAGGTTATAAAAATTTAGATGTCCCAGTTTATTGTGACAAAGCCAACTTTCATCCACTTTACTAGAGAAATATTTTTATTTATCTACGTCCTATAAAATGTACATATTATTGTTGGTTCTCTTTTCCTTTCCAAAACCTTACCTTATTTTTCTTTCTTTATGTCACAACCCTTGTTATAAAACAATACTATATATTTTTGTTTACATATTTGAATGACACCCAAAATATTGTGCTTCAATCCTCAATATACAATGATTGTTTAGTGATGGTTTTGCCATTTTCAAAACTTAGCTTGTCCTTTTTCCCACAATATTAGCTGAGTTATTGTCTCCAAACCTCATTGTACCTCAAAATTTTCTTCCGAGAGATGAACATATTTTTGTTTCATGTCAAGTGTCCCGAGCACCCATTGTCAATATACCACTCCATGTGTTCACTCTAAGAATGGAAGGTAGTTTAGGATAGTAACCCTTATTGTTTTGCATTTGAAAGATATGATTTGAATTTGTAAATATTGGTTTTTTTCTTTGAGGTATTTGATAACAAAATTTAGCTATATGCCCATACTTTTGACAATTGTATCAAATCATCTCATCCTTACTTGTCAAATGATAAAAATTAAGATGTCTACTATGAACTTTAGAAAAATTACTACATTTTAAGGCCTTGTGACCAAATTCATTACATGAAAAAAAATATCCATAAAATGAATGGGCATACCTCATAACATGATGTTGTCTCTGGAATGATATCTCTTCCTAAAATCAGCTCTCTTAGCTTTAGGAGGTTCTTGAGTTGTCTTTTTATCTTCTTACTTGCTGATTTTTCATCCTCATTTCCCCCAAATCCTAGATCATATTTTTCATTGACATATACTTTCTTTCCTAGCAAGTCATCTAGTACATTTGGGCTCTTCTCAAGCTTTTGATACATCTTCAATTTGGTGGATGTCCGATCCAATTGGGTCCGCAATGACTCAATTTAGATTTGAGCTTTAGATGTTCTTCTTCTTTGATTTTAAAAGATTCTTAAATCAACTTGATTTTTGCCTCAAATTCCTTGACCATATCTTCATGTTCTTGAACTTCTTTGTTTTATTTTTCTTCAAGAAGACTGATTTTTCCTTCATACTTTTTCACCATCAATTTCAATTTTTATTCCTCTTTCTTTTATGTTTTAACTCTTATAAAGCACTTTGATTAATTCAATCTCAAGGTTAACTTTTGCCTCTTCTTCATCTGAACTATCATATTTAGTCTGAATTTTTCCTTTTGAATTGCTTACAGCAGATACTTCCACATCCATGAACAATGTTTCATCTTGAGTCCCTTCATCATCACTCTTAGATATGTTGAAGTCACTTGACTGAGAAGAGTTTGAACCTTCTTGTGTGTATAAATTCTTCTTTTCTTCAAATATTTCTTCTTTCCCCTTTTATTCTTGAATTTCTTCCTTTTCTTTCGAGAAGATTCTTCATCATCTTGATCCCCTTGTGTTTTTAGGACATTTTGAAGCAAAATGACCAACTTGGCCACAATTGAAACATTTAAATGGAAGCTTTCCTTGTACTTACTTGATCCTCTTTTTAGATTTATCACAAACATGGTTTCCACCTTCTCATCATCTATTTCCATGTTAGACTCATCTTTATTCTTCTTGACCTATTCTTCCTTATCAGCCTTAAAGGCGGCCTCTTTCTTGATTGACTTTGAATGACCGATTCTCATCTCATACCTTGTTAAAACTCCATGAAGATCATTCATTATCAAGGTTCTTAAGGCATTGGCTTCCTCTACTACTGACAACTTGGAATCAAATATTTAGGATAAAGATATCAAAAATTTTTGAACAACCACATTCTCTTCTATTTTTTGGACTAAGGCTCGATCACATTTATAACTTCATCCATTCTCTGCAAGTATGAAGCAAAATTTTCACCTTCCTTCATTTTCATGCTTTCAAAATGAGCATTGTAATTTTGTAACTTGGAGAATTTTACCTTACTATCTCCTTCATATATTGTCTTCAATTTGTCCCACATTTCCTTAGCTATAGTACACTACATGAACTTTATGAACTCACGGCCTCACCAACCGAAAAATAATTGCATTCATGACTTTAGAATTTTTTCACTTTCTCCTTTTCTGTTGTATTAGTAGGAAGTCTAGATGGAATAGATGGCCACTATACATTGATTTCCATATGTCAAACCCGAGTGACATTAGGTAATTCTTCATTCTGACACTCCAGAAGCCATAATTTGATCCATTTAACATGGGTGCTTTTGAGTTATAAAAACCACTTGTTAAATGATTGATTGCCATTGTTGAATTTTCTAGACCTCTGTTGAGTTGTTAAACTCACCACACCAAGGCCAAAGCTTCGATAGCAATTTTTAGAAACCTGGAACATTGAGAGAGGTTGAATAAGTGTTCAATTCAAATTTTGTTTGAAAAGTAAACCTTCAAGTAGATTTTGAGTTATTATATTAGATTGCAATAACACAATTTAAATGCAACAAGGAGCACACACAAAAGAGGGACAAGATTATTAAGTGAGAAACCCAATTTGGGAAAAAAACCCACCAAACAAAGAACTAATTTCATAGTGGTTACAATATTTTTCAGCTACAACTCAACGAATGAAGCTACAACTTCATATGAAGCTACAAATTGATGAAAAACAAACTACCACTTGCAAGTAAGATAAAAAAATATTATTATACTAAGAGCTATAAATTAGTGATTTCATAATATTTGATCACACATTTCACCTTTGTTGCTGAAAAACTAATTGTGACCCTAAATTAGCATAGAAAATCTTTCACTCCATTTGCACATTCACTATTTCTTAATCTCTTGCTCATTGATTTGTCTACTTCAACGCATTTACTCTCTCTTATTTTCTTATAAAGTATGAATTTCACATATTGTTCACTAGAATTCACTTAATCCTTCAATATGAATTCAATTCATACTACTTCTCAGCTCATCTACATGTTCTCATAACAAAAATCACTCTTTTGTCCACAACATAGCAAACATTACTCACTCTACCACTTTCAACTTTATCTCTTTCAATCTATTAACAATATTCACATCCCACAGTCATGTATTTGTATTCATAACAAACAAATTATATTGACCTTTCACATACTTGTTATTATCAAGACTCTACCTTTCATCTCACTCCATTTCTTAAGCTTACTCACTTGAATACTGACTTTCAAACTTCTATCATTTAGCTTCATATGCCTTTTGGACCTTTCACTTTGCTAAACAAGAAAAGACCTTTTATCTTACAAATTTTTATAGGAAATAACTAAAGTTTGGAAAATAATGTTTCCTATCCTATTTTGAACATTAAGACTTGGACTAAGTAAATACTTATAAGTACATGGAGCAGAGAAACATTTATTCAAACTCCTTTTCCCAACTAGACCATGCTTTCTATTGCAAAAGTCTTTAAGAAATTTGTAATCTTTAATCGGATTAGACAAAAAACACTTTATTCCTCGAGCAACTTGTCAAATTCCACAAGTGATTTGAATTTTTAAAATTTCCAAACCCATTTTTATTTCAAAAGTAGGTACATTTTGTTTTTCTTTAATATTAATTAGGTCTTCGTAAAGTCCATGAATTTGAACACCGACTATCATTAAAATTTCTCAAAAGATAATTGTGGAGGATAAAAACCTCAAGATGAAAATTGTCACAAAAATCTCTAAATCCTTAATGAAATGGTTTCTTAGACTTGAAAAAGTCATGCTCATGATGATGCCAAGACAAATATTTTTAGAAATATTTAAGAATTTTCATTAGTTAAATTTTGAGTTTTGAGCATTTCCTTTCTCAAAATTTAGATAGAGGGTATCATATAAGACTATGCATACCCAAGAGGATTCAAAATCAATTTACTTGGTCATTTATTGATGAAATTAAAATATTAAAACTCCAAAGGTTCTGTACAAGGGTTTTAAGTTATCCAAAATCTCATTTCATATTATAGAAACCAAAAACATTCACAAATATGCATTTTGACAAGACACAATATGACGAATATGGTGACATTGCTTTATTTTATGGTGCTAGAGTCTTATAGGATTTATTGCATAACTTAGATCATCTCACCGAATAATTATAAACCATATAGAAACTCCACAAAGAAAACCTTCATACCAAATGATCACAAATACTTATCAAACCTAGACATGCGCGGAGAGAATTGTTTATACCATATCTACAACTAAGCTTCACAACTTTCATTTTATCCTTCTACATAGCCCCAAACACTTTGAGACCATGTCTTTAAAATGTGGCACATTTCACAAAATTCATTACTATGAGAATCAACAACTTGTGAGGTGAAATTTAGATCTTTCAACTCAAGAAGTTCTCTTTATGAGTTTGGCATAGGAGGAAAAGCATGGAGAAGAGGGAAATTTTGCTTCACACTACCTATTTATCATAAACTTGATCATTTATCATTCACAAGATACCTGAAAGAGACAATGAAATCCCTTTTTGCAATCTCATTGTTTGTTTCAATAACAACTTCAAGACTGATTCTTCCCATATCACACCTTTAGACATACATCTTGCATACCTTAAGAAACCTTGTACTGAACCTTATAAAATTGAAGAACATTGACAACAAAAATAAAAGATATAAATAATTAATAAACCATGAAAATATTTAAATTTTCTCATCTAAGTGATTTGAAGATAAAAATACTACTTTTGCTACCACCAATTCATTTCCTATCTCATTTACCTCAACATTCACTGCCAATCCTCAAAGGAAGTTTCGATGAAATTTTGAATTTTACCTCTAGAAGATAAAATAAGACTTTCTCTTACTCATAAATTCCCTAGACAATGTCTCTTAGGATCCTCCCATGCTTACACAGTCTTGGGATTACCTATATTAATATTTCACACCTCATTAGGCTTTAGAACTAAGGCTAAATGAGCCAATTTCAACTGAGACTTCAAAAATGACCTAAAAATCACTCCAAGAGTTCTTTCCCATGATGAAACCATCATCTTTGACCTATAAAACATTTAATCTAATAATACCAACCATAATTATACCTTCATTGGACATCGACCTCATGGTTCAAGTCTCAGAGCACTTTGAGACCATCATGAAACCATCCTAAAATATCAAAGAACCAACTTGATACCATTATACATCACCGAGACACTTATCTCTATGAAATTTCACTCCTCCTTTGCCATCAATACCATGTGACATCAATTACAACACCAATCAATGCAACAAGGTTAAATAACAACATCATGTGTGTAAACGATGTTAGAGAAATTGGGGTCGAATGGAATATAAGGAAAATATGAGTCATGTATAAAGAAAGTACATGCGAAAGGATCAAGTTGTGATGAACAATGAACTTGAGGAGATTAATTCAGTGGTATGACATCCAATGTATGGACAATTCCTTAGAGAGGTACCAAGAGGAGGTTTCTTGAATTGATATTCATCAGGGCCAATAACAACAAAAGTATCCTAGAAGTAGGATTCATCCATTTCTAGAGGATTAATGTTAAGATTATTCAATGTCTCATAATTAAGCTCTAGGACATCAGCCTCATCATTAGAATCATCATTTTTGGCATTATCTTATTAGATAGAATTTTCAACGATATTGGTTGAGTGGACCCAGATGTAGGATTGAGTGGAGCCATGACATGTGGGATAGTGGTAGCTATAGAGGTAGACATGGTGGGTGATATGAGATCAATAGTATGTGTAGGAATGGAATGGATGGAGGTGGAGGTAGAAGAAGGATTTAAAGCACTAGATTGACAAACATCATATATACTGATATTATGGTATGGGATAGGCTGAAGTGGAGGTATGGGCATATGGCGGTGATTGGGTCTATACGATAGAAATTTAATGGGTCGGGGTCGTTAGAGAAATGCTATGCTCATAGACATTATGTAGGAATTTAACACATCAATGAACCATGGAAGGGACATCATGCATATCATGAATCCATGGTCTACCAAGTAAGTAATTGAACTGAAATGATGTGTCAATGACATAAAATGGAGTGGGAAGGGTTTTAGGTCCAACTTGTAGAGGTAAGGTAATGGTACCAATGCATGGGCGAGTATTGGAATCATAACTATGAACTTGAATAGATTTTTGGTGATCGGGCTATTAGAAATGTGTAATTCTTTGAGAAATGAGAGAGATCATAAGTTGATGGAGAGACAATTTCAATTAGTACATGTTTGATATAATGGGATCCGATAGTATCGATGATAAGAAAAGGAGAAAAATGATTGCTAGTAGTAGAGGGAGGGATATTCTCATCACTAAAGGATATGGCATGTGGTATATTTTTGAGGGATTGAATGCTTATGTGTGAAGGTAATAGGTGAATTGTTACTTTTAATGTGGATGGAGCGAAGGATAACGTCTAATGTAGGATGAAAATCAGGTGCACCGTAAGAGATCATAAAGAGAGATTTTGGCTGGTGTATTTTTATGTTTCTCAATGATATCATAACATTTGGAGTATGTGGTAGAAATGGTAGAACTAATAGGAGTGGCACATAAACAAGTTGAGTTGTAGGATGCCAATTGTAGGAAGTGGGGACTACATTGATGGTTGGATCAAAAATTGGAGTATTGAAGCGGGGAGGATGTTGAGTGTAATGAAATAACTTGTATAATTAAGATTATGAACAGCAATATAACACCAAATAATACAATATTTTAGGATAATGATCTCAATATGAAATTAGAATAGATTTTCCACTTCGAGGGGGAAACCTCCAAACCATAAAATAAGACTCAAATTCTCAAATGGTGATGAACTACTACCTAAAATCCCCTATATATATTATTCATATGTTATGGCCATCACCAAGGCCATCCTACTAAGCATGAGAAAGTATAAATGATATCATAAAATGATATGGTAAGCCACAAGTCGGCTACTCATATCCTAATACAAGAAATAGGTTAAGGGTATAGCATACCCTTCCCATTCAAACCAATGTTGTCCTCAATGTTGAATAATCCTAGATTTTTCTGTAGAAAACCTTCATCCTCCAAGTCACATCTTCTATGCTCAAATTCTTCCACTTGATCGATATTGCTTAATGTCTCTAGTTCTTAGCCTCTTAGTACGTGTTTGCAACATCTTCTCTAGATTCAAAATGATTCTTTCCTTCCTCATAAATTTTTGGTAACTCTTTGGGGATTAAAATTTATGTCCAATAACCTTCTTCGGGTAGGAAACATGGAATACTAAGTTTATGCGTGAAGATTGAGGTAACCCTAAGTTTATAAGCAACACTACCAATTTTATGTAGAACCCGATAAGGGCCATATTATTTAGGAGCAATTTTGTTGTCCTTTTTCTGTTTTAGGGACATATGCTTATAAGGATGGAGATGTACAAAAACCCAATCACCAATTTCAAAATGTCTTTCACTACGGTGTTGATCTGCTTGTTGTTTCATCCTGTTTTGTGCCAATGCCAAATTCTCCTTCAAACTAGCCAAAACTTGTTGTTGATGTTGAATGTGTTCCTCAACATCTCTGACCTTAGTTTACACCCTCAAGGAAGAAGTGATAGAAGGTGGATGGTAACCATATAATGCTAAAAATGGGGTCATTTGAGAAGAGGTATGAAAAGATGTGTTATACCACCATTCTGCAAGTGGTAGCCATTTAATCCACCTTTCCTGCTTATCTGATACAAAACAACGTAGATACCCCTCTAAGAATTTGTTGACCACTTCTATTTTCCCATCAGTTTGAGGATGATAAGATGAACTGTGAGCTAGCTGAGTACCCAAACATGAAAATAATTCCATCTAAAAATTACTTGTGAAAATAGGATCACGATCACTTACAATTATCTTTGGGGTTCCATGTAGCCTTTGAAATGTCTCCAAAAAAATAGTTGCAAAATGTATGTGATAGGGCACACAAATGGGAATATTTTTTGAGCCTATCCACAATCACCAAAATAACATTCTTACCCTCTAAACAAGGCAATCCGGTGATGAAATCCATGGGGACCTCCTCCCATCTCTAGTGAGGAATTGGTAAGGGTTACAACAGACCTGGTGTCTTAATTGTTTCACCTTTGTTCTATTGGCACACCAAACACTCTGATACAAAATTTTGTACATCACCCTTGAGTCCTTCCCAAAATAATTCTCTTTTTATTCTATGATATGTCTTCAAAAACCCATAGTGTCTTCCAACAGGTTAGGCATGTAGCTCTCTACAGAATCTTATGCTTCAACTCATAATCTTTTCTTGTCCTTATACCATAGCGCATTACCTTTCCACTCAAATTTGTTAGATGTTATAGAGCCTTGCTTGATATTTTATATTAGAGATTGTGTATCCTTGTCCTATACCATTCTAATCTTGATTCATCCACCCAATTGGCCTTCAACATGGAAATTCCACATAGTAAGGCATCTACGGATGTATCCCTTCTGACAACGCATTAACTACTATTTTTTTACCATTTTTGTAGATGATTTCAAAATCATAACCCAACATTTTTGTTACCCACTTTTGTTGTTCCTCAATGATAACCTTTGCTCCAAAAATATTTGAGACTATCATGGTCGAGTTTTACCTTGAAGTTTCTACCCATGAGATAGGGCCTCCATTGTTTGACCGCATGAAGAATAGCCATCATTTATTTCTCATAGACAGTTTGATTAGATCTTTTCCTTTGAATTGGTGACTCTCAAATGTAATTTTCTTCCTTCCTACATTAGAACTACTCCAAATCTTGATCCTAAGCATCACATTCAACAATGAAGGTTTTTGAGAAGTTGGGAGTAGCCAAAACTGGGGTGATGCACATGGCTTCCTTTAGCTGCTCAAAGGATTTAGTGGCTACTCATATCCAATGGAAGGCATCCGTTTTTAGTAATGCAAAGAGTGGGGATGATATTCTACCATATCCCCTCACAAATCTTCTATAGTACCATGTTAGTCCTAGGACCCCACAAATATTTTTGAGAGTTTTTTGGCCTTGGACATTCCACCATAGCTTTGATATTTTGAGGATCAACTTTGACACCTTCATGGGATACTATGTGACCCAAGTACTCTACCTCTTTTTCACCAAAATAAAATTTGGATGGATTTGTATAGAGATTACATTATGCTTCTCCAAAACTTCCAACACTTTATTTACATGTTGCAAGTGTTCTTCCCATGTCTTACTCAGTAAATCAATATGTCATCAAAGAAAAATAATACAAATTTCCTTTAAAATGGCATAAAAACAATGTTCATCAAGATTTGAAAGGTTGAGGGAGAATTTGTAAGACCAAAAGTCATTACCAAAAACTCATAATGGTCCTCATGAGTCCTTAAATCCATTTTATGAACATCTTCCTCTCTTATTCTAATTTTATGGTACCACGAACGAAGATCTAATTTTGTGAAATAAATAGCACCATGTAATTCATCAAGTAAATCATCAATTACTGGAGTAGGAAACTTATCTTTGATGGTGTAATATTTGAGTTCTCGGTAATCTGGACACATTGTCCATGTTTCATCCTTCTTACATGCCATGACCACTTTGGTGAAGAATATGCACCCTGGCTATGCCTGATGATACCTGCCTTCAACATTTCTTGTACCATTTTCTTGATCTCACTTTTATGGGAATATGGGTATTTGTATGGTCTGATGTTAGGTGTTTGGATCCCTATAATCAATTGAATGGCATGATCATGATCCCTAACTGGTGGTAGTCCCTTTGGAATTGCATCAAAAATAGATGAGTGAGCATCATTAATATTCTGAAGATCTGGTGGCATTAAAGACTCTGTATTTTGTACTTCTATGGAAAATAACTTTTTATAAATCCATCTAATCCTTTTTGAGAACCTTCTACATCTAATGAGAGCTAATAATATGTGGATACTTAGCTACCATCCCTTTCAATTGTATTTTCCTTCCATCTGAATGAAATCACATGAACAATTCTTGGAAATTCATCTCTATAGTACCTAAGGTTGTGAGCCATTGACACCCAAAACATTATCTACCCTCCCATAGAAATAGAAAACATAGGTGAGTCTAACATGTAGTATCCCATGGAAATCTTGATACTATGGCACTTTCCTCTGCACTTGATTGTCCCACCATCCACAATCATAACTTGCATTTATGGAGCTAGGTAAATAAAACAATTGAGGCGGGGTAGCTAACTTAGTATTTATGAATTTATGAGTACTCCTGAGTCAATCAACACCGTCACCTTATGTTTTTTGAGATATCTAATAACCTTGAGTGTTTGAGGAGTACTAATACCTAACAATACATGGAAAAAAATTGTAGGTTGGTGATCCTCTACTTCATCTTCTACTAGTTCCTCATCCTCTCCTATAATTTCAGCTTCCTCATTATCCTCATTACCTCCTTCAATATAGAACAACTTATTCTCAGCACATTTGTGTCCCGGTCCATATTTGGTGTCACAATTAAAACATAATCCTTTTTCTCTCTTTTCTTCCATTTGTTGAGGAGTTAGTCTAATTGGCCTAGCGAATAAAGGGGAAGAAATACTACGATCTCTGGTGTTAATGAAAGGTGGCCTCCTACTACAAATAAATTTTTCCCCTGCTCGACATGTGCCATGATAATAGAATCAAAAAGCTTGAGTGGATTAAACATACTTACTCATTCTCTATGTGTTCCTTGAGACCCCAAGAAATAGGTCATTCAAATTCCCTTCTGGAATATACTCCACCCTTAAGGATAGGTTCTAGAATTGATGAAAATAATCTTTGACTGATCTTGTTTGTCGTAATTTTTCCAATTGACTAAATTAGTTCTCTAAAACACTAGAACTATAGTGCAATTGCAAATCCTCAGTAAAACTTTCCAAGTGACATTGAGACCATTCTTCTGCCTCTGAGAACATAACCATCGATACCAAATGAATTGGTCTGGTTTAAGATACAACGATGCCAATTTAAAATTTTGTCCCGATTTGTTTGATGTAACTCAAATAAGTTTTCCATTTGATTTATCCAATTTTTGATCCTTCCCATCAAATTTGTGCATATCCACTTTCAACATCATGTTCTGTGGTTGCGAATAAGTTGGATTCTGATTGGGCTAGAAAAGTGATCCAACATGGTTATTTTATCCATTATTTTGAACTGGAGATCCTCCTTGGCTTAAATGGGGTGGATTTGGGCCATACTATTTACCCTTTACATGTTGCATGATATCATCCAACCGCTGATTGATTTGGTCTATGTCTCCTTTAGAGGCCATCTCAGATTGTACATTTCGCAGCTCATACTTGAGTTGGCTCACCTTATGATCAACTGAGGTAAACCCTAGTGAGGAATCTGTATTTACCCCTTCTGACTCCAACTCTTCAATCACTACCCCATCTTTATCTGGGGTTTTACCCGAGTGACCAGATTCTTTTTTGCTCTTGTGGAAGGCCCCACCATGATGTCAAACCTTAGGTTTAGGGTTTCGATACAAATTTGGCCGCACAGAAAAAAACACGAGTTGATACTAATACTATTTTTCCGAGAGCTTTTAAAATGTAAAGAGCTCTGAAAACTCCACAAATTTGGTCTAGGAAGTGTTTTTCTCAAAAAACCTAAATTTCAATAAATTTTGCAAAATATATTAAAAATGTCTAAAATTTTAGATATTTTAAGTTGTAATGATTAAAAACTATGGTAAAAAAATTTCCCACAAATTAGATGTGGTTCGTAATAAAGGGTGGAAACAAAAAAAAGCTTTTTCCCTAATTTTAGCTGGATCACAAATTTGATACCACTTGTAATGAAATTACTTGTATATTTAAGATTATGAGTAGAAATAGAACACCAAATAACACAATATTTTAGGATAATGATCTCAATATACAATTATAATATATTCACCACTTCGAGGGGGCAACCTCTAAACCATAAAATAAGACTCAAATGCTCCAATGATGATGAAATACTACCTACAATCCCCTATATATATTGTCCATATGTTATGGCCATCACCAAGGCCAACCTACTAAGCATGAGAAAGTATAAAATATATAATAAAATGATATGGTAAGCCACAAGTCGGCTAATCATATCCTAATACAAGCAATAGGTTAAGGGCATAGCATTGAGTACGAACCTACATAAAATAAGCATCGATGGAATCCATGCTAAAACCTTGGTTAGAGTATAGAGAGATACAAATATTGATCCATAAATTGAGAAGAAGAGGATATATTTTTATGCATTCTCACAAGGCATGGTTTGCGAAGATGGGTTCAATAATTAATTTAATAGAATTGAATTAAATGTGATTATAGAGTAACTATTGTAAATAATTATGTAAAAATGATAACATATAATAAAGACACAAGTAAACTAGCATATATAATAATAAACCCTAAGAAAGAGAGGAGATAGAGAGAGTTAGCTAATTCCTAAGAATACTTTGAAGGTGATCTCGAAAGTGTAAAAATACTAAAATACTATAAACATTATCGTAGAATGCTCTATGGAAATTTCAAAACTCAAATTGTGCAGGACAGGAAGTGGCACCTACAATAGGAAGGGGCTCTGAACTAATGACTAGATCTAGGTTAGGTGGTGGCCATACGATGCTCAATAAATGATTTATATTGTGTCGCAAGGTTTTCATAGTTAGTTCTTATATGTTGTGTGATATTCTCTCCTTAATCGTCAAGGTACTGTAACTCCGCAAGAAATAAGTTCAGCTACACATACCCACAAACCACATAAAACCTAAATGGGAAAATGCAAAATGTAGATTCTGGACTTACCATAAAACTCACACGAATTGTAAAATTACGACCAAGCATTGCACTATATTTTAGAATCCATGTGGTTCTTTTGTGTGTGTGTGTGTAGAAATGATTCCGTAGGATGCCCTTGTGCAAGTTGCACTAGATAACGGGCTAGATCTCAATGATGTAAATGTGTGGGATGAAATATAATAAAGTTCCCCTCCTATGTTGTGTATACATAAGTGATGCAACCCTTGTCCCTTGAGTGAGTTCTAGATGGATTCCTTTCAAGTGCTCTTTATACCATTGGATATAATCTTAGTTGATAGTAGTAATGCTTAGTGCTTGGTCCTAATTTTTTATAAGTAACTAGGTATATATGATTCTCTTGCTTAAATTTTGTAATTGGCCACTAATTTTCTCAACCTATTTTAGTGTTACACATAAGTGAAAAATATGCCAAAAAGATAAAATAGACCGAAAAAGAGTGAGTAAAGATAAGAAAGGGTCAGGAGCACCTTAGAGGGACAAAAGTGCTCGGGTGTTTGTGTCTACCTTAGCACCATATTCTCGAGGTGTAAAAGATAAATCATTTAGGTTTTGTAGATGTATGGTGTAAGATGTTTTTTTTATTATTATCTGGCAAATAGTTTTTTGAAAGGGACTATACCCTTATACAAATGATGGCCTTAGGAGCCATAATAGGGAAAACCAGAGAAAAAAGGATCGGAATCCAAATGTGACAATGAATCCCAAAGTAGCCAAAAATAGCTACCCAAACAAGACAAAACAACAAAAACTCTACAAAAAGCAAAGAGAGAAAAAAAACAACATAAAAAGAATTAAGAATAACTAAAGCATCTGAATCTACTACTTCTTGGTAGCTTTGTCGATCTTTGGTCTTGTTATTCCAGATTTGAACATACCCAATGTTGTCATGTGGGTAGTGTCAATGTTCAAATCTAGATCAATGGTCCTTTTGCTTTCCTTATCATTAAAAAAAGTGTTTTTCTCCCGCTGGAGATCAAGACACTTTTGACATGTCAGCTAATGAACTTCAATCCACTAAAGATGGCCATATTGTAATGATGACGATTTTGGCTTTCCATAGATGGGAGTCTAAGGAGTTCATCTTCTTGTAGATATCATCAATCTGGCATGTTATCAATATCCAACCCCCTCCTTCTTCCTCTTACCTTCTGTTTAAGTTCTTAACCTCATCCTTCAACAGAAATTCATATCAGAAGGCTTCCATTTTTTTGAAGAGCTTTCCATATGCACATCCCGGGACTCGGCACTACTAATATTCGGGGTCATGTGCAATTTCAATTTCATGAGGACCCTTCCCCACAAAGTAGAGTCTCAAGTTAAGCTTTCTAAAGCCCTTATGACCTCTCACCAAAAAAAGGCCATTGTCCTATTTGGGTCTAGCCCTAGGATGGAGGCGAAGTGGGGGAATAGCAGCAGTGGGGGAATGGAAGAAGAATCCTGGACTACCTTTTGGGGGTGACAACAACGTGGCGGGGGGGCAAGAGAATGGAGAAACAGGGCCGTAGGGCACAGCATAACTCCGGAAAGGGGGAACCGAGCTAGAGAGGATGGGAGACCAGGATACTTAAGAAGACAACATTTAAGAGACAATAAAAGATTTAAGAGACAATAAAAGATAAATAAAATAGACCAAAGATAGTCTTTAACCACTACTTTTATTTCTTAGGAATCGTTTATACATTATTTTCTTTAGGACTAGAAATGTACCCAATTGTGTGATTTTGTGCATACAACTACATACAAATTTAATTCTTCTAATATTCCCAAATCACATCTATTACTTATGATGAATTTGTTTCTCTCCCTCCATTTTTATGGTCGATGAGCTTTATAGAACTACATATGTTAAACATATTTTGACTCACACATTGACCCTTATGTTTACACTCCCTCTTTCCAATATTTCCAAAAAGCCCAATGTTCCACCTATTATGGTATCTCATAAAAACACACTCTTGTTTTTTATGTCATTCACATTCTACTACTCATAAAGTTGGAATATTGGACTCTATAGGGTTTTCCCTTCACTATACTTGACATTATTCTATGATAGCTCTTGTGTTACCATTTCTTCATGATGACACACTCTTGTTCTCAGTTCAAACACAACTATTGATGGTCCAATTACCTATATGAATGTAACATTTCACACATATAATGGGGGAAACCTCGCTCCCCTCTCCTAATCATTATATTTCATATTATAATAATTCAAAAACATTCAAATATTTGTAAAAATTTAGAAAAATACGACCTTAGATCTTGATTTGATGTATTTTTTCTTGTTTATACTATTCTATGTTGCAAATTTCTTACCATGTTACTTTGATTCATAGTATGCTCTATCCTTTTTCCATACAAACATGTGCATTCACATGGTACTCTTGAAGTGAATGCATGACAATTACAAGTTATCACATGATGTATGATGCTTGGTATTATTCTCTACTAGTCCCACTGAGGCTCATGGGGAATCTACCTTTGCTTACTTCTCTATATTCATGTTCTAACATTATAATATCCACTACTTCTCTTTCCATTTAAGATATATAATTGGTGATATACTATCAATTTTTTAACATGCTAATAAGTGCTTCATGTGTAGCATTTACCTCGTAAGAATAATTCTAACCATGGTTATCTCGATTTTCTTATATCTTTATTGTCATTTTTATGGGTTATTCCTTTGTTTGATTGCATGTTTTTCTTCTATATCATTAAAGAATTCAAGTGTCTTGTAACATATTAAGTGGTGTATCATGTATTTAATTAGCTACTGGATATATCTTTTTCCATGTTGTTTTGTGCATTTTGACTTGTTTCTATTATATCATGCCATGTTTGTTTGTGACTAATTTTTTTCTATCCTTTCCCATTATTTTACATGTACGTGGTTATTACCATGCTCATTCCCTATTCCCCTCAGTAGCAGCTTCTATTTTATATGTGCACATAATTTTCATTTCTCCTCATTTGTGGCGCGCTCTCATTGGTTCAACTCATACACCCTAAAATGAGTGGGGTAAATCATTAGGTGATTATTTCACCCTCTCAGAAATGTTCTAAAACAAGAAACATGTTATTACATAGAAGAATTAGAATAAACTAGAGGTAAAAAAAAAAGTTCTAATAAGACTTGGGATAAAATCAATATAAGATAGAAGCGCCTAGATAAAAACATGTCCAGGTGGGCATTCAACATGGGTGGATTTGTCCTAGGGGAATAAACATGTATAATACATGATAAAAAAATCTCGGTGATAGGATTTTCCAATTTCTAGTAGCACATACTTAGTTACAGGTTACTATACAAAATAATGGGAAAAACATCGGTGGAAAGTTACATACTTTGGTAAACATAAATAATTATTATGTTTTCTATGGATTAAATAAGGAATGACACCTAGGGCATATACATGAAAATGATATTCCTAGAACAATGTGTCATCCATGACCAATTTCTATTGGGTTTTTGATCATCTATAGTGGAATTTATATATGGGAAATCATTATTAGTTGGAGGGAAAATCCTGCAACTCTCCCAATACTCTTCCCTTCGCTACAGGACACCTAAATCTTCGGTATGGTGATAGGACACCTAAATCCTTACTATGATGACATGATGGCTAAATCCTCGGTTCGTGACAAGATTCCTAAATCCTTTGTACTCTTCCAACCATCCCCAAGGCAAAAAATATCTAAAAACAATTATATTTCTTCTCTCACGGAAATCGGCTATATTTTATCCTAAATTTTCCTTATTTTTCGATATGCATTTCTATTTTCACATTTACTATGTTAAAGTTAAATTTCATTTATCATGAGCATTGACTACAATAATCTTCTTTTATAAGTATGGCCTTACTCAAATAAAAGGAAACACAAAAACGGAAGAAGATGAAATTCAAGCACATGACGCTTAGGAAAAGGAAATATTCAAGGAATAAATGTAGGATTTTTTTACTATGCATACAAGGTCACCCCTAAGATCTCGTATCCTCTCTAAGATTCTACAATACACATTTCATAATATCTATCCAACATGGTATCAAGTATAAGCCTCGTTCGAACATGCTATGAGTTATAACTCCCTTTGGCTCTTCACAATGAATTCTCTTCTTATTTAATTTATGCTAATGAATATGCATTCACCAGCATAAAGTGGGGAAAGTAAATGTCAGACACAACATCGAAGCATTTAATATTTACATCACACCTCTAATTATGTCATTATATGCATGATTCCTAAACAAGAAAACTAGGCATTAAGATAAATTGTTTTACTTTTACATTGCTTTATCCATTTCATACTTCTATTAATTACTTTTCTTAAAAGACCACTTTATTATTTGTTATTGGAAAACATGTGACATCTTGCTCTTGTACTTTCCATTATATCCTCTCAAAGCATCTGAACAATATCACCCATTAGGGACAGGAGTGCCCATGCGCTCACTGTTCCCATTGGGTGCTTCTCTCCTTTTCCCTCTTTTTCTAAAATTTAAAATGCAACATTACTTGTTATCTTTTTAAAACTTTTCTTATCACTTTGGGTTGGCCTTTTTGTTTGTTAATGATGCCATTCAAATAAGGGAATCATATATATATATATATATATATATATATATATATATATATGACTTACTATTATTTGGGGTTGGATAATCTTGGCTATTACTTCCTATCTACTACTTGCCCAAAGAGTAACATTAAAGGAATACATTTGGATGAATTATTCACTACATAGGAGAATCTATTTTTGAATTCCATCTCACACATTCACCTAGGAAAAAATTATTTGTAGCTCACTATATTAGTATGACCGACACAATGGAAACTTAGCTTGAGGGACATAATTCAATCAAACACACACTAGAACTACGTAGAGTATGAAATGTAGTGAAACACTCGGTGATAATCACATTGGGTTAACCACTAATGTTAATTTGACTCAAGCATATGTATTATAATTTTCATCTAATGTTTGTTTGAGCCTTGTGTTGGTAGCTAGTATTTGTTTTTCATGTTCGGTGTGAGAGTGAAACCATACAACAAAGCTAAAGTTACAAAGAGAGTAAGAAGACAAGTTCAAACCTAGAAAATGCTAGAAATAGAGCATTTTCAAGAACACTAGCACCTAGTTGAGCACTAGCACCTAGGAGGTCATGTCCTACTTTGGGTGGTTATTTTTAAGGAGATTCAGATCCATTTTTCTATAAAATCTTACTCGGTCTACATCTAACGTATCACACTTAGTTTCCATCCCTTAATTAGTTCAAATCTCTTAATATAAGCTAAGTAACTCTTATCTCTATATTTCTCATACTTACTTGTCATTGCATGTTATAGCTTATTATTATTATATCTATTTTATCTCTATCCTATGATAAATATTTTATTTCTATTAAATTACATATTGAAGTTATGAAGTTCCACTTGGTAATTTTTACAAACTTAAATGATGGGAATCAACGAAGATATCATTTTATTGCTGAGGGAGATACACATCGGTGTGATAAAAATCTTTCCCAATATTTGAATCAAGGAACTATGTCATGAATTTTGAGAAGAAAATGGTGAAAGGATACATGTGATTGGTCCGAAGCCTACTAATGAAATATAGTTTTAAGGAAATGAATTTCTAAAATCCCTTCCAAAGTGTGGCATCATATGAGTGGCTTGAATATAATTAAATTTACATGATATGATGCAATCGAATAAGGTCACCAAAGATGATGATATATCGTTGGATGAATTCTAATGTCTTGAAATGGGGAAAATGTTCATTGATCTAGAAGTCTACCTTGTTCATGAATTTTGATCCATGACCTCTATATTGATCAATAGAGATGATGTGTTGCAAATAATCAAGAGGTATGGTAGTAAGATCAATCGAGTTTTTAATGTTATTATCGAGCACATTCAAGAGATTTGAAAATGACATACATGGAATGTATGTGGGCTACAAAGATGTAAAATTCTCACCAATGTAAATAAGTGCTAAATCCTAAACACACAAGTACATGTTGTAATTTTCATTTCATTTCTTGATTAAATATATATTTAAATAATTGTAATGTAAAGTAATCATGAAACATAATATTAATTAGAATTAGGTTTTAATTTACACACGTTGGAGTAGAATAATATTGAACATATTGTGTCAAAATAATAGAAATAGGTGGTTCAATTGTAAGCGTTATGGTACTATTCTCATGAGCTTGAATAGATAATGTGCTTCCATGAGTAGTGTTCTTCTTTAAAAACTAACACCCCTGATAATGGAATATTCGGTCCTCTACAAACACCTCATATAAATATAATATGTCATCATACATGATGTATGATAGCGACATAACTACATAACATCTCAGTAACTACATCAACCTCAATATGTGATATCAAATGTGCATAAGCATAAAACTCACTATGTTCTTGATTGTTGTTGTTATCAAGGTCATGTGTATCCTATATTTGAATGAACTATTCAACATAGTCAAAATATATATGTCAGGGCCTCGCGAGAAATTATCTCAAGGCCCTCTATTTCCCCCTTATGGGCACTCTGTATAAGAGGTGTGATGACATCCTTGAAATCCACTAGGGAAAGGTCTTAGCCTGTTAAAAAGATGTATCAGATTAACAATAGGAAGATTTATTTCATGTCGATATGTAGGGTTGATAGTTATGCACCCACATCCCTACCTCGAGATAGCAAGGGATATCTAAATAGTTCACCTTTAGGTTTAGGTGAACCTCAACATATAACATGATAATGAAGTATAAAGGTAACTAATCATTGTTAGGAAATTGGCCTTAAGAGGCCAAAAATATAGGATAAATCAAAGGTGCACAAAGGTAACATGTACATTTGTTTACATAATATCCCTTGATTTTTTATTTTCCTACATAGCTCATCCAACATAAGATCTTAACAAATTCCTTATCTAAAAGTCTAGTTATCACTTCATTATACCCCACATCACCTATCACACTAGATTTTAGCTCATCCATAAATTATTGTAGTGACTTAGGATGGAAAGGGTTTAATGTTTTTAGGTTTAATTGTATCTTTGAAGGTCTTTTAATACATTTTCAAAATGCACTTTGTATTGGCCAATTGTAATCATTTGTTGAAGTATAGATGCAAGTTTGAAAATTTATATTTCAGTCTCTTTATGTAAAATTACGGAAGAAACAACCATAATTGTAAAGAATAAAATTAAAAATCAATTGATATTACGTTTTCAAATATCATACACCGACCAATGTTATAATTTCATGGTTTAAAACTTCATTTCAAGAAAATGAAAACCTCTATAACAAAATGTTACTCCAAAACCTCTAGGCATTAAAGAATCCGCACACCAGATCATAACATCCCACCACACTTTCGTAGAGATCGGCCTCATCCTAGGTCGGTGCCTCACACTCCCATATGTGAGCCTCACTTCATCAATGTTTAGGCACCCGATGGTCCCTAGCTACACGACGTAAGCAACTGAGTGGGATTCAAACACAGGTGATCACTCTGATACCAAATGTAATGAACCATTAAACTAAAACCTCAAGGTGTTAAAGAATCTACACACCATGATCATAATAACCTCCCCCATTTTTTAATTTAAAAAAATGAAAACAAAACAAAACAAAATAAAATATCCGATTGGTCGTGTTGAGAGTGGGTTCGGGTGAACATGCATTCGGAAAAGGCATTAGGTGGAGAAAAAGAGGAAGATTTTGAGCCACCACTATTATGTATAAAGGGGTTTGCCTAAAACCCTTCGACTACATATGTGGTAGTTTTCACAAAACAAGTTTAGGTGAAGGAAGTGTTCGTTCGAGCCCCTACAAATTCAAATTTGCAATCCGTTTTGCCTTTTCAAATTTCACCCACTAAGTGGGACACATTACCATGTTTTGACCCATAAAATTTGTTAGTTATAATGTTATTATTGGTTAGAAAATTGGTATGAGATTCTTAGATGATTCCTATCATATTAGTCTATGTAGATTTTTATTTACTATTATTGGAACTAGTTAATTTATATGGTATTAGTGTAGTTGTGTGTAAATATACTAGTTATTGATGGGACTTGTTGATTGATATTGGATTAGTTTATTGCATATTGATTATTGATAAAATGTTATTTATTTTTGACATTAGAAATAGAATATTTGATATCAATATTATTTTAAAATAAAGGTAAATGTTTTTTACTAGGTCCTACCCAAGTACATTGAAGGCTTGAAAGCCCATATAAAAAAATGACAAACCAAGATACAAAATAAAGATCTTCCCAATAAAGCACGAGAGAAATTAGGTAGGAGAAACAATTTTCTTGTGAAAAGATTTTTCTTGTTTTGAACCATTTTCCACCCATTTGAAACCTCCTCAACAGAAGAAAAGATCATCAATCGACATGTATTTTTTTTTCAAAAAGAAAATATAGGAGGGATATTTCATATTAAGGTCATAATAAATATTTCACTCATTTTGTAATGTCAAATCTTAGAGTTATTGAAAGACATAAAAATTAAATTTTGTGAATAGTTAAAAAATGAAAATTACTCAATAGAATGATGAATTATAAACTTTCCTTTAGAAGGAATAAAAATAATTTAATGTCAAAAACTAAGAAATACGTGAAATAAAATCATGTATTTATCAATATTTTAGTGATCAAATCACTTGTATAATTTAGGATTTTTCTTCCTATTCCATCTTGAAGAGGAAAACAAGTGTATAAAAGAAACAATTTTATAGTGACAATTCATTATTTAGGAGAAACTCCACTAAAACTTATACTAAAAAAACTAATTAATAAACAATCTCTTTAAATGTCCCATTAAACTAAAATGGTCTCTTACTATCAATCCCATTAAATTTTTAGTATGCAATCATGAAAACCTATATATTTGCACTTTTTTTGTTGTGGAAGAAAGTGATTCTAGGGATGAATACTTCTAAAAATGTGAGTGATATTCCCCTTTATGTAATTTCCACTTGTAGAAAATTAAGATATTGATGTCTGTATTTCCAATTGATTTTACAATTCCAAAAATTTCCTCCAAAACTACTTTCTTGAGATGAGGTTGTTGTAGTATGACTTTATCCACAACTCAAAATCAACTTAACAATGGAAAAGTTTGACAAACATTTATAAAAAAACTTGAAAAAGATCAAACTAACTTTTATAAAACTTTTATAGAAATGTGTGTGTTTTTTTTTGGGGTTATTATGACTATTTTATATTCACAACCTCAATTGTTATTGTAATTCCTATCATTATCACTAAAATAATAACATTAATAATAAATTGAATGTATTTTGTTTTCTTTTTCATGAATCACACAAATTCATATGCACCATAAAATTATTGTAATTATTTTTCATAATATAATTAAAAATTAAAAATTTAAACATTTATATTTATAAAATAATTAAATATTGATGGCCTCAATGTGAATAAAGAATCTTCAACAATAAACCAACCACCACTCTACAAAACAAGGATATTTAGTTATGCAAACAGATTAGTATTTATCAAATTTATCAATATAGTGACACAAACAACAAGTCAATATGTTCGTTCACCAAAATATTGCTCTTATAATAGTATTATATGTGATAAATAAAGATATATAACCTTTGGTTTTTGGTCCTATCATATTATTATAGTAATTATTGAGAAATTATTCTATTTATTATAAGCAATGAAATTAAATTTTCATACTCATCGCTAAAAAATAATTATATAATATAAGATCAATACATACATTGTCTCCAAAGTCACCTACTCAAAATCACATAAAACAATTAAATCCTATGTCTAAAAAGGCTCCTCATGGACCTCCATATACTAGGTACAACAAATTTCGATGTAATGGGCATTACAATTACAAAACCAATGAGAAAGAGGAATAATCCCAAAGACAATAAAGGAACAACAAGTGTCCCTAGAAATGAATCTAAAACTAGAAAATTAGGTGGTGGTTTTAGGGTGATCACCTTGATGCATAAACTCCCTATAATAATGTTACGTATCTAACTGATATTTCTACATTCAGTGCACTCATACTTTGAGTTTCACCCTTGCTAAATAGTTCATCTCTGGGAGGAAAAGGCTTAGTAGAAAAATAGAAGGCCAAGAGTCAAATTATTAGTTTCCATACCAATTTTTTTAAATCATGTGCAATAATGTTGATTTTCTTATTAATATATTGATTATGAATATTATATTAGATTGTCAAATTTACTTGTCCCTACTTCAAATTCTACCATGGTCGATTTAAAGTAGAATGTAAATTTTTAACATTAATTTGTGGAAAGTCTAGATTTTGTAGAACTAGCAATCACATGCGTACAATGCAATGTGAACACCAAATGGTATATGTTATTTGAAGGGATATTTATTACTTTTGTAGTTGATGTTGATAAGGAGTGTGATTTTTTTGTAAAAGCCATAACATAATATTGCTAGACTCATTAGACCACGGTTGAATTATATATGCATGCTTAATGTGCTTGACATAACCCTTCCACAATCATCATATACATGATCGATCAACAACACAAAATAAGTAAGGCTTCCAAGCTTCTGGAATTCCACAAATAAGTATAACCATACTCATTGTTTTCCACAAATCTTGTTGGAAGAGATTATAGAGATCTGTGTAGTTTGGGAAAATGGGTAAAAGAGCTCTGATTAATACAGACATTCATCTTTTCCCAAGCTTCCATATGAATTGGGTAGAGAGTGCTTGCTAAGGGTATCCTGCACATCTCACTTCAAGCTCAGACAAGTTTGTAATGGCTGGAAGAAAGTGGTAAGCAGTCCCCAATTTTACGAAGACAGAAACAGATTTGGAATGTGTGAGGAAGCCATCATTTTAATCGGAGGTGATGAAGAGCCTATTAACTGGCTCCCAGCCATGTGACCTTGTGTGACAGAAAAGCCCTTCCCCAAGGGAGTAATCATATATGATCCTGTAGACAACTCGTGGGAGAGGCTCCCTCCCATCCCCTCCGAACATCAATTTTTCTACAGTATTATTTCTCATTGTGTATACTATGACTATAAACTGGTTGTGATGGGGTTCATGAATGAGAGCAACCAAGCCCTAACTGGAAGTGTTTTTATATATGATTTAATTCTCTTGTAAATGGCAGTGAGGTGAGGATTATCTACTTCTTTTTATTCTGCGACCACTCTCACCATCTGAACTTAAACAACTTGTCATTCCACTACTTTCCATATATGCCAAAGAGTTAAATATGAATGTCACAACCTATGAAAGAATCTACGTTAATCTAAATCTTAATCATCTTTTTACAGAAAGAATCACTTTTAAGGTGCATGAGATCAAATGAATTCAGCCAATTGACTATGAATTTAAATGCATACCTGCATAATTCAATTTAACGCAAGGGATTGATTGAACTTGAGAGCCTTAAGAATGAACTTATAGTGTTAGTGACCAGTGATTTTAAGGGTAATGCATGAAAATCTATAAAATAAAATTTAAAAATAGTAAATCCAAAGCAACATGCAAAATCGAAAAGCAAAATTGTTAGAAAAAAATTTATTAAAAATAGAAAATCCGTCATTTAAGCCAATCTTAATCATCTTTTTAAAGAAAGAATCACTTTTAAGGCGCATGAGATCAAATGAATTCAGCCAATTGACTATGAATTTAAATGCATACCTGCAGAATTCAATTTAACGCAGGGGATTGACTGGAACTTGGAGAGCCTGAAGAATGAAATTATAGTGTTAGTGACTAGTATTTAAAGGTTAATGCATGCAAAATCTATAAAATAAAATTTTAAAATAGTAAATCCAAAGCAACATGCAAAATCAGAAAAGCAAAATTGTTAGAAAAACAAAAAGTAAAATTGTTAAAAATAGCAAAAGCAAAATTGTTAAAAATAGAAAAACCATCATTTAAGCCTTAATCTTAATAATCTTTTTAAGAAAGAATCACTTTTAAGGTGCATGATATCAAATGAATTCAGCCAATTGACTATGAATTTAAATGCATACCTGCAGAATTCAATTTAACGCAGGGGATTGACTGGAACTTGGAGAGCCTAAAGAATGAAATTATAGTGTTAGTGACTAGTATTTAAAGGTTAATGCATGCAAAAGCTATAAAATAAAATTTAAAAATAGTAAAGCCAAAGCAACATGCAAAATCAGAAAAGCAAAATTGTTAGAAAAACAAAATTGTTAAAAATAACAAAAGCAAAATTGTTAAAAATAACAAAACCATCATTTAAGCCGTCAAATTTGACACAGTCCCATGAATGTCCGCAAAGCCCTTTCCCATACAGGCTAACGCATTTTGGCGTAATCATCTAGTTCTTTTCTTTTTCTTTTTTCCCGGGAATTATTTAATTAACTTATTGAGTTAGATAAAACAAAATACGATCACATATTACACGGTGTAGATATCTAAATTTGGAAAAGGCCTTTTTAATAATAATTTTAAAATTATATTGCATCTATGATATACTAATTCAGATTGAGTATTAATTGGAACTCTCTTTTGGTGTCGACCTTAGGGATAATTTTTTTCGCTATTTTCTTCCGAGAACCCCCAAAAGTTCCGGATAGAGGAGGAAAATAATTTTTTCTTCAAATCCTACTTCTTATAATCTAATCAAGGTAAATTTTAGGGGTGGATATTAGGAATTTTAAATTTTGAATTTGGAAATTTCGTACATCCATACTGAGTAGCACGTTTGCCAAAATTTTACGGGTCCTAAAAAATTTTAAATATAATTTCACCTTCGTGTTTCCACTAAGGACCAACCAATATTAGTATATTCGCCACCATGTTATAAAATTCTACTATATATAGGATTAATTCATCATAATATATTCATACTATTTACATTATAAGTGTGTGAAAAATCTGACAGTATTAAGACAAAAAGCTGAAGAATTCAAAAATAAGTGAAAGACTCAAGTCTTTAGTGACAAAAAGATCTCTATCTATAGATCGCCAAGTTTTTGTATTGGTGGATAGATAACAATTATTTTCATTACCATCCGAAAATCAAAATTTGAAATTCCAAGTGACAAGGTAAATCCGCAATGTCAAACGGAAATATCCATATAACACTTTTTCCTACTTTGAATGGTAACACTTTATCCTATTACCGACCAAAATAACACTCTCCCTAATTAGTGACCAGTGAATAATTTTCTCTATTTTCGCCATTTAATGCGTGTTTCCTTTTGTCAACCGATAACACATTGTCATTGATTGTTTTCACTTTGATAAAACACATACAATGAAATTTCTTTGTCGCCATCAAACACGTATGAATGTTGCATTGTTGGATGATGGTGCATTTTTCATGCATGTCAGCCATTGACAATTTGTAAGTGTCAGCCGATAACAAACTCGAGAACAAAAAAAAAAGTTCCCGTCATCGGCACCTTCTAAAAAAATTATATTTGCCACCATCATAAACCCCTCATTTGCTACATTTACCAACCATGTGAATTTATTTTTTATCAAATTTGCCACCCATTCTATAATAATTTTTGGGAGGGGGTCTTAAAATTAACCTCGAATCTAATCAAATATGAAACAATGAAACTTCTTATATAGAGAGTGCGGGCTCCCCACCCCCTCCAAGATATTTGCGTTACCATCCGAAAATCAAAATTTTCAATGTCTAGTGATAAGGTAAATGCTCAATGTCGAAAGACAATATCCATATAACACTTTTTCCTACTTTGCCGAATGGCAACACTTTACCTACTACCAATCGGTAACACTCCCCGATTCTTGGCCACCGTGTAACGCATTTTTTTTTTCAAATGCGTGTTTCCTTGTTACCGACCAATAACACATTGTCATTGACTGCTTCCTCGGCCGGTAAAACACATATAGTGAAATTTCATCTTCGGTAATCAAACACGCAGAATGTTGCATTGTTGGATAATGGTGGATTTTTCATCCATGCCATCCATTGAAAATATGTAAGTGTTAGATAAGAATGACTCAAAATAAAAAAAAATCACCCGTCATCGGCACCTTCCAAAAAAATTGTATTCACCACCCTCGTGAAACCCTCATTTGCTACATTCACCAACCATGTGAATTTCCTTTTTGTCAAATTTTCCACCCATTCTATAATAATTTTTGGGAGGTGGGTCTTAAAATTAACCCCAAATCTAATCAAATATGCAATAATGAAACTTCCTATTAGAGAGGGAGGGCTCCCCCACCCCCTCCAAGATATTTCCTTCCCCAGAATATAAGATCTTCCATGTCCCTCAGAGTGAAGTTTCCCAATATCCCCCATATATATCGATATGGGAGCCACCATCGGGGTCCTCATCGTTGAATTAGTCCCCTCCCTCATACACACCGAAAATTATATATTTGATATCATACATATTGAAAATTAAGCAAAGGGCAACGCCCATATACTCTCCCTATTTAGGTCATCCCTTAGCCTACCGCACCGCATAAATGACCCATATTGGTTGTGTTTTAAGGTTTCATAATTTATTGGAATGTTTAATCCAAATATATTGATTATGTTTGGATTTCTAGATCTCGAGACCCCCCTCCATAGTTCAAAATTATAGATGGATAGGATGAGATGGATGATATCCGGATCCGGTAGAACGCAGTCTCCAAAACATGATGTCATAGGTTCAAATCCTATAGAGCATGATCACATTTCATAGCATTGATGTTGTAGTTATTGGTGAATTTCATGATATGTATTCAAAATGTGGAAGCATGCACAAGGTATGTGAATTCTTCAATGACAAGAATCTAGGACAAAATACAATCTCATGGACTTTAATGAATGAAAGATATGCATAAAATGGGTTTGTTGAAAAGACCTTAGAAATTTTCCAAAAATGTAATCAGCAACATAAATCCAAACCCAATAAAATTTTCCATAATATGTTTAGCTCATTTCATAATATGATATCTAGAACAGGCATGGATAGTCATCATAGCATAATGGGAAGTTGATTTTTCTTGTTAAAATTGTAGGTTCCCTTGATTAAATGTATGTAATTATATTCAAATAAATTCTGGAATAGATATAGTTTTATAGACTTCATAGATTATAGGATATGTACAAAATGATTTTGTTAAAATATCCTTGAAGCTTTCTAGCATATATTGCCAATTTTTTCTATCATCCTCCTACATCTTTTCAACATGGGACCTTTACAATAGTTCATGGACACCCATAAAATCATAATAGGAATGTAATTATTATAATATATATATTTTTAGGTGCACTTGTAGATATGTATGAAAAAAATTAATTACACACAAGGTATTCTAATTAATAGACACAATTCCTCCATTAGATGTAATCTTGTGGAATGCAATGAATTTAGGATATGCACAAAATGGGTTTTGTTGATAAGGCATAGGGAAAATTTTAGTAAAATGAATTTGACATAATTTTCTAACATCATCTTGGCCTTTTATCAAAATAAAAGATTTAGAACATGACATGGACATCCATTATTTATCATATAAAAAAATGTTAGATGTAGTGGTCAGGTTTATGTTGGTACATATGTATTACAAATTGGAATAATACACTAGGCACATGAAACAATGGACACGAGATTGCTCTATATGATATGTGATCTCGTGCTACTATACTTAATGCAAGATAAGTAAAAATGTCTTTTTGAAAAGGCCTTAGAAACTGGGTAACTAAAATATAAAAATGTTCTATATATTCTAAGTTAATCTAAACTAGTAATAGTAATCAAATAACTAGTATAAACTTAAGTAGGAATGTTAAATAATTATATTTAATATTTAATTAAATGAAATAATTGAAATAGTAGGGCTAAGGTATTAACCTGAAAATGACTTACCTCGTTGTGGTTCTGGACTAAATAGGAGATATGCGAATGAAAGACTATGAAGGTACAACCCAGAAATTACAATAGAGGAAGATTTAGCCAACTCGGGACACTTGGAAGATAATTGGGATGCCTATGGATGCCTTAATCATAGTATGGGAACTCTAGTCTGCATAAAATCTCAGTGGTCCGAATCTAGAAGTGTTGTTAGGTATTTACAATCTTAATCCATGTTGTGTGATTTTCACAAGAACTTCACCTACGTCACCATAAACTTGTGATGAAGATATACCCTTCCTATGCAATGTGTGTGAAGAAATGATTCTCAAATTAAGTTCATTGCCTTAGAAGATAGCTAGCCCTTGATAGTAGATAGTCATCCCTTAGAATAGTGTGTATGTTATGTTTATATAGGGATATCTTCCTCAAATTTTGACACTAATGACCCGACATGCCGACTAGTACCTATGGGAATGAGAGGAAAACCATAAAGACTAACGTCAAAACTCTAAATTAGACACAAGTGATTCCAGACCAAGGTGTTCTAATTAAGGACCGGGCACCCATAAGCGCCCAAGACTACCCTAAGCACCCTAGTCAAATACTAGAGATGAAAAATGACCAAATAATGACACCTGAGACTCCCTGGGAGATGACTAGAACTATGTAATAAACTGAAAAAATATGCAAGACAAATGATGACGAAAAATAACTAACTAATGACGGAACTAGGGGATGAGTCATTAGTGAATAATTTTATTACACAAGAATATAAAACAACATACTTGGTGATATAAATTTAATAGTAAGTGTGTAATGTTTTGACTACATTTTCACCCACTTTATGTTGGTAATGGAGAGCTCAATAACATAAATTAGATAGAGATTCGCACCTAAGAGAAATATAGAGAAGACCATGTTGTAGTAGAATGCACGTAGATGTGGTAATAAAAGTGTGCCAAAAGAACCATATAGTGTGTCGAACCATGGATCATCGTGTTGATCCATGCAACGTAGTGAAAACCGTAATGTCATGATGGAGTCTACTAAATGATATAGAAATGTTATATGATTGATGATTTGTTGTATGATGGCGATGATATGGGGTAGGGAGTTATCAATTCTCGACCCAAATGCATGTATACAATAATAGATTGGAGGATTTGGGTGTCCTTCCGCCAGAGGAAGATGTTATATCTCAAATTTTACCTACCCCTTTTTTAAATTTGACCACTCATCCAAGTGTCCTTCGTCCCTTCTTACATTAAATATTGCAAATATATGGCGAGGGCCACTTTGTTTAAATTAAAACTTTAGTTCGATTATCATTTCATGTTTAAAGTGGTTTCGGAACATTTGCATGTCGACATTAATATGATTAGGTGTTCACATTGATATAATATGATACCTTAGAACTTTATAAATTGATTATTACAGCTTTATCAAGATGACGATTGAATTTCAGTTTACATTAACCATCATCGATTCCTCTCAATCTTCTAATGATTCTAATCCAAATTATCTTTCATATTCCTCTCATTCTCCTCGAACCTCATCCAATTGAATTTCTTCTAAGGAATAACCAGTCACCTAAACAACATTTTCCTTCTCCAAGGGTTTGTTTTGTCATAAATTATCCCCATCAAACATCTAATTCACCTCGAAGTCATGGTCCTACCTTTCTTTGTAGGACCCACTTTATCAATCACCTTAATGACCTTTTCCTCCATCAAATCTTGCGTGTGACTTAAAATTCCTCTAAACAACCATCTAATTCAACCCCTACTTCATAGTCCACTAACTAGCTACATGATCCTCTTTGTTTACCCGCATTATGTTGTCTTATACGAAAACCTATACCAACCCATTCCAAATCCCCATCTTCTTCCACTTATGAGACATATAAATTTGAATCTACTTTATCTCTTGAGTCATATTATTCTATCAATCAAACATCTTCTAAATATTTCACACCTATTATACCTCTTTCATCAAATCAACCTACTATTGAAGAAAAACAAACCATACCAATCAATTTATTTCAGAATGAAGAAGTAATCAAAGAATTCATGGGGCTACACAATGACATTCCTCTAGAGGATCATGAGTAAGGATTATCTTTTGACCTCAATGCATTCATGTATTATGGGGAAGAATTTGATTCCTTTTGTCATAAAAATAGAGGAAGATCCTAATATTATCAAACTTGATCCTCCTCTTACTCTTCCATCTTCACATTCCCCATTACATGGAGAAATTCCTGGTTATGGAATTGATCCTTGGATATCTTCTCATCACCCCACCATTATTTACATATTACATTTCCTCAATCAGAATCTATCCTTGGGTAATATCTTGGTAGCCCTTCATCTTCTTCTATATGTGGGCCACCTCCTAGTATCCCTTCATCTTCTATTTTTGGGTCACCTCTAGGTATCCCATTATCTTCTATTCTTGTGCCACATCCTAGTATCCCCTCATCATCTATCTATGGGAAACCTCCTAGTAGCCCATTTTCTTCTATACTTTGGCCACATCCTAGTAACCCTCCATCTTTGTTTATAGGTCACCTCCTGGTAGCCCATTTTCTTCCATCTTGGGACACATCCTAGTATCCCTTCATCTCCTATCTGTGGCTCACCTCCCGGTAGCCCATCCTCTTCAATACTTGGACCATATCCTCTTTTTCCATCATATCATCCTTCTATCGATGATTGGGGAAATCCCACCATCATTCCTCACATTCCTCTCATCAATAATAAAAATCCACTTTCTTCTCCCACTTCTTGGGATTATACAAATCATGTATGAGCTTATAGGAAACCCAAACAGCTTTCTTTATCAAGCTAAGATAAAAAATTTCAAGAGCTCTAAAGCTCCCAATAATTTAAACAAGCATAAGTTCATAATCAAACACAATTCAAGAATACACACAATTGTAACCATCAAGTATGGTGTAAAGTGCATAAACCTATTGATAGAGAACTCAATCTCTCTCATAAAAATCCATGTTTCAAGATAAGTCACAGTCACTTATTGAGTATGATCTCACCATGATCATTGAGATTGGAGATAGTATTACTCTTGATAAGTGAATACTCCTAGTCTCCCTTATTAAATAAATTGTGAACATCATTGTTGGATCTTATCATGCGGAGTGACATTTTTGGTCCCAATTTCCCAATCATTTATCTTCATCGTCTTCTACCTTCACCATTTTCCTTCAAAAAACCATCCAAATATTTTTAAAAATTAAAATCTCAAAAACACAAAAAAAAAAAAGAAAATATTAAAACATTACAAAAAAATAAAAGGTACAAATATCAAACATTGTAATCAGGTATTACATACACATGGATGTTCTTTCTTCCCTTTCTTTCCATTCCTCTACAAGTCACCCACCATTTTCATCCCTTTGGTGATCTTTTGGTTAGTCTATTCATGCTCATTGTGTGACATTTATCTCTATGGTATCTGTTTGACCTTGGTCTTTCATCACCTTGTAAATTAAAGAACGACTAACCTCTTAGAGATCCTATCACTATCTAAATCTAATAAATTTGTTACTTAATAAATTTTTGGTGTATTTTTGACACTAGCCAATGTTTTAGTGCCCACTTCCTTTGACACTTATTATATTTGATTTTGATATTGTTGACTATATGCATGGATATTATTGTATCATTTTAACTTAGCATGATGTTAGATGATAGAGATACTTGGACTATTGTTGGATTTCGATTCATAGTATGATGTGTGTGGATTCTTAGAGACATTTTATATTGATGATGATGTATTTTTGACATAGTTATATATTTCGACATTTGACATTTTTATCATATTGAGTAGGCTTTAGCAGTTGAACTAATCTTGTGATCTTATTGGTATTGATGAAATGAAGAATTGAGATGTTGTTGGAAATTAAAAATAATAACATTACTTGTCTAGATGATGATTTAATTTATATTTGGATGATTTGTGATTTATATTTGTATATTTTATCTTGAATGTTTTGATGCAGACATGAGGCTGAAGGAGGTATAGTGTGATTTTGCAGAAAACATATCACAACAATCAACGGGGGATTGGAGACCAACCACATCGATGGATTCAACAATGGTCACCATGGCAAATTGTGTTATGTTGTGTGTGTCTTGTTTTTTGTTAGGGGTCCTCATGGGGATTACCTCTAATTGTGACCAAGGGGTTTGTGTGTTTTTCTTTTATTTTTCCTTAATTTAATTTTAGAGTATGTGATTTTATGGTGATGTATTTCCTTTTATCATTAATTAATTTATGTGTCTAGATTAGTAAATTAATCATGTTACTAAACTAATTATGGATGGGACAAAAGAAGTCATTTATTAGATTATATGGTTCTTTGGTTTATGTGTTTTAAGTTGAGTGTATGTGATCTTGAGTGTTGTACACTCTACCTCTCCTTAGAAATTCGGATTTGGCCTTAAGGGCCAATTTTGGAGGCTTGTGGGACAAGTTAAACTTGTCCCACACCTCTTAATTTATTATACCAACCCTACCTATGATTGGGGGTAAAAAATAGACCCCATTATATGTTTTTAAGGAAAAAGGTGAGATTTAATTGCACTTTCTTACATGTTTTTAAATTTTGTCCTTAAGGGTGTGGGTTAGAGTTGTGTCTATAAGAGGTTTGTCATTCCTCTCAACCACGTATTTATTGTGCATTGGGGTTGAGGTTTGAATTGTGATGTGGAGTTGAGGATGAGTGATGTGGCATCCTACATGGAGCCACCTCACCCTCCTCTTTCCATTTTCTATTTATGCAATTTTAATTGTTTATTTGGGGGTTACTTCTTTCCATTTTTTTGTGCTCTTGCTTTTGGAGAGTTAGAGAGTTCTTGGAGTGCTTGTTGAATTCTTGGAGCTTGTTGGTGTTGGATTGAGCTTGAAGGAGCTTGGATTGTGTCTTCTTTGTCAAGTTCTTACCATGGAAAGGTAGGAGCTACACTTTTTTACTTGTTTTGTTTTTATGTGTGTGTATATTGATGTATGTGGATGAGTTATGTGCTTGTTGGGATCTTGGGTATAATGCCTAAGTAAGGTGTAGGAGAAGGATATGGGAAATATATATGTAGGGAGGCATAAGAGTTAATTTTATGTTTGGAGGGAGTTGGGTTGGGTACCCCACCTTAGATAAGAGAATTCTTGTATTCCTTACTTGATTTTAGGGAGACATAAGAGATTGTAGGGAGGCATAAGAGAATGTGAGAGGCATAAGAGGATCTTGAGGGAGGCATAAGAGTTTTGTATGGGTTTTGAGATGTATCTTGGAGGGTTTTAAGGTGGGTACCTAATCCCATTGGGAAGCATAAGTGATCTCCCCATAGATCCTTGCTCCATTGGCTTGCATTTTAAAGCCTTGTGTATTTTGTAAAGTTGTATTATGGTGTTTATTTTCTTGTATTGAATGTGCTTGAAATGGTTGTGAAGATTTTTTTGTATTGTGGAAGAATTGTTTAGTTTTCATGTGTTGGTCCATCCCTTATTGCCTTGTGGTTGGGGCTCGGGGCCAATGAGAAGAATTGCTTCTTCTTCTCATTAGAGTTTTGGTTGGGTGGAGAGTGTTGCCTCTCCCCCTTTTTGGTTGTTGTGATCAAGTGAAGAGGAGATGGAGCCTTGTTGGATATTTTATTCTTGGAGCACTAATAGAAGAAAAAATATATTTCATTATAGTTACCTTCTTGTAAAATCCCCACTACAATTGGAAGAGTTATTGTATTTCTTATGAAAGAGAAGAATTATTGGTTATTGGTTATTAAAGTTGTAATGTATGTAGAAATGAAAGGCATTTTAGTGAAATAAGTTGATAAAATGAAATGAATTTGAATGAGAAACAATTTTAGTAAGTTAAGGTTTTGTATAATGGAATTTAGATTAAAAGGAAAACTACTTAGTCTTCATTTTAGTTGTTTTTTTGTCTCAAATGGGTGTGTAATTCTTATTGGAAAATTAGAAGTTCTTATTCTAAAACTATGTGAAACCTTGCATAAATTACTTGTGAAAATGTTGTAAACTTGTTAATGTAAAGAAAAGATTCATTTTCATTGATATATTTGCATTTGATAGCTAGTAAATTTCATTGCTTATTCTTTGTATAGAAAAGTTTAAAATCATATGGGATTATGGAAAAGTTTTCAAAATTCCCTTGATTAGTTGGTTGTCAAACAAATGTATATTATTCCTTTTAAATTTAATGGAGTAAATAAAAATGCATGGATATTGTTGATGCGAAATTATAGCACCCCCAAATGGCTTGATTTTGAATGGGGCATCCGGTGTAATCTACATAAAATTGGACCATCTCTCAAGTTTTGGGACTTGCAAACATGAGATGGTCCTCCGAAGAAGGCCAGTTTCTCATTCAAAATCAAGCCATTTGAGGGGTGTTGTAATTTCACATCAACAATTTTGGCACACCCAGTGGGACAGGTTTGAAGCACCTTACCACTTCATTTCATCAAGTTGATGTGTTCTTGGTGAGATTCAACCTTTAGAGGAACATGCAAAGCACATCTGGTGACTCCATCTAGTCAAAAACCCATTCTCTGAGTTGCAGAATTTCCTTCCATCCATTTCCACCCATTATTCTTTCCACATCTTTCATATTTTACCATTCATGAAGTTGTGTAGACATGGCTTCATTCCCATCTTGGAATTCACACTTACAGTAGTGTATTCCACCTCCAATGTATTTCTCATCTCCTCCAGATCAGCATTATGATCAGATTCACAACCATCATGCTTACCCATATGAGAAATGCCAAAATCAGTTTGGCTATGAAACATATCAAGAACAAGGGTATGCATATGATGATAAAAACTATATGGAGAATGTTGATCTGCTAGAGAAGATTCAAAGAATGGAGGTTGACATGGTTTAGTCAAGGGCTACAACACAAATGAAAGCTTTTAAAATTGGTTGCAAGGCACCTTGTCCATGGGAAGGCCCTTTTCCAAGACACTATAGCCCTTAGGAGAAGCTTGACTTCATGGTTGAAATGTTGCCTCAACTTGCATAGTAGACCGAGGAGATTAAGACTTATGAGTTGGATACAAGACAACCTTTTCAATGCGTAATTCCACCACCTCATATCTTTTATTTTCCTCTTTCTCAATCAATATCACTACAGCAGTTTCATGACTCTAGTTTCTCACGTGTTACCGCTAATGTCGAATCCCCTTCTCCATCCCTAATCTTCCATCCCACCTCAATTCTTCTACCCTTTTCCTTTCCAGATCCAAGACCCCTCCAAAAGATCTAAAAGAAATACCTTCCCCTCCACCACAAATAAACCAACAAATAGTGGAGACCCTACCCACCACTCCTCTTGCCTTCCCAATTCCATACCGAGAAGAGATTCTAAAAACCAGTCAAGGAGAGCAATAGGAAGAAGAGCCAAATAGAGAAGAAATGACAAAAATCTTGGTAAGTTGGGCTCTTAAATTTGGGATAAAAAAATCCCCTTGATGGTTAAACCTTCAGAGGAGGTCGGGTCAGACCATAGGTGGTAGAAGCTGAGTTTGCAGAAGGAGAACAAGAGGAAGATCATCAATCTATTTTCTCTGAATGTAGTGTCCATAATGGCACTTTGTCTGAAGAGGATGCTGATCTAATCCAAGTTGCACAATCAATCATCAAGGAAGAAGAATAATCAGCTCCAAGTCCTATTGAAGAGGAGAAACTAGAAGAGATCAAATCAGAGTTGAAACCACTTGATGAAGAAAGCATTATTGAAGATTTTTGCTTTCATTTGAAGGGCCTGATTTGATTGATGAATCCATGATGGAGGAGAGCTATCAAGAATACCTTGCTACCCCAAATAGTCCTCTAGAGCAGCAAATTGAAGATTTTGATTTGAAAATTTCATGCTAGAGGAAGAGGCTACCCAAGATCAAGTTATTCTTCAAGAAACAACAGAGGAAATCTAGAGCCAACAATGTGTTGCAAGCAGAAGCTATAATGATGCAAAAGCAACTTCATTGGATGTTGCAATCAATAACAATGAGTTGTAGATTATAGAGGAGTTCCATATTGCCACATAGGAAGGAAAAGAGCATGAAGACACCATCTTTTCCACATCATTCACCTAGGAAGGTCCACAGGAAGACTCCTTTCTTGGAGTTGAATTTCAGAACAATGGGCACATCCATCAGATCGGACCTTGCCCATCGGTACTTGACTCCACTAGAGCCAAGGGAGAAGCCAGAACCAGTCATGTCCATTTCAAGGCATGAGGATGAGTATCAAAGTGCCAAGGATACTCTGCAATGCCTCTTCAATCCAAATGCAGAGCAACTAAAAGAGGTATTTGTCTTGTTTCCAATTGACACCTTGATGATTTTGGTGGAGGATCGGCTTATAGTCAGTTTTTCACTCATACAAGCAACCATATTTAGTGCCAAATCATTTGCATGGCTGCCTATTTTGAGAAAGGGAAGCTACTTCTCCTTCTAGTTGTAGGATTTGTTTGAGTTCCCCTTTCTTCCGGTTAGCGTAGAGTAGGTAGGTTTGCTTTCAACATAACAAGTGCTTTTACACACTCTGCATGTCTTACTTAAGGCATGTATGATCTTTCAATTTTGTACATAGTGTGTTGTGGTGTTTTTTTTTGCTTGCACTGATTCATTGGAGGTGGCATTTGGTGAGATCAACTCCAGTTCAGCAATGTTCCAAGTGGCTCAAGGACCAGATTTCAGAGTTTCAGATCAGAATTGTGTTTATCAGGTTGACTCCATGCCCAATGGATGCTTCAAGGCCATTGATCATTTCACCTAGCAGGCAGGTGACCCCGCTGAGTCACCAAATTGTTATCCAAAATCACCCCCAAGGTAATTTTGATAAATTATGCAATTTATTCAAGCTCAAGCAAGTAGGATTGATTCAAGGCCCAAAATCATGTTTTGGGGGTCCTCTAGCTTCTCTCTAACTTCCCCGTCCAAGGAAAAATCTAAGAAGTTAGAGAAAATTGCAAAATATCCAAAAAATTGGCATGTTCTAGTGTATTGTGGAAAAGTGAAGCTCATGTCTCGTGAGTGCATCTCAGGGAAAATTGGGACATCGGGGCGTGCGAAGATGTGTAAAGCTGAAATGGCTGCATTCCTTTGTTGTGTGGAAAAATCTGATATTTTGTCCCGGGTTGTACATGTTTAGTCAGACATCCGGGATGCGCATCACCGAAAAATCCACAAATAATGCAAATCGGAAAGTGCGAATTTTTTATGCGGGACAGATCGGGACGTAGAAATGCGTGGGATGCACAAAGGTGAAAAATCCATAGCAGCAAAAGGAAATCGGTGAAGGCAAAGGTCAATGGTGGAATAGATGGGACATCAAAATCTGAAATGTCCACATGTAAAGAAAAATAGTGCAATCAATTTTTGGGGCTGCGAGGTGGAAATATTTTTTGCCAAATGTGTAATTTTGGGGCCGCGGGCCTAAAGAATACTTTTCACCAAATGAGAAGTTGTGGGGCCGCGGGCTTGGGGAAGACTTTTTTCCAAATGCAAAATTGCGGGGTCGTGGGCCTGGGAGAGATTTTGGCATTTTTGTAATTTTCACAAATGATGTAGTTTGCAATTACGGGCCCGTGGGCATGGTGAGGTTTTTTCACCAAATGGAAAGTTGTGAAGTTGTGGGGCCGCGAAGGGAGACTTTTTGCCAAATGTGCAATGACAAGTTGTGGGGCATGGAGGATTTTTCGCAAATGTGAAATTTCGAGCTTAGGGGTTTTTTATGGAAAAAGTGAAAATTCGAGCTGCATGCCCTGTGGGGGTTATTGTAATTTTTGATTTTTTTCACTAATGGCACAGATTTGTAATTTCAGGCCCACGGGTCCATTTTGCAAAACTTGCATTTTCGCCACCTCTCGTACGGATTTAATGCAAATTTTCAAATGGGCATAACTTTTGATCTAGTGCTTGAAATTCAAAAATTTTATACTAGTTGGAAAGGTCTCAACATCCTCTACACCATGGAATCCTTGAAATATTAATTTTGGCAAGGTTAGGTGGGTGAAAAATAGGAAAAAAATTTCAGCTCGAGAAAGTGCAGTTCCAGGTATCCTAACCACCGAAATTTAATGCAGTATGGTCTAGTTTCTTCTCCAGTGAGGATTGAGTGCATTGAGGAATAGATTTTCGAGAGAGTGCCCATGTGCTTTTTCAGATCATTTAATGAATGTTGTCGTGGTTGGATTAAGATTCCAAATTTTCCTTTTCATCTCCTTCTCTCATTCATTTTCTATATATTGTAAACACTTCTCTTTTGAGAAGGGAGACATTCTGGATGTGGGAAAATTTGTAAAATTTGTTTCTTGACTCCATTTGAGCTATAAGCCTTCTCCTATGCCTAACAAGCGTATTTATGCCTATGAGAATCCATGTAATGGTCTGTGCACCTTATAGATCAATAAAATCATGTTTTTGTGGTGTTTTTCAACCCTTTCTCATGTTTTGTTGTTTCTTTGTGCCTCTCCATTTCATATTTTTTCATATGCATGTATTTCACATTTGCAGTGTAAGATGTTGTGTTTCATGGAGTTTTGATGGTAGATTAGGATCTGGGTGCATGTGTCACTTTTATATGTTCTCCCTTAACTCCTTTTCCCCCTATTTCATCCTCCCTCAATAGAGTATCTCACCCTTTTTCTTGGTGTTATCACCTCATTAGTGTAGGATTTCCCTTTTCATGCACTTTCTCTCCCTGTCTCCTTGGCATTGTTAGGATAGGTGTAGTTAGGTGTCTTTTCTGCATTAGGAGTAGTTTAGCATTAGGATTAGGTAGAGGAATTCAACCTTCTCTGGAGGACCATCTTAGGTTTGCAAGTCCCATAGCTTGAGAGATGGTCCAATGTTATGCAAATTACACCGGATGCCCCATTCAAAATCGGGCCATTCAAGGGGGTGTTGTAATTTTGCATCAAGAGATACTACTAGCCTTAGTCCCAATTATTTTATTTTTAAAAAAATTAGTGTCAATCTTATGTAGGATTATACAAATTTCATTTTGTCAATCAAGTAATAATAATAAAGGGAATGAAAATTTAGTTGTGTATACTATATATTACTATCAAACTATACAAGAAATTTTAAGTATGAAATTAAAATTAGTTAACACTAATAAAAATATAAATGTTACTACTTTAATACTAGTATCAAAATTAAAATATTAAATATTAAAATATTAATAATATCAAGTTATTATTAATATTAAAGTATTAATAATATAAATTTTGAAAAATAAAATAAAATGGTTATATATATATAACTACGTATTAAACTATATAAAAAAAAGGGGTGTTAATCAAAATACATTTAGTTACTTGTTGACTAAGGTCGTGGCTGTATTAGTTGTTGTAGGGAATAGGGTTAGGGGGAGGGTCGCCGACCCCACCCCCACCCCATTATCAAATGGGATGGGGAGGGGTCGGCGACACTCGCCCCAACCAAAAACTATTTCCATATACCATTAACCCCACACTTTGCAGTACTCCCAACCACTATAGCTTTATCCGCGACAACAAAGAAATTACATTCGATTCTTTTTTACGGCCATGAAAATTCATATGGTTAGTAATAAATACAATTATATATATAATCTTGTCTCATTTCGGTTTTGTATTAAAATGAAAATATTACATTTTTGGGTTTGTGTCAAAATGAAATTTTCGGTTTTGTATTAAAATGAAATTTTAATGAAATCCATATATATCCTCTTCTCAAGTATAGTCAAATACTATTATAACTATTTCCTCTAAAATGGGGCAAAACCCATATGCCCATTTGGGTAAATGAGAAAAAACAAAGAGAAATAAATAAAATAAATGAATACATGGAAACCCTAGAAGAGGGTGTAATAAATCAAGAAAATAAATGAAGAAGTGCTTCCTCCCAAAAGCTTGAAATGGTCTCTCATGGCTTCTTCCTTCTCCCACCAATTTGCAAAATAAAACAAGGAATAATAAGCCACACAAAAGAGAAATAAGCTTTTCTTAAGGAAACTTAGGGTTAGTGAAATCCTTTGATCTTGTGGCCCCAAATGAATCCATCCAATGGATGAGATTCATCCCTACAAAAATTAGGTGGGGAGTGGTTGAGTAAAATTCAAATTTTAAATTTTAAATGCATGGGTTGACTTTTTAAGGGGGCACTTTATTTGTGTAAGGGTGGGATTATTTTATCTAACCCTTGTGCTAAATTGAGGACCTTGTTAATTGTTTTAAAACTAGTCACCTTGTGGGATTAAAATAACTTTAGTATTTAATTAAATAGACCCCTTTACCCATGAGATTAATTTGTGCAAGTTTGACTATGGTGTAAATTAAATTTTATCAAAATAAAATTTAGGGGAAACTAAACCAAGCCTTAGACTAACTTGGTTTATTCATAGGTATCAAGGCATTATTATTTTTATTATAATGGGGATTAAATAAGGAAATTTATATTATTAATTTAAAGTAACTTAGAAACATGAATGTGACAATTGTTAATTCAAAACTTTTTGTGGGCACGTTTTTCAAAAAAAATTGCATAATTTTTCTAGCTTGCCCTAGGTTGTTCTTGGGTTTTATGCGGGAAAATTTAGCGGGTGTGAAAAATTTCATCATCACAATCCCTTCCACATCCATCAATCAAGCCCTCTATGGTTCCTAACCCCTTATCAAAAAAATCAAGAGAGCTGAACTTATTTTCGAAAGAAAAAAATCAATCAAAACATCAAAAATCAAAAGAAAAGAAATATATAACTCTCACTTCGGGTATTTCCAGTATCTCTCTTGTGGTTATGAACTCTGGTTGGTAATAGAAAATTTTGTGACTAGAATCAAATACATCTACGTCGGGATATGGACGTCTGGCGACAAGGTGGAGCAATGTACGGATCTCCTTCCACCCTCTATTCACAAATCACCTATGAAAATAAATCATTCCTACACATTGGCTAGTGTGTCTTCACTTGCTTTATATCAAATAATCCCTTCAAGAAGTAATTAATTTCCACATGAACACACTATATTTTGATGATAAATAGGATTAGTATGTTACCAAGTGTTGTTTTGAACTTGTTCAAAATCTTTCTTTAGTATGTATTTTGTCTCATGATTTGTGCCTTGGGCTAATGACCTTTTCATCACCAATCCTCTAGCTACATTTTACATATCCTTCCATAGTATTCACATTGTTATTATTATTCATTCATAACATCCATGTGTATGAGATCTCCTTTTACCATATTTGAGGGAAACTTTTTCCTTTCTTTCAATAAACAATCTTCCACTTCTATCTATCATATTTTTCTTGTCCAAATTACACTAGGGGTATTATCACTCCTTCCTAGCACTTCATTAGTTTGATTTCATCATCATGTTGAACATATCCATCTTGGCATTGATCCTCACATTACTAAAAAAATTTAGCACCCCTAATTTCTTGTGATTTATGTGTGAAACAATCAGTGTAATCTACATAACATCGAATTATCCTACAAAGTGTGGGACCCCTGTAAATAGGATAATCCTCCCAGAAATACATCTTCTTCTCCTAACCTCATGCCAACTTATCCAAATTACAGAGAATTATAGACTAATCTAATCCTACCCTAATGCTTTCCAAGGAGACAAGGATAGAAGAATGCATAAAAATAAATCTACTCTAAGTGAAGGTGATGCACCAAGAAAGGGTGAGACAATGAGTGAAAAATAGGGAGTAAACAAAGTGGGAGAGGGTAGGTGGAGGTGCCACAATGCAAACAGATTCAATTCCCTATATTCATGAAACACAACAAATTAAAGATCCTGCAAAAAGATAGATATATGCACAATATACCTGTAAACATAATGGGAGGCAAAAGATGCAATATAACTCAAGTTAGGGAAAGAAAAGCCACAAAACACCAATTTTATTGCTAAAAACATGCACAATCCATTACAATATAGGCACAAGGCAAAAATCCTTTACAAAATGCCCAAATTTGAGGCCTTTAGCTCACAACAACTCTGGAACAATTTTGACAGAGTTCCTTTGCATTATAAAATGTCTCCCCTCAAAATGAGGCGAATTTTACAATATATAAAGCAAAGAACCTTGGAATTACTTCACCAAATGACATGATGCATTTAAGAGGTATGGGGATCCGTAAAAATTCACTTCCTGGGTAATTTTGGAAGAATAAGACATGGGCACCATACTTCATTAAAACTAGTTGTTGAACTATATTTTCACCTACCCGCCTCACCTAATCCAAGGTTGATGTCGATATTCCTACGTTGCCAATCGGTAACACATTTTTGTTTCCATTAGAACGTTTTCTTCATTATTGTTGATTAGAGGAAACACTTAGTAGAACTCACACGGGAAGTCCGTGTGGGAGAGTAGGCCTGATTCAAGGGCACAGAGGGACAGAAAGGAACCGTGCACGAGTTACATAATCAACATTTGGGACTTAGTTAATTTTGTGTGTAAATTCTATTTTTAGGAGATGGCATGCAAATCACACAAATGATGCAGAGACGTGCGCGCCACACATTATCTATATTTAGAGGAGCGGATCAAAGTGGTTTTTACATGGAGAAGGGATAAAGATAAATTCATCACTTCAGTTAATCAGAAGAGTTCTACATATAGCACACTTGCATGTGTGGCTATATTTGTAAACAACGCGTGTGCTATTATTAGCATATGACCTATTTTTGGAGTAGATAAGTGGTGAAGGGAAAGTCCCCACCCTATATATATGTGATGAACTGCACAGTATATATATTCAGTCGAGTCGTGAGAAGTTGTTGTTGATTATTGCTATTCATTCATAGTATACAGAGACGTGCATGTGGATTATTGTATCAAATCCATGCGCGTTATGGCATAGATTGCTAGTATTGTAAGAGCTTCTATAATATGTTTTGTTTAATAGATGGAGGTTGTTATCTAAATCTGAGTGTCATTCTTATATGCAATTGAGTAGCACATGTCTTGATTTAACCATGGTTATTGATTAAATATCATTCTTCTTAGATCCATATCTGTATGCACTGTGTAATAATGGACTAGTTATGAATATATATGTATATGTTTTACTTCATCATGCCATCATCCTACTACAACAACCTAAAGAGGGACCTCGGTACCTTTTGCACACTTTAGGTGAGTGCGCTCGATTCTATGCTAAGTGATGTGCCAAAGCCATCTAGGGTGTTATCCTGAATTCTAGACTGCATCATTGGTTATGTTGCTGGGACCTCTTTTTTAGTTGTTTACAGGATGATTCGCGATGAAGACGTATCGGTTAACTTTAGCAAGCGTTGAAGAGTGGATACACGATCTAGAGGAAGAATACGCTCGTAGGTTCGACACTGGATCTACGTTTAACGCGCATACCTAGGTTGAATGAATTTGTATGATAGTTTGTATGAGAGCTTCTTTACTATCTTTCCAGTAGATTTGTATGAATGGCTAACTATGTATGCATCTAAACGAATTGGAGATATCGCACGCTAGTTTGGACACAGGAAGAATTTCAAACTCTCTATGATGCTGACTTGATCTGGACTTGTGTTGTGGATACGTGGTTTCAAGGCATTTTAAACAGTTATATTTTGGATTATTCAATATTGATGTATTCTTGTCTGGAGATTGTTGAATTCCAGTTTTTACGATATCCTAGAGGAACATATTTTCAAGGTATTCCATTGGCAATTAAGATCTTGATGGTAACCTTGAACTTAGAAGACAAACCTATGGCTAGCTAAGACCCTCCATGCGTGGGGCACAGAGGATTGGTGAAAGATGGCAGACCTAGTGGCAGCAAGGCAGAGAGAAGAGAGGTGGCTGAAGTATGATGAGGCGCACGAGAGGGATTTACAGAAGTAGCGTGAAATTGTAGAATGGATGGTGTTGAGAAGATAGATGGCTCGTGAGATTTGAATCTCGTGAAGAAGATGTGGAGCTAGAACATCAAGAACTCCCCCATCTAGGAATGGATGACAGAGAACCCTCCTTGGCCTCACAAGGAAGTGCGCCAACTGAGATGACCTAGGCTACAGGCGTGCATCTAAAACTACCTGATAACCTAGCCCTTGTGCTTGGTTTTCTAGTATCCAGTACAACAGGTGGACAAAAATCTCACTTAGGAGGTAAGAGAATGAGAGTAAGTCAAAAGTGAGTACATCAATGGCAGGGTAGACAACTTCATTATTTTTGGGGGTACACTTTTAGGTGCATCATCTGCATAGAATATGAGTGCACAGAATGTTGGATTCACCTCGGAAGATGGAACTACTTCACAGACTGTAGGGGTTCAATATATACTAATGTGGGGACACATGGGAGTACATCTACATTTTTATTCCAACTTTAGTAGGGGATCAGGAGGTATAGGTGGTTCTAGTTCCAAAGTGGATCTAGTGGTTCAAGAGAAGAGGAAACACGAGAGGTTTTGGATCGGTGGACAAGGCCCGTAGTAACCTCAAAATATTTATATGGAGATGTTTCTTCGTCTCCCAGAGTATAGAGGTATAGAAGATGTTGCTGAACATGTGCATATGTTTGAAACCTTGTGGCATGCAAAAGGTATCACGGCTTCGAGCAAGGTAATTTAATTTTCTACTACATTACAGAACGCGCACACATTTGGTATAGGAAGTTTGATCCTAATCAAACCTATGTTGATTATGCAACATTAAAGGATGATTTCTTGAAAGAATTCCATATCCCATAATTTGAGCAGAAGAGTATAAGCACACTCAAGGATATCAAGCAAGGCACTACTGAGAGTGTACGTGAGTATGATGCCCACTTTAAGACACTCTATCAAAGCTTTCTTATGATATACATGCAAGTCAGCATGCACAATGGTTTGTTGGAGGGTTGATTACCCCATTTAGAAGGGCATTATCACATAAGATGTACACTGACCCGCGTGAAGCATTGGAAGTAGCTTTGTGGGCTGAGGCAGTTGGGAGCATTGACACTAGAGTTATTCCATTCTTAGAGGCCCAGATAGTAGCTATGGCGAAGCAGTTAGAGAAACTATCAACAATTCAGCTCATGAAACGTGCTCAGGGATTTGGTGTATAAATTGTGAAGTGGAAGGTCACACCAAAGATAGTTTTCCTTGTAGGTATATAAGTTCATTGTTGTTAGACTGTGAGATATATCATTTGAATCATGATGTTAGTCATTTTCCTTTGTTGTAGCACATGATCAAGAAGAATGTGTCTTGTTATTGCAAAAATTTGTCGGTCCACGACCCATGATACTAAAGATTGTAGATTGATTGGGCAGATCCATGATGCTATAGATATTGGGGTACGACAAACAAGTGTGGCTGATAATTCTAAGGGTAAGAATGAGCACCAGGATCGGGATCATAATCAAACGTGCTATGATAGGAATGAGGGGCATTTTGAAGGAGGTCGTGGAAGAGGACGTGGATATCGAGGTGGATATGGAGGACGAGGCCGAGGTGGAGGAAGAGGTGAGTTCCCTCATGGAACATGTTATACATGCGGATCACTTGATCACTATAGGCATGAATGTCCTCAGAATATCTCCTGTTCATTTTGTAGAAAGAGTCATAGCTATGAGGAGTTCCCGGACTTATATGAGCATCTAAGTAAGTAGCATAAGCAAGAGAACAAAGGTGCAAGGATGGTTAGGATCCAGTGCGTGGTAGAAAATCAGTGGATGCCCAAGTTAACACCAGAACCCGAGGCAGTAATAGTGAAGATTACCACATGAGCTGAAGTGGCATGTGTGAAAGAGGCATTGCAACAGAAGCTGAAAATCACTAGGGAGGAGGTTTTGCATGCCAAGTATCTAGATCCAACTCATCAGAAGGAAGTCTATCAAGAGACCATGGAGGTCCTTAGGAATCTTCAGGGTGAGATACAGTGTTTAAAAGAGCAATCCAGGAAGATGGAGCAGAAGAAGGAGATAGAAAATGTCCCTCTCGATATTGATGACATTAGAGAGGTATGTAGAATGCTGTGCCAGGAGAATATTATTCCATTATTAGGGAATTGGTTGAAGGGGAATACTCCACGTGCACAAGCACTGAGAATGAATGATAGATACTTCATGCAAATCTTCCCCCTGATAGCATTGACTACGATAAGGAAATTACCCTGAATGTTGTTGTGGATGGATGGATTTTGAGCAACATCTTAATTGATACAGGTGCGGAAGTGAATGTTCTTACATTAGATGCATGGGTACAAATGGGGAGACCTCCATTGCAGCCATCATCTAATGTGTTGTTTATGGAAACCAGACTAAGGCTACTCCCATAGGAGTTCTGAAAGATGCGTCTATAACAATACAAGGGGCCAAGTTCACAGGAGATTTTGAGGTACTGGCACTCGCGGAAGCAGACAATTTTCTAGCTTTTCTTGGATGCCCTTGGTGTTATGCAAATAATGCTGATTTAAGGTTCAATAAGGGGTACATCAACTTTGAGAATAAGGAGGAAAGATTTATAATCCCTTTAACAGATGGAAATTCCATACCGTATGTTGAGTTGTTGTGTGAGGAGGACTTAAACCGAATATATGTATGCTTATTCAGGACCCAGAGGTCAATGAGCCATCAAAGGAAGGGATCTTGCAATGGAAGATTCTCAATCTATTAGTGATACTACGAGTATTGCTTGTGACAATTGGGCTCACGGTACATATGAACTAGTAGGACGTGAAGTGAAGAGTGCGGTTGTGCGGAAGAAGGGATTTCACTATGTTAGGTGTATAGGCAGATCGGTACCCTGGTATACTAGAACAAAAGATCTTATTGTATTCTTGCAAGCCATGGAAACTCAATGGATAGACCATAGATTAAGAGAAGAGATATGTTAGCATACACTTTGCGTGGGACAACAGTGCGCTTGGTGGGTAGTTCATAGAGAAAACCTTATAGAATGGAATGAGGTCCGCATCGCACTATCTACTAGGTTTTTCAGAAGCAATGCACCTACGCAGGTTTTCACTTATCATGGTGATCAACCTGTTCAACATCATATTCAGCAGTGTGAGAGACTCTGGAAAGGGGACAAGAAGCATTACCACCTTCACTCTGGGTACATAAAATATATTCCACTCTACAGGGATGTGCACGTGCTTTGTATGTATATGCAGAACTACATAGAGAGACTAGAAATTGGCAGAATCTAACTGCAGGAATGATCCAGACCTTTGGTTACTTCTCGACTAAACCCCCAGTAGAAGAAGCATTAAGATCTATCAAGCATTTCACTATGGGAGATAGTGCAAAGGCCGAAGAGCTCATTCAGGAACTATTTGGTGAGGCCGAATCAGGGGCACGCTTGGAAGAAGAAGGAGAATTGGACTCTATACTCCTTGGGCGCACTTGTCTTGAGAAAGAGAAAGGGAAGATGGTCTACATAGTAGATGACGAGGAAGTTGAGAACCTGGATATTGAACATTCACAAGGAGTGTGTGAGGTCTTAGATAGGGCAGACAAGGATACGTGTGCATATCATGAACCCATGAAAACAAAGAAGGTAAATATTGGAACGGAGGATGAGCCTAAAGAAGTCATTATTGGAGACTATTGGTTAGAATCAGAGGTAGCAAAGATCATTGAGTTACTCAGGGATTATCAGGACTTGTTCCCTCGAGGGTATCATGAACTTAAAGGCGTGCACGAATCACTTGGGGAGATGAAGATAAATCTTAAAGAAGGTGTGCGCCCAATTAGAAAGTGACCTTATAGAATGAATCCCAATTTATGTGAAAAGGTGAAGGAAGAAATTAATAAAATGTTGGAATCTAGAATCATTCAACCCTTGGATGAGTCAGAATGGGTTAGTCCAATGGTGATCAGTATCAAGAAGGATGGTCGATTCAATCTGTGTGGATTACATGAATGTTGTGTGGATTACGGGATTTGAATGAGTGGTGCATGTGTCATAATCCCTTCATTCACTGGGTTTTCAGGTATTCATCAAGTCAGGATTGCTAAAGAAGATCAAGAAAAGACAACTTTTACTACTAAATGGGGTAGCTTTTCTTATACTTTGATGCCTTTTGGATTTAAAAACGCACCCACTATGTTCTCGCGGATAGTTGTTCAGGCATTCAAGGATTTCATTCACAACTTCTTACAAGTTTATCTTGATGATTGGACTGTATATACGGGCTTATAAAGGATCATTGTGATAATTTGTGCTTAATGTTTGAATGATGCAGACAGTTGAGTATTTCATTGAATATCAAGAAGTGTATATTTTCTACACCTTTTGGAATATTGTTAGGACATATAATCTATAAGGAAGGCTTGCTAGTTGATCCAGCTAAAGTTACAGTTATTCTAGGCCTGGAAGCACCTACCAGTCAAAGTGGGGTGCGCAGATTTTTGGGTCATACAGGTTATTATCAAAAATTCATCAAAGGGTATGCCAAAGTTTTCTGCACCTCTAGAAGAGTTACTAAAGGGGAAAGGTACGTTCTATTGGGGAGAACCGCACAGTAGCGTGCATTTGAGATATTGAAAGAGAGACTTACTACCGCACCCATTCTACTTTTTCCTTCATGGGATAAACCTTTTCATGTACATGTGGATGCCTCTGGCATGGCCATTGGCATGGTGTTGGCTCAACTTGAGAGGGTATTGTAGATCATCCTATCTATTTTTCTAGTAGAAAGCTAAATTCTGTTGAGAAAAATTATACAACCATAGAGCGCGAAGCTTTGTCAATGATCTATGCATTGCACAAGTTTCAACAATACTTATTAGCAACACCATTTGTATTCTATATAGACCACATGGATTTGAAGTACCTGGTAAACAAGCCCATCTTACAGGGCACATATGTAGATGGGTACTCTTATTCCAAGAGTTTGACTTTACAGTTGTGGTGAAACCAGGGAAAAGTAATTCTGGACCAGACCACTTATCTAGAATTCAATCAGGTGAAGAAGCATAGACAATTGAAGAAACCATGTCGGATGCATAGTTGTATAGGTTACAACATGCACATGCCAATAGAATTAGAGGACATTGTTGTCTTTCTAAGGACTGGTATTGCACCAGCAAGGATGAAGGCTTTGGAAAAGAAACAACTTGCTATATGCGTGCGGCACCATTCATGTTGATCAGTGGTGACCTATACAAGTTAGGCAGAGATGAGGTATTATGTTGTTATGTATTAGAGCATGAGTGCAAGGATATAATGGAGGAAGCACATGGTGGTATTGCAGGTGGCCACTATGTAGGTGATGCTACTGCGTGAAAGATCTTACTTGTTGGTTTATGGTGGGAAACATTGTATAAGGATTGTAAAGAGTATTGCAAGGCGTGTGACCATTGTCAGCGTCTAGGTAGACCAGGATAGAGGATGAGATGCCTTTGAGACCAATTACAAGTGCAAAACCATTTGAGAAATGGGCTATTGAATTTGTAGGACCTATTTCACCATCTACGTGCAGGACAGATCGTGCTTATATCATTACTTGCACAGATTATCTTACAAGGTGGGCAGAAGCAACACCTACGAAGGACTGTATAATAGCTACAGTAGCTAGGTTTCTATGGGAGAATGTTATTACAAGGTATGGATGTCCTTTAAGATTGACAAGTGATAGGGCACACATTTTTTGAATGAGACAATCAGGATTCTATTAGATGCATTTATGATTGCACACCATAAGACTACACCTTATCACCTCAGGAAAATGGAACTGGTGAGGCTTTCAAAAAGATTATGAGCCAGACATTGACAAAGATTTTTGATGTTGGAAGAAAATATTGGATGATAAGGTATCGGCTATTCTTTAGGCATACATAAAAACTTATAAGAGATTGAACAAAGCCACACCATTTCAGTTGGTATTTGGAGCAGAATTTATTCTTCCTATTGAATTCATGTTACCTTCATTGCGTATAGCACGCCTGGAGGTCTAGCTGATGAGAAAGCTTTGGAAGAACGGATTGAGAAGATGATTCAACTAGATGAGCAATGAGCCATAACACGTTGGAGCCAGAAGCAAGAAAATGCAAGATAGAAAGCATGGCATGATAGACATATAAGGGATAAGAAGCTTGAGGTTGGAAAAATGGTACTTTATGACTCTAAGTTCTTGCGCCATCCAGGAAGCTTAAGGTACATTGGTTGGGGCCATATGTCATCACTTACATACTTGAATCAGAGCTTTCCAGTTAGAAGCACTTGATGGAACATGATTTCTTGGTTACTTTAATGGGAGTAGGTTGAAGCCCTACTATAAATAAGTCTTCTTGGTGTTTGTAATAAGGAAGTATTGCCATCTAGATTAGGTTTCCATTTTTGTATTTCCTTAATGTATTTCCTTCATCGTCTATGCTTTGTCAATTTAGTTCTTGTTTTTGTGTAATAAGTGCGCTTGTGCGCATGAAGCTAACTATAATACGAATCATGTTGATGCATGCGAGGACTGCACATACTTTTAATGTGGGGTGGATGGTGAGATCCGTGTATGAGGTCAGAAAATTGGAAGCTGAAAAGAATAAGATACTATAGGTGCTTTTCAAATGAAAATATTGCTTCTCAATAATGACCAAGAATGGACATAAGTGAAGGGACAATATAACGAGGTAAGCGAGAGGCATGATAACTACTAGGAGAAGGTACAATGACAGGTACTTGGGCGCAAGGGTGCACACCTAAAGAGAATTCTATGACCAAAAGGTAGGAGGGCATGCTAGAAGGTTATAGCTGGGGCACGAAGATGTACCATGCAGAAATAAAAAATTTGGGTCATTGAATAAGAGGATATTTGGTAGGTGGAGTAATAAATGCACTAAAATTTTGAAAATCTATATAAGGACGAGATGTAAATTCATTTTTACCATTGCAACTAAGAGAATTTGAAAAAGAGCTAAGTGCGAAGAGCCGAGTGATCGATTCAAGGTGCGAAGAGAGTGAAACCAAGCGTGGGAAGTAGATCTGTGCATTTTAGAGCTTGTATCCCCAGTGGAGAAGGGTTTGAATGAAGCAGGATGACAGAGAAGAGATAGGGCACGTGATTTCATGATTTCACCTAGGGCACATTTGAATCGGGTTAGGGTTTTGATTCGGCCATTGAAGAGTTGTAGAGAAGGTATTTTACATATGGTTGACAAGGAAGAAATGGCTCCCAAGAAGGCAGTAGCAGCAGGAACCAAGGGAAAAAGAAAGTGGTTGTCGAGGAGGAAGAAGAAATGACCCCCGAAAGTAATTTTTTGGAGATGTAGTATCCAGAAGGAGTCATGGTTAGAAAAGAGTGGGACTCTCATATTAGGAAGAGAAAAGTGAGTGATTATAACCATAGGACCTCGGACAACAAGAAGGATCTCGATGCCTTGCTCACTTCACAACCAACAAGCACACACTGCAGATGACATGCCTGTGTATGACGATGCAGAGAGAGAAGCTACTGAAAAGGATTGGTGTTTACTAGTATATGAGCTTCCATACTTTGGGAAGTATGAGCCTTTATACAGATGGCTCATGAGAAGAGTCCATGAGGATTTTTTTACTTTGCGGGATGGAGGGTCAGAATCTCATCAGCGTTGATCTCCTCGAATAGTGTCTGAAGAACACGGGAGAAGACATCAAGAATGACTTAGCAGATAAAGTTACTATTCTAGAGACCCATCAAGAGTTGGGATACCAGAAGGGTCCACGCGGAATGGACATCGATAAATTGAAGGATTGTCCAGTAGTGAAAGCAAGTAGCACACCTCGTCACTAAGTTGAATGACCAGGATCGGTGGTCACAAGTGAACACTATGTGGCTACATGTGGCTAAGTGCATGTCGGAAGGAACAATCTACAACATTGCAGGCTTTATTGTAGAACAGATAGTGGAAGAAGTGCACACTGGAGGAAAGATCAATTTTGGCATTGTTCTACTATCACTGGTGTTCATGGAGATTGGGGTACCGATGGGCCTAAGGAGAAAATATGGGAGTACCCTATGGAGCACATATCCCCAGTTGAAATATTCAGCAAGTACTTATGCAAGGGTTCCATGACTGATGATGTGAAGCAACGGGTAGAGAAGTGGTATGACAGGCTCCACGCATTCGAGGAAGAGTGGCGCATACCAAAAGACTTTCCTTCAATAGTGGGTAAGCAAGTTCAATTTTATGTTTACCAACATTTCTACATAGCGCGCTTTCCAATGAAGAATGGAACTTGAAGCCCATGGTGCAAACTCTCGTATGCCTTCACAGTGAGGTATTTTCAAGAGTCTGTTCACCGATTCATAGACACGAGAAGATTGATTTTCAATGCAGATAAGGTGGATTGTGACTACCACACCTTGTGGAAGAAGTACGTGTATCCAGGGGAGTGTGTATGATGAAAGGATTATTTCAGAAGTCTTAAGCATAAAATTAGTGAGTTTTACCATTGTATATATCGAGGTAGACTTGTATACATCCAGCTGAAGCCCAAGATCAAAAGTAACAAGTATGTGGAGAATGAGTTCATGCTTTCGGGGTCACCAAAGGGTGTGCATATAATGGATAACATTCCGGCGTAAAATCCCTCAGAAAATATACAAGTAGAAGAAGAAGAAGAGGAGCATGAAGACAATGGTGGCCTAGAGCATAGAAGAAGGCAACCTTATGACAAAAAGGAAGCAGAGCATGCAACTACTCCACCACAAGGGCAGGGTGAAGAAGAGGAAGATACATGGGTAGTGCAGGGGATAAAATATTTAAGAAGGTGTTCAAGTGTACAAGGACACAAGGTGGAACCCCACACTTAGTAAGAAAGTCACCATGCCTCTCACCTCACCAGGAGCCTGCAGAGAAGAGGAGAAGAAATTTGAAGTTGGATGAGGAAGCGAGGAATCTGGAGAGGGCGCGCATGCATCACCTACCCCTCATGGCCAAGAAGAGGAGCCATAGACCCGGGAGAACAAAAATATGAAGAGATGAAAGATGGAGAAGAAAGAGAGAAGGAGAAGTCAGAGGCCACCCATGACACTACGGAAGATACAACACAGATTCCCAATCTTGATGCTACAGTCCCAAAAGGGCTTAGATCAAGGAGGATGAGTGGAGAGCATAGTGTACCCATCATGGGGTATGTGGAGGACACATGGAAGATTGTCTACGCTCGGTTCTAGAGCACCATAGCAAAAAGACTTATTTGGTTGGGAGATGATGGATGAGGACATGGCCATGGTGCGAACAAGAAAACAATTGTCATGGTCGATGCATACCCACATGGACGAGCCTGACTTTGATGTATGCGAAGAGTCCTGTGTATCAAGAAGATTGAAGAAGGATCCTTTAGCTAGAACATAATAGTTAAGCCCATTGTTATGTTTGATGAACAAGTAAGTAATGCACTGGTGAAAGTATCAAAAAGTGGCCAGAAGAAATATGGACAAGGCTGCCACAATAAGAGCATTGCACGAGGAGATAAAGATGAAGGATGTAGAAATAACGTGCTTGGCTCAGGAGAAGGACTTAGGGCAGAGAAAGTACGATACTTTCGTAAGCATGGCGGAGGAAATTGGAGATCATGTGCTCAAGGTGCGCCCGCATCTAGAGTCTAAGGTACCGGCAGAGTTCCCCTCAATGATGCATTATGTGAGAACTTTGGTAGACTTGGTGCTGGAGGATGACACCATTCGGAGGCCAAAAATACCGAGGAGGAGGTGGAAAGGGCTAAGGCTGTAGTAGTGTGAAGAATTGCAAGATATGAAGGCCTACTGTAAGCACTTCAAGAGGAATTAAAGAAGGCCGACCATGCCTTGAACATATGCACAGCCCCGAAAGTGCTCATAAAGGTGAAGACTTTGATAGAGGACAATGAAGTCCAAAAGGCCATGAAAGATGAAACATTGGGCCACGCGAGAGAGGTTGATAATGGTAAAGAAAAGTGTGAGGCACTTGCCGCAACACAAGAGCCACATAAGGAGAGGCTAGATGACCTTGGGAAACTCATCACTTAGCGAAATGGATGTGCTTGAAGGGACACATACTTCAATGTCCAACATTATGTTGGTGATACAGAATGAAAAGGGAGAAATAACACAAGATGAGATGGATTCCATCATTGTGGACATACCGACCAAGCAGAAAAGGCACTAACAGAATGGAAGACATTACAGGATGAGATAAAAGAAGAGTATCCAGAGCTGATACTCTAGGATGAGATAGAGGGGCCTGAGATCTAAATTATTCTTTTATTCATTCTTTATTCATCTAAGTATTCTTTATTCACATTCTTTTATTTAGTTTTGGACATAACCATTGTCGGGGTGACAATGAGATTAGTGTGGGGTAATGTTGATAAGAGGAAACACTTAGCAGAACTCACACAGGAAGTCCATGTGGGAGATCGGCCTAATTCAAGGGTGCGGAGGGATAGAAAGGAACCACACACGGAGTTATAGAATCAACATTCAAGACTTAGCCAATTTTGTGTAAAGTCTATTTTTAGGAGATGGTGTGCAGATCACACAAATGATGTAGAGACGTGCGCGCCACACATTGTCTATATTTAGAGGAGTGGATCGAAGTGGTTTTTACATGGAGAAGAGCTAAAGATAGATTCATCACTTCAGTTAACTATAAGAGGTATACATATATCACACTTGCATGTGTGGCTATATTTATAACGACAGTGCGTGGCTATTATTTGCATATGACCTATTTTTGGAGTAGATAAGTGGTGAAGGGAAAGTCCCCACCCTATATATATGTGATGGTGTGTGTGTGTGTGTGTGTGTGTGTGTGTGTGTGTGTGTGTGTGTGTGTGTGTGTGTGTGTGTGTGTGTGTGTGTGTGTGAACTGCACAATAGATATATTCATCAAGTCATGAGAAGTTTTTGTTGATTATTGTTATTCATTCATAGTATACGAGATACATGCATGTGGATTACTTGTATCAATCCATGTGTGCTATGGCATAGATTGCTAGTATTATAAGAGCTTCGTAATATGTTTTGATTACTAGATGGATGGTTTTATCCGAATATGAGTGTCATTCTTGTATTCAATTGAGTAGCACATGTCTTGATTTAACCATGGTTATTGATTAAAGCTCATTCTTCTTAGATCGAGATTTGTATGCACTTTGTAATAATGGACTAGTTATGAATATATATGTATATTTGTTACTTCATCATGCTATCATCCTACTACAAAAACCCTAAAGAGGGACCTAGTACCTTTGCGTGCTTTGGGTGAGCTATCATTCTATGATGTTTGATGTGTCGGCGTATCTAGGGTGTCATCTGTGAATTCTAGACTGCATCAATTGTGTCGATCGATAACAAGTTGACCTCAATTTTTTTAGCTGGCAACATGTTCCATGTTGTCTGAGAACTATTTCCTATTACCGATCGAGAACATAATGTTTTTACCGGCGGTAATATCCGTACACATGGCGGTAATTTTGGGTGGCAATGTCGGTGGCTGTGGTCCTTGTATTACCAAATTGGTAACACCATTTTTATTACCGCCGATGAATGGCCATATGCATTATCGGTTGGTAATGTTCATACGTTACCAGACCAATGTGGCTATTCCTATCATCGGTGAGCTTTCCTCTCGTTACTAGTCGGTAACACCATTTTTATTACCATCTAGCACTTCCTTCATGTTATACCCAAATGGATCGACCTTCTCTCAACTCATGTCAAGCCAAAACATAGGTTTTCTTTCTCCTTTGATGGGGGTTGAAATTGATGGTCATCCACACATCTCATAATTTTATTGGCTAAGTCTATTTATAATGAGTTATCTATATTGACTGGGGGTGAATTTGGGATAACACCTACTTATCTTATTCTTGTATATAGGCACAATATTTTCACTTGTATATTCTCATCTCTCATTGGGGGCATCTTTGCAGCTTTTTTCTTACTTTACATAGCTTCGGAAAACTTTCAAAACCCTAAAAATTCAAAATATTAAAAAATCTAAAACATTGGTAGATTATCAAAAAATCCAAAAAAATCGTAAAAATAAAAATTCTATAAAAATTGGTAACAAGCATGTACGCAACTAAAATTGTTTCAAATTCATCGTACTCAAACATAGAAATTTTTCCTATAATACATCTTTCTTTAGTCCTCACTTGTTCTCACAAATGACTCATGGATCATCTAGATCTACCTCCATTAACAAAGTTGGTTTTCTTACTATGTATGAACTTGCACAACGAGTTTCTTAATATTATTTCATAGTGCATGATTATTTTTCATAGGACCCTTGTGTCCTCCGTGTATTCCCCTCACATGTATCCTTGCTTAGGGCACCATTTTAACCCTTTTCGTTAAATCAAACATTTGGGAACTGAAGCTTGATAACAAAAACATTGGTGCAACTATCTTGAATGTTGTTTGTTTGAGTATGTGTGTTTGTACTTGTTTCCCTATCATGTTATCTTGTTTACTTTCTCGTATTGCATTACGTTATGTATGTTTCATTAAGTTAGTGTTTTAGCAATGAACAAAATTAGTATTATAGATTTTCATGTTATGGTACACTTTTTTTGTATGCGTATATTTTAATAAGAGCCGATGACGTAGATCATTAAGAAAAATGATGAAATAAATTTATTTTTACATGAGCTAGATGAAAGCTATTTCCATTCTCTTCATCTTCATTTTCTTCCCTATCATTTTCTTCTATCAAACTATTCTTCCAAATCACCTGAGGGCAATAGGGATCACCTTTTATCCCCCTCTCCCCTTCATTTCTTCTATCCATTTCCTTCATATTTTTTATCATCGATCAACCTCTTTCATCACCCCATCGACACTCGAGGGCATCCTTCATTCTACTAATTTTTATTCTATCCCTTCAAAAAAATTATTTATCTATACTTTTCTACTATCTTTGAAGTGGCGTCTCTTATGCCACCCCAAAGAGGGGCAAATGTAGACACCTAAAATCTACTTACGTAGTTTTAATACTAAAATTACACTAATTTTCCTCTTTCTTATAATTTCCATTATAATTAGTGTATTTCCACTAATTATCTAACATTCATCTTCATATTCGTTAATTAATGACCTTTTGTTAATTAGTGTTTGCTTCTACTTTGGTTAATTAATTACGTTCACTACTCTAAATCAATAAATCACCGTTTATTGGATTAAATTCATCTCGTACATCCCCCAAATCATACTAATTTTCCTCTAATTAGCTTCTATAATGTTACCTCTACCTATTAATTAATCACCTTTGATTAATTAAAACATCCCCAATTCCCATGATTTTCTAATGGAAAATTAATCTCCTCTAAATCACACTTACCTTTTGTAAAGCATGCTTATCTATTTTTGAAATTTCTCTACCTTTATCCCACATGCACCAAGATGTGAAGCTCTATCAAATAGGAGGGTTATATAAGGAACCCTCCTCCTTACCTTTCTTCTTACACACCTTATTTTCTCTAGTGTAAACTATAGGCATTTTGATTTGAGCATTCTCCATTGATTTGGAAATAGCTTCTCCATCTTGCATCCATGGAAAGATCCAAAAATGGCCTTGTAGCCATTTCTTGGTGAGATTCCATCCTCAATTCTTGAGGTCACCAACATCAACTTTGATTGCTAAATGATCTAACTAGGTTCATGTTTAGTTAGCAATCTAAAGAGTAGGAAAGAACTTAGCATTTAGTTGTTTATGCATTGAAGAAGTTAGTTTCTATAAGCTCTTATCATGATGGTTCCATGGTAGATTTGATTTTTCTTTGAAGTTATTAGGTTTTAGCTTCTTTTGATTAGCAATGCAATTTTATTATGAACACATATGTTTCAAGCTCCACACAATCATTCAAGATCTTATTGATAATAACAAGCTTGAATTCCTTAAACCCATGATTCTACACAAGTCAATGAAAAGGGTAAAACAATTTTTTTAATAATCAATCTCAACTAGTGTGACAAGAAAGCATCTGAATCTTCTATTAATCATACATATCATGTAGTGTCTCCTCCTGCATCGAGGGGCTCTTGATTTCTTAGTTGCACATACTAATGCTTCGCCATTGATCATTTTTTCTCTAACCATGATTATCATGTGAATTTCACATCTAATCACTTACATATTAAGGCATTTGTCAATTCGATCTCCATCAATAATAATAAGGTTGACCCATCATGGCCCATTAGTGCATGTTCCATTCCACTTCTTAAGGATATCAATTACCCTCTATCGCAAATTGAATACCCTATGAAAAAACCCTTCGGATTCATCAAAATACACATCATAGTTGGTCTAATTACTATGCTTGTTCCTTTCCTCGTTAGAAACACTATTGAAGGGTGTGACATGATTCTTGGTCTCAATTAGATTCATCAGTCCCAATCTATCATATCTATCAAGCATTTTCGACTTAAGTTCATCCATAACAATCGGGTTAATTTTTATTGATGGTTTCCCTCCATCTACTTCATGGTTTTCATCTCCTCACACATCAGTTAGTACACCACCTACATCGTCTACCACATCACACTCCATGTTACTTAAAGCACAATCTACTTCTAGCTCGCATACTCACACATTTTTTACACGACCACATCGCTATGCTAGTCCTACACATAGGTATTGGCCCATTCCTAGGATAGTTATTGCATCTCGACATAGATCACCCCCTTGGTTTATTCCACATGGGTTTCCATCATCTTCGTGCTCGCTTATCGCATAGTTCTCTATCACCAAAGCACATTTTTCTCCACCACGTCCTTTATCATATATTCATCCATACCATGCACATAAACTTAATTCACTAAAGCACAACATTTGTCTCATATATCACTACTCTTAAAGTATGGTCATAGACTCTCGACACCATATTTATCAAGTGGAGCACATTTGTCCTTCATTGTCATTAGATAGTTCATTCATTCACACACGCTTGGGAGCATAACATCTAACACACCCCCTCAACCTAGTAGTATTTTCCATCACAACATAACATACTTATAGCATATAACATATTGTATTAGCGCATTTCTTGTCTTTGCATTATTACATATCACTCTCATAGCATTGCACATTCAAATACACACATTTTGATCATTACCCATGACACACTCTTGTGCTTTGGTTAAAACTTAACTATTGATGGCTTACTACACATGAACCCCACACACTACACCATAGGCACTACACGCTACGTCAATTCACACATCATACGCATCCTACATCACACATTCTATAATTAGTCTACATCATTACACATCTACACATCATACATCATACTAGTTGGAATTATACATACATCACACTTTTAGGGTCTACATTATATACTTGCATTATGCATTTATACACCACACATTGTCTATACACTATACTAGTATTCATCATACATATGTCACACTTTTATTGTCCACGAGTCTAGCACCACATACTAATCCTCCTACATACTACATTACACACACTCTCACATTATTAGCATATCTTACATTATAGATAATACATGACATTTTTACACATCATATGGTCATCTAATATCACCACAATACTACACATCATTTTCTACGCATTGTACTTCGGTACCCTTTGACGCACTTTAGTTCGTCAGGTCCATCCTGATGTGGAGGGTTTAAAAATCAAATGGACCTCATCACCCTTATACATTCATCATTAGACTTCCTATCATGCATATTATTAAGTTAGTGACATATGCTTATAGGCTAAATGTTCACCTATCCCTTCATCTTGTAGTGGTATACGCTTTAGGATACATCACCACTCCCTCTATTCATCAAGTAGTGATATATGTTTTGTGCTGCATCATAACTCTTTCAATCATCTTTTTGTCATATACGATTCGGCTATATGGTTGATGATGCATAATTTCTAGGTTACATATCCTCACACATACACATCCATCACCGTGCATTAGACACAACACACATTTCGATCATTTCCGATGACACACTCTCATTTACGGTTCATTCTTGATTGTTGAGGGGGAAAACCAAATGAACCTCACTACATACATTTCCATCCACTTAGGGGGCATGTGGCTCCTATCATCCATATTGTATTCCATTCCATCCATCCACAACATATTATATATCTTGGTTTCTTTTATTCTTGCTTGCATTTTCTTGTATATGGTTGTTTTATTACACATGCTAGTTAGATATCTTGTATGTCATTTATCTATACCATACACACATGCACGTTCACATATTTTCTTGGTGGTGATCATAGTAGAGGTATTTTGCACATTATGGATGCTATTTTGTATTTTGCACACATTATGGATGCTTACCTTCTATCCATCTACATTGGTCATTGGGGGCATCCACATTCATCTCTTACAAGTGTTATTATTTCATTTTGTACTTAGCACTTTACATTACTTGCTTATACATGATTTTGACATATGGGTTATCTTTATAACATGCTAACGGGTGCTTCATGTGCAACATTTGTTTGTAGGATTATCTAGTTCCATAGCTATATGTTTTTTTTTTTATATTGTTATTTTGTTATTTGCTATTGTATGCGGGTATTTCCATTTGTTTGGTGTGCACACTTATTTGTTGCATACATCCATGATGGCTTGGTGTGTCTTGAGATATCATGAGTGATGTCCCATTTTTGCAGCCCGCTTTGTGTGGCTTACTTTGTCTTCTTGCATGTTTACATTACTACATTTCTTGGTAGCTTATACACTATTTTGTAGCTTACACATTACTTTATTCATGCATTTTGTTTGTACTAACACTTGTATTTGGCTAGATTTTTGTTGTACGTGGCTTGGTCTTTACCAAGCGCATTTATTTCCCCCTACAGAGAATAGTTACAGAGTTCATGTGGTTTGTCCTCTTTTGTGGCCACATTCTCCTATCAACACGTCGCATGCACCCCCAAAGAGGGGGGGCATAACTTGGGGTTTACATACTATACAATGCTTCTACACTGGTTAAGTTTAGTTCAGTTTCCTCCCTTAGCATTGTGAGGTTATATAGTGAGTTGGTTCAAAAGATTCTATTAACCCCATACATAGTCAATTTTACAGGACATTGTTGTCCTTAACATTCTAGGGATCAGTTAAAGGTTAGAGGATACAACAAAATTCCTCTCTACATTAATTTAGTTAGTGGCATCGGATCACCCAAAAAACTAGGTAGTACAAATATCTCTTCATACAACTTCAAGGAAGCAGTTACATGTTGGAGAATAATGCATCTTTCTCCCTACACTTCTTCGGCCTATGGAATCGGATTTCCCAAAAACCCAAGACAAGATATCTCTTTCTTAACTTTATCTCTTGACATGGATCAGTGCATATGTTCTATTTTCATTTGCATATTTTACATATACACGTGTCTTTTACATGCATTTTTACATATATACATGTGTATTTGACTTCTTGATCCTCTTCTCCTTGCAGCTTCTAGCCGTATGAGAAGAAGGTAGTCAACAACAACTACAACAATGGGGGAAATAACAATAAAAAACTTGTGGTACACACTATTTAGCACACATTAAATTTTCATGCATGTACATCACACACATCGGTGACTACACACGCATTTCCCTAGGTTCACTCTCATCACTTTTTACACTTTTTGTCTTTAGTTTCTACGCACCATCATCTTTTTATCACTCCATGCTTTGTCTATTCCTTCAACACATATCACTTTACATGGATTATTAGGTACGCATCTCTATCTACTTTATGTTACTGAGCTTTCCACTCACTAACATAAAGTGGGGAAAATGTAGTCACAAAATCACACACTTTAGACATTATTTAGTCTTATTCTCATATTATTATTCATATGGATTATGAGTGAAGAAAGTACTAATTAACCCATTTTCTTTGCCCATTTTATTTTTCTTTCTATCGTCATTTCGACCTTCTCTACATACATACCAAGTCTATTTTTCTCATTTTACGTGTAATGTAAGAAAGCTAGACCAGGGTGCCTAGGACAGGCACCTATGCACTAGGATCCCTTTTAGGTGCCAAAGTATGCGCGGGAGCTTGGAAATCGATTTTTTACAGGACCGCTTTTGATGATCGTTGTCCTTTTCTACTTGTCACTAGTATCTCGCACCAAGTTCACGAGATGTCTCCTGTAACATACAATGAAATAAATGACTAGAAAAATCCCAAGACACATTAGAAATCCAAAAAATAAATAATGAAAATGGGGAGTCGAATGACCCTAGGAGGTCACGTGACTAAGTGAAATTATGATCTGGGCATTGCACTACATTTAAGAATCTATGTAGTTCTACGTGTTTGTGTAGAATCATGCCCTTGGTAGATCTTGTGTAGAATGCATGTGATAGCGAGAGATAGCTAGATGTAGAAGATGCAAATACATGTGTGCATGGAAAAATGAACTTCCCCCTATGTGTGTATACGAATAACCATTCCCTTGTCACTTGACCTTCCTCCTATGGATGCTTTGATGTTCTTTAAATGCCTTTGGATGCAACCTTAGGTGATGGTAGTATATGCTTAGAGCATGGTCTTTTAATTTGACGACATATCATTGTATTTATATAATTTCCTTTTTTAATTTCATAATTAACCACTAAAATTCCAACCACCAAGTAATAAATATGCCCAATAGCTAAAAAGGACCCAAAAGGAGCGAGTAAGATATAAATATGTAACGCCCACAATTTGACGCATCGAAAACCAAGTCCTACTCCACTAAATACTTAGGAAAATTACAGATTTTTTTTTTAAATGTATTTATCGCGCTCACAAAACTTTGTCTTTTAATACATTACACCTCTAATCAAATTAAATTTATCTTCTAAAGTTCATTACAGGGATTTATATCCTTTCTCATTTGTCCAATATTGGATTCATCTAATTAATTCTAATTTAATATTCATTATCCATTTATTCATTTAGGCCCCTTTTCTTTTAAAATTTATAAAACATTTACTAAGTCAAATTTATTTATAGCTCCCGAATAAATAATTTCCATACTACAACATAATTTAATTAAACCACACATCTACCTTTGATCATTTTATACCCTTAATAATTTTATCAAGCATATCCCCAATTACCATTTAAAATAATTGTCGAAAGTTTACACCTAATCCTAAGTTCCACTATACCCATGTGAAAAGTTCACAAAAAGGCCCCATTAAATCAATTACCCATACCCAAATTAAATCACTTCTTCTCCCACAAAATGCCCTTCCACTTAAAAGTGGAGGATCTAATCCCCACCCTTAGATCAAAACAATGTGAGCCATAGGATCATGGTTGACTCAAAAGCCCTAACTTTTCCCTTTTATTCTTTGCTTACCCTAATTCCTTTCATTTGCACTTTTGCAGGTTTGGGGAAAAAGGAGGATGAAAGCCATGGAGGCCAAGAAATCTATGGAGGATTTGCACAACTATATATATATATCCCTTTTGGGGTTTTTATTGGAGCAAGAATATGGATCTCGAGGAATTCAAGAAAAATGAATTGTATTTATATTTCTCTTTTTTTTTTGATCTACCCAAAATTTGGTGTTTCTTTTACATAATACATATATGTACATACATACATACATACATACACATACATACATACATACATACATACATACATACATACATACATATATATATATATATATATATATATATATATATATATATATTTTTAGCATGGTCAAGTTTGATGGCCGCATAAGGCAATGTCTATGATAATGTGGGCCGGATTGTGCAATGGAGAGGCCACAACTACGAGGGTAGGAGCAAGGGTTTTGGGGATGGGCGATCATGGCCGACACCCCCGCCCCTCCTATATAATGTATGGTGGGGTGGGTTGTCTATGGCCACCCCCCCTCTTCCATTTGTTTTGGTTTGAAAAACATGTAGAATGGTGAGGAAGGTGTTTGGCCTCTCCCCAAACAATATTATTATTTTTAATTATTTCAATATACTCTTTTCATATGGCTTTACATAGCCACTTACCCACTTAGCCAAAATCTTTAAAATACTTTTTTTTTTCTACATATACACTTTAATTTTAAAAAGAAAAAAAAAAAATATTACACAACCACTTCATCATATTTTTCAATATCAAGTTTTTATTCAAACACACACACACACACACACACATATATATATACACATACACATATATATATATATATATATTCAAAAAATATATAGTTATGATTTGTATAATTTAATACAAAAATAAATGCAAAAAAACACTACGCACGAGTGTTGAGATGTGGATAACTCCGATGTTGGTTTCAATTAGTTTAATATAACATGATAAACTGCAATTGTTCCACATCTCAACAAATTTATGCATTTAATGAAACAAATCATAACTATATATAGTTATGATTTGTATAATCATTAAATGCATAAATATTGTTGAGATGTGAGCTCAATTACTTCGATTTATCATGTTATATTAAACTTGCTGCTAAAAAGTAAGAACCAACATCGGTTATGGAGGGACCGACATCGATCGGGAAAGTAGGAACCAACATCGGTTAATGCTAACGACATCGGTTACCTATGCGTGAGTGTTTTTTTAACTCATGGAATTAGATTTAATTTTAGTATTAAAGAAAATCTATTTATTGTAATTGCATGGCTAATTTTGTATAAGGTATTTATAAGTTGGGAAGCTAGGGTTAGATGTAAGTATTGATGATTATTATGAAAATAATTGTGAGAGATAGAATTCTTGGAGAAGAAGGAGAAGCTTGAGAGAAAGAAAGTATTGTACATCGTGAGAGGTGTGGAAGATTGTAAATCTTCATTATATATCTTTTGAAAGCTTTGGATAATAGATTGTCTTGTTTCTTGGTGGATGTAGCCCACACTGGGTGAACCACATTAAATATGGTGTTGATTTATATCTCTTGTTTTGTATATTTATTCTAGTAGAATATCCACTTTTATTGCATGTATGCTTAGATCTAATATATTATCTATACAACCTTGTGCTAACCCCAACAACTGGTATCAGATATTTGTTTGAGGGTTTTGTGTGTTGATAGATTTACTCACAAAAGGTTTTCTGATTGAGTGGGAGCTACAAAAATGGCAAAAGAAAACAAATACAAGGTAGAGAATTTTGACAGCCAAAATTATCAATTATGGCAGATGCAATTAAGGATCATCTATATCAAAGAGATTTTTACTTACTATTGGATGAAAATTCTAGACCTATGAAGATGACTGATGAAGAATGGTTTCTTGAAAAGGCTTTGCGATCTATAAGATTGAGCACAAAGACAAATTGGTGGCTTCTAATATTACAAAAGCGATATCCATAGTAGATTTAATTAAATCTCTTGCTAATTTATATGAAAAACCTAGTGCTTCAAATAAATTTATTTAATGAAGAAATTATTTAGTTCTAAGATGCATGAAGGTGGATCTACATCTAGTCATTTGAATGATTTCTCGATCTATTGTAAATTAGTTAAAATCGGTTGATATTTTGTTTGATGATGAAGTGAAAGCACTCTTATTCTTATGTTATTTTCCTGATAGTTGGGATAACTTGGTAATGGTTGTTAGTAATACAACATCTGCTAATAATATTTTGAATTTTGATGATGTGGTTAGTATAATCTTGAATGAAGAAATTAGGAAAGTACAGAGGAATCATCATCTAGGAATGCTTTGAATGTAGAAAGCAGAGGTAAAGAAGGAGAGATCCAAGAGTAAGAATAATGGGAAATCAAAGTCAAGGAATGGCAGATCTAAATCCAGAGGTAAGGGAATTACCTGTTGGAATTGTGGAAAGAAAGGACATGCAAAGAAAGATTTTTGGTCAAAGGATAAAGAGAACCAACACCCAGACAAAGGTAAAGAGGCAAATAAAGAGGAAAATATTGCAAGTAGAGGTAATGCAAGATGCTCTTATTCTTTCTTTGGATAATAGAATAGAATCATGGGTTTTAGATTCAAGAGCTTCTTTCCATGTAACCCCTAATAAGGGTTATTTCAAAAATTATGTCCAAGACAATTTTGGGCATGTTTATTTGGGTGATGATGAACCTTATAGTATTACTAGTAAAGGGAAGTTCATCTAAATTTTCAGAATGGAAATACATGGGTATTGAAATATGTGAGGCATGTGTCAAGCCTCAAGAGGAATCTCATTTCTACAGGGGAAACTATGTGAAGTCTGGTTGCATGCTTATATTCATAACGAGACTCTTGGAAAGTCACCAAGGGTGTTTTTGTTATGGCAAGAGAAAAGAGGTAAGAAGGTAGGAACATTATATTTATCTACCTATGTTACTTGATTCCTTTTCTATGTTATCTACTTCAGATTCAGATGCATGCATGTGGTATAATCGGTTGGGCCATATGAGTCAAAAAGGAATGCAGATCTTAAAGGCTAAAGGTAAGTTATCATATTTGAAAGATTTAGATCTTGATTTCTGTGAGCATTGTGTCTTTGGAAAGAAAAAGAGAGTGAGATTTCTCAAAGTTGGGGCAACTAAGAAGGAGCATAAATTGGAGCTTGTACACTCAGATGTGTGGGGACCATCCCAGTAGCTTCTCATGGAGGATCCCAAGTATTATGTTACTTTCATTGATGATAATACAAGAAAGGTATGGGTTTATTGTATTAAACATAAATCTAATGTTTTTGAGACTTTTAAAATATGGAAATCTCTTGTTGAGAATGAATCAAATTAAAGTTAAATTTCCTTAGATCTGAAAATGGTGGTGAATACTAGAAGCAAGGATTTCAATGATTATTTTTCAATGAATGGAATTCGTAGAGAAAGGACGGTTCCAATAACACCACAAGAGAATGGTGTTGCAAGAAGAATGAACAAGACAATCATGGAATGTGCTAGAAGTATGAGGATACATGTTGGATTGCCCTTGCAATTTTGGGCAGAAGCAGTTGATATAATGGTTTATTTGATTAACTATGGGCCTTCAAGTTCACTAGATGGAGGAATACCATAGGAAGCTTCGATCGAAAAGAGGTAGATCTTTACATTCTTAAATTTTTTGGTTCAGAATATTTTGTGCATATTGATAAGGAAAATAGGAAAAAGTTGGATGCAAAATCCAAGAGATGCACTTTCATTGGTTATAGATCTGGTGATTTCAGATTTGTTTTTGGGATTTAGAAAATTCTAAAATTATTAGGAGTCGTGATATTGAATGGAATGAAAAGAGAATGTACAGGATCAAATTTTGGTACCCAAGGATGAACTAGTTGAGAATTTTGTGAATGAAAATGAACTCTCGGATTCAAAAATCATACCTATAGGGTTACACAGTAACCGGTGTCGGTTGACCTCTAACTGACATCACTCAATCAACCCGAATCGTATCGATTCACATCGAGAGATCAAACCGCATCGATTAACAAAACTAGCGTCGAGTCACTTTGTCGAATTGGAAAAATGTCTAGGAGGTCCAAAATGAGCCTCTAGTACCCCAAACTCCTATGAGAGGGTCACAAAGGGTAAGTAAACCTCTAGAAATATTTACACCTTCTCTATCTTATTTATTATGGATTGATAATGGTGAACCAGAAATTTTGAAGAAGCAATGTAGAATGAGACCCACATACAGTGGTAGCATGACATGGATGAGGAGATGGACTCCTTGGAACAAAACCAAACTGGGTATTTGGTTAAGTTGTCAGCAAGTAAGAGGACATTGCAGAACAAGTGGGTTTATAGAATCAAGGAAGAATATGGTGGACATAAAAGGTACAAGGAAAGGCTTGTAGTAAAGGGATTTACACAGAAAGCAAGTATTGACTTTGGTGAAATATTTTCTCTTGTTGTTAAAATAACTTCCATTCATAATGTATTGAGTTTAGTTGTAGTATATGATTTGCATTTAGAGAAACTAGATGTGAAGATGTCTTTCCTTCATAGTGATTTGGATGAAGAGATTTATATGCAGCAGCCGTTTGGGTATGAAGTCAAGGGTAAGGAGAAATTAGTGTGCAGGTTGAAAAGATCCTATATGGGCTCAAGCAAGCTCCAAGGTAATGGTACATGAGGTTTGATAGTTTCATGCATGAGCATGGTTACTTGAGATTTGAATCTGACCATTGTGTTTATTTCAAGAAGCTTGAAAATGGGAGCTATATTATTTTATTATTGTATGTGGATGATATGCTTATTGTAGGATCTAGTATGTAGGACATTGGTAAGCTTAAGGAAAAGCTAGCTCACACATTTTCTATGAAGGATTTAGGAGTTGTAAAAATAATCCTTGGCATGCAAATACACAGAGACAAGAATAATAAGAAATTGTATTTGTCTCAGGAGGCTTATATCAATAAGGTGTTGGAAAGGTTTAACATGCAAGATTCAAAACCTATAAGTACACCTATGGTTGGAAACTTCAAATTGAACAAAGATCAGTGTCCTTCATCACATGATGAGGTCAAATACATGACACGAGTACCATATGCTTCAACAGTTGGGAGTCTCATGTATGTTATGGTTTGTAACAGACCAGACATTACACAGAAGTGAGAGTTGTGAGTAGATTTATGGCCAATCCAGGTAAAGAGCATTGAAAAGCATTCAAATAGATACTTAGGTATTTGAGAGGGACATCTAGCATGCAGTTATGCTATAGAGGTTTAGATATTTCTTTATGTGGCTATGTTGATTTAGATATGGTTAGAGACCTAGGATGGTAGAGGAGAACTACTAGATATATTTTCATAGTAGGTGGGACAACAGTTAGCTGGATTTTGAGATTACAAAAGGTTGTGGCTTTTTCTACTACAGAGGTAGAGTATGTTACAGCTACAAAGGATAGCAAAGAGATGATATCGATGATGAGGCTCATGGAAGAGTTAGGAAAGGAGAAAGATGATTGAAAAAAATTAGTGAAAGTAGGAGTGTAATTCATTTAACAAAGAACTTATCTTTTCATTCTAGAATGAAACACATTCAGTTGAGATATCACTTCATATGTAGGTATTGGAGGATGGGCAGCTGAAACTAGAGAAGATTCATATGAGTGAAAACCTGCGGATATGCTAACGAATCCATTAGCAAAAGAGAATTTGGAGCTACACTCCACTTCTATTGGTCTTCGAGTTTGAGACTTGAAGAGGAAGAAACAAAGCTAAAGAAAGGATCCAAGAATGACGTTGTACGTTTATAGTGTAATAATTTATCTCCAAGTGGGAGATTGTTGAGATGTGGAGCTCAATTACTTCAGTTTAGCATGTTATATTAAACTTGCTGGAAAACACAGTAACTAACATCGATTATGAAGGGACCGAAATCGGTCACCTATGACCGGCATCGTTCAAGCAAGTAGAACCGATATCGGTTAGGGGTAACCTAGGTAACCGGCATCGATTACTGTGTGCATGAGTGTTTTATTTAACTCTCGGAATTATATATAATTTTAGTATTAAAGCAAATCTATTGATTGTAATTGCATGGCTAAGTGCCCTAAGTTTATATAAGGTATTTATAAGCTGGGAAGCTAGGGTTAGAAGTAAGTATTAATGATTATTGTGAAAATAATTGTGAGAGAGAGAATTCTTGGAGAAGAAGGAGAAGCTTGAGAGAAAGAAAGTACTTGTACATCGTGAGAGGTGTGGAAGATTGTAAATCTTCATTGTATATCTTCTGAAATCTTTGGATAATATATTGGCTTATTTCTTGGTGGATGTATCCCACCTTGGGTGAACCATGTTAAATCTGGTGTTGATTTATATCTCTTGTTTTGTATATTTCTTATGGTAGAATATCCACTTTTATTGCATGTATTCTTAGATCTGATATATTATCTATACAACCTTGTGTTAACCCCAACAAATATAGCTTATGTAAGTCTATAAATTTTTATATATAGTTTATCTAAATAAACCTATTTATATATGTACTTTCTTTGTAGTCTTAGTTTCAAAATAAAAGCTTAGTTAGATTCATCGGCATAAACAAAACAAAAATTATATATAATTTTTGTTTTGTTTATGCTATGAATCTAACTAAGCTTGTTATTTTGAATATAGTATTTATAAAATATCGATATACCATTATATATGAAGTAGTTGATAGTATTGCTCTTTCCATTTCAAACAAAACAAATATAAGGGAGAGTATTATTAGTAAAAAAATTATTTAAAATCATATAGGCGTTTACATTGTTTTTTTGTACACTTATAACCACTATACTAATATTTCACTAAATTGTAATTCATTTGAAAGAGTTTATTAAGTAAAAATACAAGAAAATGTAAGTTCATTATTCTTTTTACAACCAATATTACCAAGTACAATTAAAATGGAAAAAAATTATACACTTCCAAGTATTTTCAATGCAAGATGAACACTTCCAAAATGCAATTATAATACAAACTTCTTGATAAAGTTGCAGATTTACAAGAGTCACATTTCCATTTAAAATGCACCCATGATATAAATTACAAGCTTGAAGGAGATACATTTATCAACAAGAAGCAATCTTCACATTCCCCTTTCCAACATTTTCACTTCTTAAATGAATAATATAATCATATTTCCATAATACATTACATGGAGTTCAATCTTTAAAATGCAAGTTGGAAAAGCCTCCCAAAACATGGGAACAACATGTAAAATTTTTACAAATGGATCTCTCTCTAACCATACATATTTCCAATCCATTATTACAACCAAGTTTGGGATAATACATTTACAAGAGTCCCATTTTTATAGTACAAATTCAAGATACTCCCCACAGGAAGAAGTAACATTTTAAAAAAATTGCAACACCTTCTCTTTTCTTGGTCTCATACAAATAACTCCATGCAAGACATCACTTGAGCTCCTTTTCTTCATCATCAAATCACAACAATTAAGAAGGGGGAGTAGGCAACACTCTCCTCCCAACCTATTCCAATGAGAAGGGGAAGCCACCCTTCTCACTGGTCCCCAAGCCCCAAAAATAGAGAAATAAGGGACATTAAGAAACTATGGCAACTTCACAAAGGCTTCCACAACAAAAAAAACACACAAACGACACTTGCACATACATACAAAATACAATAACAAGAATCCATTTACAATTTTCCAACAAAACACAAGGGATTCCAAAATAAGCCCAAAGGAGAGGAGAACATGGATTCATCTCCTTATACCTCCCATGTGGGATGGGGTCCACCCAAATCCTCCAAGTGCACTTTCACATTCACACACAACACCTTTTCTCTCCACAATCAAGTATGCAAATTTGATATATAAACCTTTTACCTCCACATAGGTGGAGCACCCCTCCCACACTCCCTCCACAAAATCCTCACATACTCCCTTTTACCTCCACAAAATGAACTCCACTTCCCTCTCCCAACACCACCCTAAGGTCAAGATCTACCCAACCCATACAATTCACAAACATGCACCAATTTACAACACAATAATATCACAATGCAAAAATAAGAACAAGTATGCAAGGAATAAACTCTACCTTGCCATATCAAGCCTTCAATCTTCAAGCAAAAACCTTCCAATTCCAAGCCCAAATTCCAAAAGCAAACTTCCAAGCTCCCAAGAAAAATTCCAAGTAATTTTCCAAAAGCATGCAAGTGTATAAAGAAAACAAGTAACCCCAAAAACTCCAAAATGACTTCAATAAATAGAAAATGAGGAGAGGTTGGTGAGGTGGCTCCATTTAGGATGCCAAATCACTCTTCCTCAATCCACCTCACTTGGTCAGACACAAGGACCAAGAATAATAAATGGGTGGGTGAGGATATGACAAGTTTCCTTCCACACACAAACCACTACTCCATACTTCAAAGGACACCATTAAAAGAATTTGTAAGAAAGTGCAATTAATTAGCTCTTTACTCTTCCAAAACACATAATGAGGCCTAAAATTAACCCCTCACATCATAGGTATAGTTGGTGGGTGAGTTTAAGAGGTATGGGACAAGCTTAACTTGTCCCACAAGCCTCCAAAAGTGGCTCCAAAGTCAAAATTCGAGATTTGAAGGATGGGGTTGAGTACACAACTCAAAATCAAATGAAATCCATCAAAATTAATAAGATAACAAGGACTATCTACCCCAATTAAATGTCCCTTTGTCACATCTCAAATTAACTTAATCACATGATTAATTAACTAAACAAGGGCACATTAATAAGCAATAATAAAGTGAGGATACATCACAATAAATAAATCACATACTAAAAAAATGAAAGGGAGAAAAGCAACACATAATCCCATGGTCACATTTGAGGTTACCCCCATGGAGACCTCCTTATAACTCAATCAAAAACACATGAACACAAAGTTTCCAAGGTGACCATGTTGCAACATCCAATATTCCTTCATTGTTAGTCTCCTAGCCCCTTCTTGTTATCGTGATATAATTTCCTGCAACCAATAAAACAATACCCCCTTCGGCCTCAAGGCCGCATCAAATACATCAATAAATAAAACACACATACATATCATCTAACGACATCATACACGTAGCTATATCATCATCATCAAAATTAGGAATTTCTATCAACTATTTGCAATCACTGAACATCTCAATTTTGATAAGTCATAACATCAATAAGATCATAAGGTCAATCCAACATCTAAATGTAATCATCATCGTCAAGAATCCCAAAATGTCAATATACAATGAAACAACACTAGATCATCATCTATCAATGTCTGCTAGTAGTCCATACCATCTATAATATGAGTCACAACATATTGATAATCCAAATATCCATACTGTCTATCAACATGATAATCAAAATATAATAATAATGTCCATGTCTCTAGTCCACAATAATCAAAATCATAGTATGATAAGTGTCGAAGAGGAGTGGGAATTACAAAGAGGTCTAGGGTACCCAGAGGGAACGAGGGCACCTGGCGCTAACATCCTTGATGGGCATTGGTGTCTAGATTCGGATAAGGTAAAGTATCGAAAGTCATACTTTGGGAAGTGGGGTGTGAAAGGCCAAGAAGAAAATTAGAAAGCAAACAAAAAGGCCAATGACATGGTCAATTAGTACTTTTCTCCCTTAGGAATCATATGAATGCAAGTATGTTATTAGGACCTAGAAATGTACCCAAAGTGCCATTTTAGTGTCTATATAAGAGGCCAATGTGACTTAATCACTCTCCCAGCGGAAGAACACCGATAGATGAGACACAAAAGAAAGAAATTAAACTTGGGTTTAAAATGGGGTTCTAGGCCTAGTTGAGCCTTCGAAGCCAAGTAGAAACAAAGGATTTGTTCTCAAGATTTGGAGTCCAAACCATTAAACAACTTATAAATCAAGGTTTTGGGCAATTGTGGGTTTTAATCGAAATTCAAGAATCATTTAAATATGTAGTGCCCACAATGTTAATCTTAATGTATTCTCCACTAAAAGAAGAATTTAGTGCATGTGGCACATAAGAAGCTATTTAAGTCAAACTCTTAGAAGATAAGGGGTTGTTGAAGAGAAAGAATCTAGACAAGTTCGATGCTTGGTTGTGGTATGGATCTTAGAAACTTAAAGTGACCCTATATACATGCGTACAATGTTAGAAAGTTGTTGAGTACTTCAACTAAGAAATGTAATTTCCTTATTTTTCTCCTTCCAAACTAGTTTCCTTCTTTTTATATTCACTTTCCCCCTAAGCCATGTAGAAGGTCTTTGTATGTTGTACTAAAAATCACATTTTTTTTTCGGACTTCAAAAGCCAAAACAAAGAAAATTGGGTTCTAGGAAATGAGTATGCATTTAAAATGTGGAAACATCACTTTGAAAAAAACCCTTAGGTACGAAATGACACAAAAATATCCATACAATATATTATTAATAATATATAAATATATTTTAAAAATGCATTATACTCATTTTTGTCCATAAAAGATAAAACATGTAAAATACTTTGCATTCAAAACATTCAACATACTAAATTTTTCATATGTGCATAATTATAATTTAGATTCTAGAATATATCAACTAAAGTTTTTGAAGCATTGTTGAAACACAAGTATATAGTTTTTATTGATATTTTGGTTTTGAAAAGAAAAATGATGTTGATACAATACAAAAACACCCTTGTATGACGTGAAATGGTACAAAAACATCTCAAGGACATTACGAATACGACATAATTATAACCATTTTTTTATTTTCAAAATATTTTAAATACGTACCATGAACAATACCTGCACCCAATAAGTCAATACATAAATATACTATTTTAATTGGTATTTTCAGATAACATAACGAATAAATCATGAAATCAAAATTATGAATTATTTTTATTGGAAAGAAAATGTTTCAATTACCCATTCCCCATAATGTAAATCTTTATCTATTCTCTCTCCATGAAAAGAGAAGATCGTGCTTCTCTAGACAAGACATGTTGAAGTTGGGATCTTTCCAAATACGAAGTTGGTGAAGAGATAACATCTAAACCAAGTTACCTATGTTTAGCTAGAGTTGGGCTCTTGGAAATTCAAAGTGAGTATAGGTTTCTACCTAGAATGGAAAATAATAAAGAAATCTCTTTGTAGATTAGTTGCACTAACCTTTTATATCGATATACCCCCAAGTTACTCTCAACCATGTCTTCCTGTGGTAGGCCACAAATTAGATAAATAATTGGATTCTAAGAATTATTCCAAATCATACAAACTAAAAATAAATTAACAAACCAACACCTAAAATAAATGTTGTTTTCAAAATTACGAACTCTTTTGAAAAGTTCATTCTAAAGTACAAAACTATCAAAAATTAAATTAAATTAAATTAAAGAAAAAGTCATACATACACATTCCTATAAAAACGGCTCTTAAAAAAATATTATACAAATAAGAAATAACTTTTGAAAAGATTAAATTGAAATTTGTATTTTAAATAATACAATATAATGAATAAAATTAAAATGGCTTCAAAAAGACCTAGACCAAATAAATAGGACTTGAAGAAATATTGTCAACAATCAACCCTGCAAATAAAAAGCATAAAACCACCATTCAAAAGTGTTCAACAAGATATATTTAGTAAGACAATGAAAATAATTTTAGAAATAAATGGTGAAAAATATTATTGGAATCTCTCTTTGTATTAATAATACAAAAGAGTTACAATAATGTGAATAAACTCACGTTTGAGTTAAAATGTCACGAAGGTATCGTAGAGATGTTAAAAAGGTAACTAGAAAATCACATAATTAAATAACTAGGTACATGGGGTAACATCACTATGTGGAGGAGGACCATCTTTTGTAGGGATGAACTCCCCACAGCCGACTCCTCGGAAGGAATATCAATATCCCAAATGTCACGATTTGGCATTTGTATATTCCCCGACAGTCGACTTCGAGAGCAGCTTTTGCGGCGCGACACGAGAGGTAGGTGGTGGAGCACGGGCATCATATGGAAGAACTAGACTCATAGTGCAAGAAGCACTCCCCTAGTGATCCAGAAGATGTTGTCAAGTGGAATGTTCGAATTATTTTAGTAGTTGTAGTTTAAACTTATACACTGATAAATTACTAAGATTATATATTTTAACATATTTATTGCCTTTGCACTTAGTAAATCCTTGGTAGATTCTTTGAAAGCCTAAAGACTTCACCAATGAACTACCGATTAATTGACATTATCATAAAGCTTTTCATCATAGATATACTATATCATATTTGTATCAAATAAAATTGATATAAGAGACAATATTTTTATTTGTGATTTCACTATTTATAATCTTAAAACTCTCACACATATATTTCAACAATTATTCCTTATAAGTTTTATTTAACTATTCTTCAAATTTAAACATTGAATTTTTAATGAAAGATTTGATCCTTAAAATTTTATATTACATCTTGCACATCAAAGTAAGGTAGAATATGTAACTGAATTGCTTAGTTATTATTTTTAATCGATTAAAATATGCTAACATGATATTTTACATATCTTAAACTTCTTTAATTGTTAATTTAATACATAATTATTTTCATAAAAGGAAAAATATTCTTGAATTTTTCTTTTTATTTATTGTATTTTATAACACATTGTTTTCAAAAACACCAAACCTAGTTAGAGGCTCACGTCACTTTTCATACTTCTCATATTTTAGGGAATAATTAAGATAGGAACATACCCTGTAAAATTCATACATAATGCAATTATGCAGTGCCCTTTCACTGCTCCAAACCCCCAAATTCCTAATTCACCCAAGTAGCTTAGTGGTTATGGTCATCGAGGATCCACCCGAGTAACGGAGGTTTCATTTACAGAAGGAACACTTAAGTTTCTGATGCAGATGACCTGCTCGTTCCTGATGCATGCCATGTTAAATTATCTCGGTTTTTGAAGCTAAAGTGGAGGCGTTCAAAATCTGTATTGAGACATCTAAAGCCGCGATTTTCATCTATATGTAATCCTCGTGGGTTGAAAGTTTCGGATCACATGGTCGTGTATGATAAACCCAAAGCAGAGCTTGGGAAGCCCCAACTCAGACCTGTCATTTCCCTTTGTGCATAATAATACAATCCCTTTATTTCTACAAAATGTGGAAGCATAAAAAATGCACACAAACTAAATTTCGAGCAGAAATCGGATAGTTGCAGCGAATACAGGGTCAGAGCTTTGCTAAACAAAACAGTGCGATGTCTGGCCTCACAGGTCAGGGAACAGGTGCAGGAGCATCTTTTTCACAGGTACAAGAACATAAACAGTGCAGCAACAGGTACAGGAACAGGATCAGATCAGTAACAGGAACACACAGTTTACATGCCAACTGTTTGACAAAATTTCTCAAGTAATTTACAATGACAGAACCTTCAACAAAAGAGGAGATAGGAGTAATTAACTTGAATGCATCTCCACATAACATGACCAGCTCTCCCATTGATAGAGTAACAATCCTTCGAGGAGCAATTGCAGGCTCTCAAACAACAATTGTTGGAATTATCTTCAGTGGTCATGGAACAAAATAAATTGATTACTGCACAGTCTGGGCATATCAGCACTCTGGAATCCTCCTTGGTAGAATTGAAATCCTCTTCTACCTTAAACTCCATTAGCAACAACAATCAAGAAGAGCTTGCCCTTCTTCGCGCTGAACTTGTGGTTAATAGAGAAGAACAAAAGGATTTAGCTACCAAAGTGGATTCTATAAATCCAAACGAATGGGTTCAGGTTGTCAAAAACAGTAAGAAACCAGCTCCGTTGGTTGAAGTTGTAATTCAAGAAAAGTTTGAAGAAGATAGACAAAGACAAGCCAAAGCCCTTAATCTGCGAGTCAAAGGATTAACCAACCAAGAAAATGCCATCCAAACAGCGTCCAACTTCATTACTAATGATTTAGGACTGCCTACTATATCACCAGATAGAGCTTGGTTCAATCAAGATGACTCTTTAGTTATTCGCTTTCGCACATCACAAGATAGATTGGAGGCACTTAGATCAAAGAAAAAATTATTTGATCGTGTTGACAAAATTTATCTAGATGAGGATTTAACTAAGATGCAACAAGAAGAGGTAAAAGAAAGTAGGAAGAAATTTATCGATGCCGTAATTTTAAAGCAAGGGAAATGGATTGTAATCCGTAATGGAAGGGCTTGGATCAACGATTCTCCTCCCCGATTGATGGACTAAACCTTGGCCTATTTCTACATGACGCCTTAAAATTTGAGTCAGTGAAACATGGTCTACAACCTCAATTACACATTGCAGTTTGGAATTGTCGTGGTTCTATATTTTTGCCCATATCAAATAAAATGTCTTGAAGTTGTGATTCTTAACTCGTATGTCATTTTTTCTCATAGAAACTTATGAAACCAAGGAGAAACCTCTACCCTCATATTTGGGATACTCATGGATTAGTGTTCTTGGGTGCACATACATACGGTAGAAAAACATATCCACAACTTCGACATGGCACAAAAGGCTCGACCCTGGAACGTGATTTAAACTTACAAAGGAGTTGCTTGCCTTTATAGAGATCATCTCCATTCCTCTATTCAATTTGAAGGATCTCGATGAATTTTCAAGGTTCCTATGGATATCACTTACAAGAAGATATCCTTTGAAAAATTTGTATATTGTTGCATGTTACTTCCCCACAATATTCAAACTATCGCTTTCATGTTTAGTTCCGAATAAATCAACTATTCAAATCAAATGTAACATATACCGTTCGCTATCAACTACAAAAATTAACATTATCACACATGTTCACATTGCATTATACACATGCGATTGCTAGTTTATTGTATTTTATAACACATTGTTTTCAAAAACGCCAAACCTTTATGGTGAATCTCCTTTTTAGGGACTTACAACTAGAAATAACAAAATACTTTGCTTTTTCCTAATTCACCCGGTAGCTTCTTCTCGAGGATCCACCCGTGACTTCAATGCCCGGATTGGCCACCTTGCAATGTGCTAATCATGATCTTCACAATGACCCATTTTCATGATTTATGAAGTGGATCAACATGAATCCCAAAGCGAGCTTGGGGCTTCAACGTTATTAATACAAGACTTTACGGTGAATGCTTATGGACAACACCTAATCAAATTGGGTGAATCTCATGATCTTGTTATCTTGAATGGTACGCCAACACTTCTCTAATTCCAAAGGCTTTAATTTTTCCCATTATTCCCATTGTGGAGCTAGTGTAGTAGACTATGTTATATCCTGCAAATATTTTTCTTTGAGTATATATGATCTCTAGATTTCGAATTCTCCCCATCTCTCACCGATCATGTCATTCTCTCTTTCCGTACGCCTCTTTCCAAACCTATTCCAATATCCTCCCATGTACTCTCATGGTTAATAGAAAACGTACTACTATCCATTTTGACCATGCATATGATGAGAGTTACACTAATATCCTTAAAACCAACCTCATGAAAATTTATGATATCTTAGACCCAAATTGAGAGATGGTTATTCGCTTTTTCGCACATCACAAGATATCACTTAGGAATTATGGATGCTACATTTAAGGCTTTCTAATTCCAATCATACTTCCCGGCTCCATACCCATGGTCATCAACGATTCTCCTCGAATTCTTGGTATGATGTGGATTGTAAAAATGTTCACATGTTAACTAAACGTCGTGGTTCATTTTAAGACACCTCTTAACTCGGATAAAATTGTAGGTGGAAAATACTACCCTCATATGCGGATACTCAATATCCCTGAAACCATGGCACAAAAGGCTCGGTGGAGTTGTTTGCCTTTATAGACATCATCTCCATTCCTCTATTCAATTTGAAGGATCTCGATGAATTTGATAGTATTCCAAAACTAAATTTTTGCCTAGTTTTTCGAAAGAAATAAGAGTTCCTCCCTTTGTAGACTTACAACTGGAAATAACATACTTTGTTGAAGCATCGACGCCGGATTGGCCACCTTCAATGCGATCTTCACAATACAACGATGATTTATAACCATTCTTCAATGTTATTATGCCACGCTTATGGACAAGACAATCAAATTGGGTGAATCAAAGGCCTCTCTAATTCGGCTTTAATTTTTCCCCTTATTCGCTAGTGTGTCAATATGGCCTCTCTAGATTTCGAATTCTCCCCATGATCATGCGCATCAATGGCCTCTTTCCAAACCTATTCCAATATCCTCCCATGGCCTCTCACGCTACTATCGCCATGCATGGAATATCCTCATGAAAATTTATGACGACCAATGGCATCACCGGAATTATGGACACATGTCATTCCCTCTTCCCGCCTCATACCCATGACGTCGGTATGATGTGGATTGGTTCCTCTAAACGCTGACACCTTTATAAAATTGTAGGTGCCAATGGCGAATTCACGCGTGCATCAACAATTTGATGCAAAATGTTGGCGTTTTTCGAGCGCATCAATGGTTCCGTCGACACGGTCAATCATCGGCGTTCACTTACACGTCGTAACCATTCTTGTCACGCATCAATGGCTTCACTCTGATGCGTGTCAATGGATTCATTGGCGCTGCGTCAATCAATCGGCCGCTCGCCGGCACGACGACACAAATGTCTGTTGACAAGTCAATGCCTTTTGACACGCCGTCAATGGCTTCACTTCGATCAACGCGTCAATGCAAAATGTTGACTTCACTCGACGCACATCAATGGATTCGACGACGCGCGTCAATGGCATCTATCGATTGGCGTGGCGTGTCGTCAATTTCTTCCGACGACGAAGTCGCCAAAAATTTTGGCATCTATCGACACTTGTGTCAATTCAGCAGCGTCAATGGATTCGACGCGCGCGCATCAACAAAGTCCGATGATGCACATCAATAGATGCCATTGACACGCATCAACAAAGTCCGATGATGCACATCAATAGGCTATTGACGCCGAAGCCATTGACGTGTGTCAACATTTCACATCGACACACCGGTTTTGCCTATAAATACCCTCCCGCCGGTCATTTTCTCGTTTACACTTTCCGGCTCTTGATTTTTTGCAGATGTCCCTCATTTTCAAAGACACAAGCACAACTATAATGTCAACTTCACATGCTTCCCAACTGCAACCTCAGGAAAAAAATCAAGAAGACAATCCAATCCAATCCACGGCCAAGATCATCTACAGGAATCCCTTGTGCCCTCACATCCATACTGTTTTAAAGATGTCTTATGAATATAAAGATTTGATGGATGTGTGTGAGTTTAGAGGCCTCGTTAATATGCCCCATTTCGAAACAAATCTAATATTTTGAATTACCTTCTGTCGTCCTACAATTCAGAGGATGGCCTTTTTTATGTGACTCTGAATGACGGCCGAATGTTCCAATTCAGTATCAAAGCAAATGACATCCATCGGTTTACGGGCCTTCCGTTCATAAATTTACCAATTGTTACAACAAAGGCAACACTCCTGGAAGAAGACAAGAAATTTCTCGAATCAACGTTCGGTTTCCATGTTGATTGTAAGTATAATTCGTTTTAATTCTTTTTTTTATTCTGTTTTTTATTCTGATACAATTTGGTGTTAAAAATTCCTACTTGTAATTTTCACTATTTGGCATTTGCAGCCCATGTCAATAAATCCAAGCGTGGTGTGGATACGCAATCAATTGCACACCACTTTCTTCTGCTGAGCTTATTTCATTTTTTCAATCCGAATTGTTTTGCGGGGGTCGCCAAACAGATATACCAAATTGGGCCATTACATACATAGTTGCCACTATCTCAAAACAAAAATTCGATTGGTGCACCTATCTATATAAAAAAAAAACTGACATAAAAAATTCAAAACTTTCAAAAAAACCTGTCATTTATTCCACAAACTATCTCCTCGGCTTTATTATGAGGAACTTTTAAATTTAAAAGATAAAAAAATTCCTACTTGCACTGATGAGGAGTTGATGAAGTTGTCAATTCCATTTGAAGAACAATAGGTATAAACTATTTAGTTTGTATTTCAATTTTCAACATTGCACTGCACAGTTATTAACACTTAAATTTTAATGTTTTGCAGAGAAGATTTATTGAAGCCCTTCCCCGAAAAAAGGCATTATTGAGAGGAAGAGGCAAACAACACGCTGAGGCTTTGGGAGACTCCCAATCTGAAATGGAAGCTCACTCCTCTCCAAACCCTCAACAGTTTGAACTCGTTAAATGCCAGAGAAGTAATACCTTCTCATATATTATTTACAAATTCCAAATTTGTATATTTATTTTTCAATTTAAATTTTAACCAAATGAATTGACATAACATTTAATGTTGATGACATTGCAGGGACTTTGGACCATACACGTGTTTTGGAAACTCAACCTTCTTCCCCAACTCACTCCATACAGTCACATGCATTCGTATCTTCTAAACAAACACCGAATACAACTCCTACATGGCCACCCTTAGCACCGTGAAAAACTACCCCTCGACAACAAGGTACAACTTTTCGATAGTATGTTTAATTTCATAGTTTTTGCCTTTTTGAATTGTTTTCCTATTTTTCATGTTTTTTCTTGTACTTTTCAGCACATGTCAGTCCTGATCAAACCGCGGCACCGACACCCACTCAACCAATAATTTTTAAAATGCCAACTAGAGGAATAGTGAAAAAGAACATTGGTAAACGCATGCCACTTGCTCCAGCCCCTAGCGGGACACTAAACATTACCTCCTCCTTTCGAATTCCAACTCTCTCACTTGGTGGCTTGCCCAAAGGTCAATGGGCATATCATTTTGAACAATATAAATTTAGATGAAGATTATTTGGGCATTGATAGAAATGACCCAACTCGGTTTTTTTCAATACCCGCAAGATGATTCAAGGCCAAAGCAGGTATACTTCAATTTAAATATGCTTTAAAATTTTGAATTACATTTCGATTTAAATTTATTTATCTAAATCTTGATTAATTTTATCACAAACAGGATCGTGCCACCCAAAGGCGTAAAACAAGTAGCAGCTTGATCTTGCTTTGAAAGCCCCATACTTCTCAAAGAAGGTCATCTTCATCGATTTAGATAGTGAACAGATTCTTACCTTTTCCTTTGGAGAACTTAATTGGTTATGATTGTCAATCCCATGTCAGTGAGTTTATTCTACCTCATATCAATCAGCTTATAGAATGGGAGAGAAGGGCTAAAGTTCTTATCAATGAGATTATTAGTCGTTATGAAAATTATTGGCAAAGGGATAGTTTATACGCTGCAGTCCAGAATCAACCTGCGAAGATGGATTCCTTACTTACCCAAGTAAGAAGTGGGACTGTCACGTATAACAACAACTATAAAGATGAAATTTTAGATAAGTCATTAAACAAATTGGAAAATATTAGTGCCGAGGCCTAGGCATATTTTAACAAATGGTCTAAGGACAAGGATTTGGTAGCAATTGCAAATGCCGAAAGAGATAGAGCGGTTGTAAGTACTATCACTTTCAAACAATCATTCTTGTTAATTTGAAATTTTCATTTTTAATAATATTTTGAATTGACATTACTCTTTTTGTGCAGTTGAAATATGAAAATTTGAAGAGTCAAGCAAAGGTATTGCAAGTTCACTTGGAAACAACTGAAGAACAGTTTATCCGCAACAAAGAATTTGAAGCAAAATATTGTTTTGGTTAACAAACAAAACAATACACTAAAGCGGATAATTAAAGAGCATGGCTTCAACCCTAACATATTATTCAAAGCTAAGGCAGTAGCTGATCCAAATTTGTTGTCACATGGAGATGCGACAAATCAAGAAGAAAGAATTTTAAAAATTCGGACAGTGTTGCGGAAGATCTTATAAGTTCTGGGGTTATTTCTGCTGTTGGGGAAAGGGGTACAGCCACAGTGGAAGAAGCCGTTGGGGAAAGGAGCACAGGAGTAGAAATGGATAAAGAAAAAGAGGGTTGAAAACTTGAAACTTTTATTATTGTGGAAACTTTAAATATTGAGTTTGGAAACTTTTAATATTGAGTATGGTATTTGAATTTAATTATATGGATTTGATAGCCTTTTAAAATTTGAAATAATATATAATCTTTAATTTTGATTGCATTAGATGGGGATTATCATGAATTATATGTATGTTTCTTGTTTACTTGGATTATCATGAATTGTATGTGGACGTAGATGATGAATGATGATAATGGATAATTGTTTTACAAACATGGAATGATGATAGATGATGATGAAAGATGATGAATGACGATAATGATATGATATATATGGACGATGATCAATTTAATGTGGACGTAGATTTATCTTCAAGCACAATAATTCTTCTTCTCTAGACATTTAAACTTGTTTTAAGATAATTCTTCTCTATACTTGTAATGATATGATCATAATGTCATTAGAATGGATATAGATGATAAATAAATGGAATGTGTTATAATGGATATAGATGACATTAATGATTAGAATGGATATAGATGAAATTAGAACGGATATACTTGTAATGATATGATTATGAATTGTTTTAAAAACATGGAATTGTTTTAATAAATTTAAATTAGATAAATAATTGTTTTAATAATAATTGTAGTGTCAGGACTCAGGATTATGATAATGATATGGTGATGATATGATATATATGGATGATGATGAATTTTATGTGGACGTATATTTAAAATTGTATAATGTATCGTGGATTATGAATTGTATAGTATAGAAATATCTTCCTCTGTAAAATTCAATTGTCATTTTATCCCACAGTTAAAAAAATATATCAAAGCATTTTGCAAATATAAAAAATAAATTAAACATAATTGTAAGAAATCAAGAAAGAATCATCACTGGTAAGAAATTAAACATAATTGCAAATATGATAGGGTTTAACTTACCTCTTGTGTATTAGATTGCTTTGTGAAATCATCAATGGTAATGTGCTAGATCTTTGTTTTAAAAAAACTCAACACGAGAAATGGATTAGTAGATAGAGGGGTGAGTTGCCTGACATTGTCAGTCCCGAGAAGTACCAGCTTCCTCGAATGGATGTCAACCCACATTTTCCAAAAAAATAAAAGATTTTATTAAATGTAAATATATAGACTGTAACATCTTTAATGATAACCAGAGAGCTGAAAAAATGTAAAGTAACAAACAATAAGATTAAGTTGAAGAAGATACCTATTCAAAATTGAAATCATCACCCGTAATGTGCTAGATCTTTGTTTTAAAAAATTCAACACAAGAAATGGATTAGTAGATAGATGGTTGAGTTGTCCGACATTGTCGATCCCCGAAAGTAAATGTGACTTCCTCGATGGATGTCAACCCACGTTTTCAAAAAAAAAAAGATTTTTTTAAATAAATGTAAATATATAGACCTATAACATCTTTAATGATAACAAGAGCTGAAAAAAATGAATAGTAACAAACAATCAGATTAAGGTGAAGAAGATACCTCTCTAAAGTTGAAATCATCACCGCCACTTTGGTAGTGGTAGATCTCGTGTTTTAAGAAAACCCAACACGATAAATGGATTAGTAGATAGATGGGTGAATAGCCTAACATTTTCATTCCCGTCAAGTACCAATAAAAAGATTGTAGTTAAATAAATTTAAATATATAGACTCTGTAACATCTTTAATGATAAAAAGAGCTGAAAAAATGTAAAGTGACAAACAATAAGATTAAGATAAAAGATAAAGAAGATACTTTGATTTAAAGTTGAAACAATCCATTATCAATAGCTTCATCAAACTCGATGTTGTCTTTTGTAGAATGTGATGATGAGACAATTACACTCTCAAGGTTGGGAATATTTGTACTTGTAGCTATATTATTCACACCTATTCTTTCGTAAAGGGAATTCCAATGCGCAATTGCTCTGTCGAATGGAAAGGTTTCGATGGAGTATCGAGAAACATAACACCTCATGCAACTTTCCAGATTTTTATCCAACATGTTTCTCAGTTTTGATTTTATAAATGATAATGCACTGAAAACCCTTTCGTCCTCCACAGACCCCAAAATCATTGTTTGGCATAACTCATATAATCTGAAATATTCACTGATATCTTCTTGTAAGATATAACTTTGATAGATTCCTCACCACAGCCTTGTAATAGCACCACTTTCAGAAGGTTCGTCTAAATTTTTATATTGGTTCCTCATTGTTGTTGCAAAATTTGTTGATTGAAACTTTAATAAATCAGCATTCAGTATACCTTTGATTTCCATACCCTTGAGCTCTGAAGTCTTTGTAAATTGTTCCATTATTGTACCCATGGATTTATGGAAATGCTTTCTGACAAAGTCTGCACAACCACCTTCAGTATTCCAAAAATTAGGATTCATCACACCCATGGCTTCCAGAATTTTATCTTTACAGAAACGTTCCCTAATTTCTGATGACAAGGTTTCTGAAAAAAATTTAAGCTTTATTCTTGTTTCAACTATAACAGACTCAAACAGATTACGTGTCACAGGAACATCTTCTCGTTCTGATCCTGTAATATCTTGACGTTTTTACAAAATGTGCAGTGGTATTTCCCTCCCATTAATAGTGATGCAGAGGTGATCGTGGATATTAAATCTCAAAAAGGTGTTAGGATTTTTAAGATCTAATAAAGCTTTCCAATTCTCAAAAACAGGTGCATCAAAACTATCTTGGGAACAATACAATATATCAAGACTTTGACATACCATTTTTCTCATCCGTATAAAATCCACAATATAGATTAATCTGCCATGTGCATGCTTCATCAGTGTATTGATCTCCTTTAACATTGGAAGAATACCAACCAATGTAAGCAATGTCTCCAAATCAGTTAAATGGAACAACAAGTCCCTCGCCCTATCAACTTCATGACGGTATTTGTGCATGAAACCAACCAATGAAGGATACTCCTCACGAACTTTGCATGCAGGTTCATACAAAGAGATCCATCTAGTTTTCACATCCTTCAGAATTTTTTTGCCATCTGTAATTCCAATTGAAATTTTTGGAACTCAAGAAATCTCTTTGGGCTGCTTGACATATAGGCATGAAGTTCTCTTATAAGGTTTTCTAATTTAGCAACGTTTTCGTGGTTGCTTACCATTTTATATGCTAAATTCATTCTGTGAGCCATACAAAGTGAATTGGTAGCATATATGGGGCCACCGTTTGTTTGTAATCTAACACACAGCCCTGTTCGGTGACCTTGCATGATAGATGCACCATCTACTCCAACACATACCAACTTCGTAGCAATTTCATAATCAGTCATTCCAGCAATATCTTTCAAATGAGAAACAACTATTTTATGTAGGTTTTCGGCATTGCAGTTTTCAACCATTTTCATAACACCCAACAGATGATGTGTCCTTAAATGATTTTCTAAAGTATAGATTTGGATACATACCCATGCAAAGGTGTTGTTGATCATTTGTCACTTCATCAATTGAAAGAGAGATAAACTTTGCTTTTTTTACATTCTCTTTCAAATCTTCCTTCTCTATCATCGAAAGGCATTTTGCCATTTCCCATCCACTACTTTTAGACCAATGAGACTGAGGTACATTCAACATTCCATTAAATTGATACAAAACTTTGAAATCGAGGAAATCTGAAATCACTCTTCCTTTTTTTAGTATGTGAAATAGAGTAGAGAATTGTATGAATTTTGCATGTAGATTTGTTTCTTTCATCTTACCAATATGCGATGTGATCGTTCCTCCCTTTTCCAAGAGATGTCTATGTTTTTTTCTGCTCTGCCTCATATTCTACTACGTATCTAACATGCATGCATTCTTTTCAGTTTTCCACCTGTGTGTTTTGATTTTCTAGCCATCTGCGCCCGTTATAGTCAAATATTGTTTTCCACAATGTTTTTCTATAGTGTCCAACTTCAGTTGCATTTTTTGTTGCTTTCCCAATTTCCACGTACATATTGTACATGTACATTCAAATGGGATCTCTTCAGAATTAGATGATTGTATAGGTTCAATAAACAGAAATTTATCTACCCAATCAAACTTGTATGTCCTGCCAATGGTCCACATATTCTTGTTCGTTTTCAATGCTTTATTTTTTTAGTAGAATTTTGAGTAATATCGCAATCACATAGTTTCTCTTTCTTGGACCGAAGTTTGAATTTGATTTATGTGTTCCATTTTTCTGAGTATTTGTATGTGTGATATCTTGATGCACTTCTGGTTGCACCCCAACAAGAACAATATCTTCAAGATCTGGCATATTATCAGGGTTTCATTTGTTTGACTTTGATACTATGCAGAATGATTGTCCACCTCAACAATACCTTCCACGCAGCTTAGTATTCTAATTCTATGTGGTGGAACCTATATGGTTGGTATTTTCAATATCTATATCTGCAGAGTTTCCAAAATACTTGAAGAGTGATTTCTGAGATTTCTTACTTACTTTCAGGTTATTCGCATTCTTTGAGCTAGCACCTTCCATTATTCAAGAGAGTCTGCGTCAAAGAAAAGAACCAAGTAGCGACCTTGTCCCCTATCCGAGGTCTCTGCGCAAGTCCCCTATCTCGAGGCCTCTCGCATGCGTCAACTCTGCATTTGTCGTGCGTCAACAACCTATTCCCTGTCGCGCATCCATTATCTCAAGTTCTTGTTGTGCATCAACACTACCCTTGTCACACATCAACTGCTATGCCCATGTCACGCGTCAACACTGCCCTTGTCGCGCATCAACACTACCCTTGTCACGCGTTTGCAATATCTCTTTGTCACGCGTCTGTAATAACTCTTTACCGCGTGTCAACAATGTCCCTGTCGCATGTCAACAACGAACCCTCACAGGCTAATAGTAATCTCTGGTGCTTAAGAGTATGCGAGTTCAAACTTCACAGTATTGGTAATTTGGTAAGCTACTTGAGGTATACTACCCGCAAATCACCTAGGTTTTTATAGGAGATGTTTTCAAATGAAGGTGAAGCTGACCCCCAAAAAAATATACTATATATTTTAGGTGAACAGGACACCGACCCGCTCTGAATAATTCACCTTTTCAAATTTTCCTAAAATGAAATTTTTGCCATATTACGAATATTCGCCACTAAAATTATCCTGCTAAAAAAATTATGACCGAAACTCCCTCTAAAGCCAAGCTGGCCCAAAAGCTTTATAGAATCATTGTTAGAAGGAAAAAATGACAATACTTGTATGATAAACAAAGAGCTACCATATACCAAATTCGGTTTAATCCCAAGTCTTTCTGGAGATCATTTTTACCCAAACAATCTACTTGTGTCATTACCAACCCACATACCTAGTTTACCTATATTACCTCTCTCTATGATGTTCCTAATCAGCCCTCCATTCATTTGAATCCTAGACCACCCAAGTGTCATTTATTCACCGATAAGATGGTTCTTAAAGCTATCTATAAACTCAATTCCAATAAAGCTCAAGATGTGGAAAATTTAAAAGATGAATTCTTCCATCATAGTCCAGTTGTTCTTGCTATCCATATTTCTAATATTTTTAATTTTATTGTTCCTCATCGTCTTCCTCCCTCTTGGACTTCCCATATTATACATCCCATATTCAAATCTGGAGATTCTCTTAAACCATAGAACTACCGTACCATAATGATTGGGCATACTTTGGCTAAGCTTTTTGCTACATTATTTGATGATTATATCTCACAATGGGCGAAAATAAACGGATCGGGAAAAATTTCATGAAGGTTTTAGGAGGAATCACCGAACTAATGACCACATATTCACTTTGCTTGCCATTATAGAGGAAGAAAAGGCTAAAAAACAGAAGGTATATTGTTGTTTTGTGCACTTCCGTAAGGCATTTGATACAGTACCAAGACATCTTTTGATTCAGAGGCTAAAATATTTGGGTCTTCTAGACATGGTAATTTCTCTTGTCATGACTTTATATGAGAAAATGTTTGGGCATATTCGTACCAAATTGGGCACTACTAATGACATTCATAGTAACATAGGTGTGAAACAAGGTTGTCCACTATCGCCTACACTTTTTGGGCTCTATACTAATGAATTAAAGGATCTTATCTCCACAGACTTAGGTACCATGAATGGTTGTAGCCTCCTTGGGATCTACATTGTTATTTTATTGTTTGCAGACGACATTATTTTTCTTTCACACACAATTACAGGGCTTCAAAATCAGCTTGATGCATTGAGCAATTTTTGTGATAAGAAAGGCCTGGAAGTAAATCTTGCAAAGACAAAACTCATGGCATTTAATACAACCAAGAAAGTAGCATCTACAATGAATTTGTTGTACAAAGGAAAAAAGTTGAGGTGGTGTAATCTTGCACCTACTTGGGTGTGGTTTTCTCTCGGTCCACCTTTTAGATTTTTTGCCGCAATAGAAGCAAGATGAGCAAAGGGTATACAACATTAACGGTCTTAGAAATACAATGTTTTCAGCTCCAATTTCAAGATATTCGATGAAGATTTGAATTTTTCATTCATTAGTTACACCAGCAATTTTATAGGGATGTGATGTTTGGGGTCCATATTGGAGAAAAAATGATTTCAATCGTATGGAAAGAGTTTTCATTTCCATGTTATTAAAGAATATTCGAGCCAAAAGAGTAGTTCCTCACTCAATTATTTTTGTTGAGTTTGGGGTATGTCCTCTCTTTATCTCTTTGATTTTAAATGTTATCACTATGTTGCATAGGCTTCGATGCATGGCAGATTCATTTTCTAGCCAAAACAGTATCCATATTTGGCACTTCAATCTTCTGTACAACTTGCCAAAAAGGGTTGCAAATCTTGTTGGTATGCAAGAATTACTACTCTCCTTCAGAAGTTGAATATTGATATTGATAGACTCCCTCCTCTTTGGTTTTCTGTGAGTGCTTCTCAACTCACTAAACAAGAAGTTAACAGGGGTATACGAGAGGATATCACTAAGTCTTATTTGAAAGTTACATGGTTTTCTCCAAAAGAGCCTTTGAAACCAAAGCTTCATCACTATTTTCAATTTTATTCCTACTTCCATGAAGATCAAAAAAAATTCCAGAATACATGAATATGTTTTTTCCTTCATGCCTAAGGATCCCTTTAGCTCAGTTTTGCATTTTCTCTCACCCTCTTTGGATGGAATCTAATCATAGCCTTCCTCAACATGAGCATATTTGTCGGTGGTGTTTTCTAAAACACGAAAGTGAAGAACATTTTATATTCAAGTGTCCCATCTATTATGAAATTCATGGGAGATATCATTGTCTTTTCGATATTCCAATGGGTCTTTAAGGAGTCTCATTCGATATGAAGATCATAAATGCTTAGCTTTATTTCTTCGTGAAATACTTCAAATTCGGGAAAGAACACTCAAATTGCAGTCCTCAAATACAAATGAGTACGAAAAAAACCAATTCTTACTTCCACATTACTTGATTTCAGAATCTTAAGAGATCTCATATGCAGACAACCTAGTTCAAATGTGTTAGACAACACACTTTCTATCGGTTTCACAATCCAACCTTAGCGGTTGATTTGTTGTTTCCTTTTTTTCTTTTTATGGAGATGTTTTGACGCTCCCTTTATGTTTTGGTTCTTGGTTTGTATTTTTCTATCCCATAGGCCATTCTTGGCCTTCTTCGAACATTAATATCTAAATAAATAGGCCAAATGTGGTCGAATATCCCAAAATGTAAATGGCAATGATCCCCTTTTTCCTTTACAAATAGAATGACATGCACAATTTCTTATTATTTTGTTTGTACTGATGGAATTTATATAATCTTTAACTTCAAAATTACCAAGTGATTATGTTTGTGTAACAACCATAACTTATCTATCTCAATGAAAAACTTCATTGAACATGCAAAACAAATTACTTATCTAGCATTTGTTATTTCCTTTTTTGAATGAGGACATTTCTACTTTGGATAATAGGAATTCCTTGTCTAAGGGTTTTACATTATTTTTGACTTCTCATGTATAAACATGTACATCATGGATATCTCGCATTTGGATTAGGTATTGATCCCTTTGTTTATATCAAGGATTAGAACATCTATAATGTACTTATTATTTAAAAGTTTTAAAAATATATTTATAGACTATTTTTTTAGTTATTTTTAAAAACAAATCAACCACAAAGTGAGACATACATATATGTTTTGACCATTCAATTTTATCTATTTAAAAATTTAAAAAAATTATATTAATGTCACAAATTAGTGCTCACTAATAGTTATAAAAATATTAATATTTTTAATTATTATATGATTAAAAAAATTAAATTAATAATTTGTTGAAAACATGAATTTTAAAAGTAAACAAAATAGTCAAATAGGTTGTGATCCAACAAAGTGCATATGATGGTATAAAAGGTGTTGTCTAACTATCTACCAAGGTTCCCCACTCCCAAGAGATACCAAATGAAGGATAAAATTGGGATTGTACCTAAAGTAAATTTAGCGAGAATGGAAAGGGACGAGAGGCCGAGATTGTACCTAAATAAATTTGGTGAAATGGAAAAGAGTTGAAATCTGAAATTGTACAGACTGGAAAAATTTGACATAATCAAATCAAGAATCTTTATCAATAAACCACCCAATCCAATTACTCAAACATGTTGCTTCTATGAAAATATTTCTCAAATTTATCAAAATAGTATATATATATATATATATATATAAATATATATATCAAAAAACCATCAACCACTCCGATTATTCAAATATGTTTTTATGAAAGTATTTCTCAAATTTATTAAAATAATCCAAACATAAAAATAAGGCAACTCAACATAATTGTTAGTTTATAGAATCATTTACATGCGATTCTAAAAATTGATCGAGTGATATTCACTTTATATTAAAGCTTCACATCTCTAAATCATTAGATATTTACCAATTCCTCTGAAATTAAAAAGAGGAGCTCATCCACCAAAATATTAGTAATATATTTGTAATTTGTGTTATTTCCATATAGTCTATAACGCCCACTAAAAACTCCCACTCAAGACCCAAGAACAACCTAGGTTTAGTTTAGGAAAATTATGGAATAATTTTTTTTGCAAAGTGTCCACAAACAGGTTTGAAACTACAGTTGTCACAGTAAGGTTTCAAAGGCAAATATATTCAATAATTCAATTTTCCCATTAATATAAATATTAAATCCACATTACAAATTACTGAGTAAAATTAATCCAAGCATAGTTAAATTTCCCTTAGGTGTTAATTTAATAAAAAAATTAAATTAACATCAGTTAAATATTACTTAATTAAATTTTAGAGGGTCAAAGGGCCAAAACAATTAAATACCCAAGGTATTTAATTCCACAAGGTCTAAACAATTAACAAGGTCTAATTACATGGGGTAGAATAAACATTTAAATTAAAAAGGGTAATCTCTCACTTACCCACTCTCAAACTCATCTTTGAACTTCAACCTGATTTTTCCCATAATTAATGTACTTAAAAGTTCCTGAAAACATTCCCATTAGATAGGAAATTTCTTCCCCTTTCCAATGATATAAAGAAGTCCTCCTAACTCCTCATATTTTTCAAGTTACGGGTCGGCGAGGCCTTGGGATGAAATTTTTCCCAAAAGCGGGCCTAAGGGCACAGGAAGTTTTTCACCCGGAGGAGATCGCAAACCCGGTGGAGTGGGCGAGAAACTTAGCACTTTTCCCTTTTGGGAAAAAAGTGCAATTTACCCCCGCGCGCCTACGTGGCGGGCTTCACGCCAAAAGAAGAAAAAATTAAACCTAAGGTCCACAAGGGACACGTGTCCAAAATTCTAACCCAAAAACGGGAAGGCGGTCGCCGGAGGCATTTAGGATTTTTAGCTTTATTTTTTTTTTTTAAAAATCAAAAGGTTTTAAAATGATCCATGCCTCATTGGCGCTTGAAAAGCCACGTGTCAAGCCCAAAGATTCAAGCGGGGAAGTGGACCAGTGGAGAAACTTAGAAAATTAAGACTTTTTGAAGAAAAAGCGTTAAGGGTTAAAAACAACCCACGCATCATGCCGATGCCTAAAGATGCCACGTGTTAGACCAACAGTGACATGCGGGAAGGCGGGCCATCGGGGAGACTTAGGAATTTTTTTATTTTAGAAGAAAAGGTTTAAAGGTTTAAAACACTTCGCGCCTCCACCGACGCCTAAGGAAGCCACGTGTCAAACCAAAAGTGACACACGGGGAGGCGGGCTAGCGAGAGGAACTTAGGAATTTTTGCCAATTTTTCAAAAAGTAAAGTTTTAGGATGTGGGCCAGCGCGCCCGCGGATGTGTTTTTTTTTCAAAACGAAGGGGTGGGGTTGCGGGGCCACGAAGAAATTTTAGCCAAAATAACTTTTCAAACTTAGAAACTTTTTCCTCCGAAAGGGAAGGTTCGGACCAGCGGAGCGGCGGGAACTTTGTGTCTTTTGCATTTTTGGGCAAAAAGCGCAAAAGGTAAATTTCGGCCCATGGATCCACCTAACAATATTTTATTATATTAATTTTGAGAGTTAGTTTTTTTTTTTAAACCAAAACGAAGTAAAAACTTCAGATGGCCATAACTTTCGATTGGAAGCTCGAATTTGAGAAAATGAGGACTTTTTGGAAAGGGCTCGAACTCCTCTTTGCACAAGAAGCATAAAATTTTATTTTTAACAAACTTAGATGGGTGAATTTTAAGAAAACATATTTCCTGCCATTAAAATGTGAACTAAACATTTTCAACTACCAGAATTGATCTAATCCGCCATTCTTTCCTCTTCAACACACCAAATAGGCATGGAGAAATGCACTTGAAAGATTTCAAATGGATTGCAAGGATTAATTGATTAATGGTTGAGATTTCAAATCAAATTTAATTCTCCTTTTTCTGTAATTGCATTATTTTTCCTCTTGCCGATTAATGGAGTTCTGTATAAATGTCTAGGGCAATACAAACTATTTTGGGATGCATTTTGATCATCCTTAGCTTATATTAACGTTTCTTTTTTTTCTTCCATTGTTGCAGGGGAATTCTACGCATTCTTTAATGTTTATTGTAGGTTACAAAAATCTAAATTAAACTCTATGAACTTAAAACTGTTAGTGTAGGTTATTATTTATCCTTTTATTTATTTATTAGGATAATTCTTACACTTGTGTTAGCCTTACACTTGTTGGGTTAGCTTACTTAGGTGTACTAGTTGTGTGCGTTAGCTTACTAGTTATGTGGATTTAGCTTCTTAGTTATGTGGAGTTAGCTTACTAGTCTTACGAGTTAACTTAACTACCGGTATTAGTTAGTGGGAGTTCTTCACCACTATTTAGGTAATAGTTTCACTTCCCTCCTCGTATATGTACATATTTCTTATTAAATAATTCAAGTCATTGTATTGTAATGTATTGAGTTCCATAATAATATATGATATTTCTATTCATTTTTTTGCAAGGTTTTATGTAAAGTTATTACGGCAAATTACTTTCATCTTATTGATCATGGTGTTTGATTAGCATTTGTGTTCTTGGCTTGGTACGATCTAGTTATCATTCCTTTCATGGTATCAGAGCGATAGATGATGTAGACATCCATCTATAAGTTTTTCTTTGCAAGCAAGGGTTTATTATTTTCATGTATTTAAAATTTGTTAACAATTTTATGCAGTATGCATTTTTATGCAAAACGGAGTGCGGCATTGGATTTGGAAGGTGGAAAAACCCTACAATTGACTATAAACTCGACCATGTTTTAAGATAGTCAAATATGGATGCAGACATGTACCCTCTGGGTGCATTTTTTATTCATTGGATATAAGTGTGTACCTTCTAGATGCATTCTTTTACCCTTTGGATATTTCAGTTTTGGATGCAATCTTTTATCCACTGGATGCGGTTTGTACCCTCTGGTGCATTCTTTTATCCATTGGATAGAAGCATGTACCTTCCAGAATGCATTCTTTTACCCTCTGGATATTTTAGTTTTTGATGTATTCTTTTATCTACTAGATGCAAATCTCTACCCTCTAGGTGCATTCTTTTATCCATTGGATATAAGCATGTACCTTCTAGATGCTCGATCTTTTATTCTGTGGATATTTCAGATTTGGATGCGATCTTTTATCCACTTTGGACACGATTTGTACCCTCTGGGTGCATTATTTTATCCATTGGCTATAAGCGTGTACCTTTTGGATGTATTATTTTACCATCTAATATTTCTATTTTGGATGCAGTCTTTTATCCACTAGATGCAGATCTGTACCCTCAGGTGCATTCTTTTATCCATTGGATATTGATGTGTACCCTCTGGATGCAATGATTTACCCTCTGGACATTTTAGGTTTTGGGCGTAGGATTTTATCCTTTGGTCGCAAGCTTGTATCGTGTGGATGCACTCTTTTACCCTTTGGACATTTGGGTGTCACATGTACCTTTTAAAAAAATCAGCATTAAAATATTATTTTAATAGCAAAACCTTCTAGAGCTCATAACTTTTGATTTGTAGCTCGGATTAAGGTGATAGTTTTTTTGAAATTGTGTATTTTTTTGAGATCTATGCATTGGTGACATTTTTAAACACATATTTAAAATTTAAAAGGTACTTTTATCATTGTAATGTTTACATGCACTCAATTATAAAGTGTCAAATTTGGGAGGGTGTTGTAATCACTTGTGGATGTAATTTTGGTTGAGCCCAACGTCCTCAACTTTTGGGTGTTGCATTCTTATATCTATGGGTGTATGAATTTATATCTCTCTTTTTGTTGAGATATTCTAGATCTATATTTTTGACACTTTATTTTTGGCATGTTGACAGTCTCTCTTGTGGGGGAGCTATTCTGGTGAAGCCCAGTGTTAGTTTGTCAGTGTTCGAGTAGTTGATTTTGGCAACTCATACAGATTTGTGGTATCACTCTACCCATTCAACAGTATGGGAGGGTATGGTGTTGATACTTTGATTCTTTGGGTTTCGTGTCCTTGCCTTGTTACGTGTTGATACTACTTCTTCGGGTTTCGTGTCCTTGCCTTGTTACCTTGGCTTTTCTTGGATCGTGGCACTCCTATTTATTTAGATCTCGTGTCCTTGCCTTATTGCCTTGGTTTTTCTTGGATCGTGGCACACCTATTTGTAGTAGTTGATCAAATTATGTTTGGTGTTTTTTTGCACTTTCGACATCACTCCATTGATATTCTCCTTGCATGGAGCTATTCTAGTGAAGCCCAATGTCAATTGTTTTTGAGTTCTATGATCGAGCAGTGGATTCATACCATAGTGCACACCACACTTCTTCAACATTGTATGATTTTTTGGAGCCAAGCTTCTTAGGATATATTGAAACGGTATTTTGCTCTCCTACATTGTTATTACTAGTTTTGGGAACCTTGCGGTGTCCATTTTTCCCATTATTGTGCGTGGGTACCTCATCGGAGCCTTATTCACGGGACCCACCTTATTTTCACCCACTTAAGCTATGCTTATGGGAGGGTGTTAGTGTAGGTTATTATTTATCCTTTTATTTATTTATTAGGATAATTCTTACACTTGTTGGGTTAGCTTGCTTAAGTGTACTAGTTGTGTGGAGTTAGCTTACTAGTTATGTTGAGTTAGCTTCTCAGTTATGTGGAGTTAGCTTACTAGTCTTATGGAGTTAACTTAACTACTAGTATTAGTTAGTGGGAGTTCTTCACCACTAATTTAGGTAGTAGTTGCACTTCCCTCCTCCTATATGTACATCTTTCTTATTAAATAATTCAAGTCATTGTATTGTAATGTATTGAGTTCCATAATAATATATGATATTTACTGTTCATTTGTTTTTATGTAAATTTATTAAGGTTACTTTCATCTTATTGATCAAATTTATTATCATCTATGTTCTTGGCTTGAGTACGATCTAGTTATTGTTCATTTTAAAACTAGAATTGATCTACTTCATTTGCCATACTTAAATATTTAAGTTCATTCCATTCCAATTTTAATCTATTTAATATTCCTACAACAATGCGAGGGAAGCATGAAGGTAGTCTTATTTTTCAAAACATGCTTTTCAATTAACACAGAGGAATGTAATATTTTTAACACAGACATTTCCATCCTTCAACAGAGAGTTTGCAAAAATATTTCAAACAAGAGCAACACCATCTTGTAGAAAATGAAACAACTTCTATTAAACTAAAATAATTCCTTTTTACAACTTCCTTTCTGTTCACCAAAAAAATACAAATTACAGAATAGATCTTTCTTATTTTCTTTTCACATTCACAATAACTTTCATGTCAAAAAATCAAAACAACATTTCACCACAAATACTTATTACAATGTCATCCACTTGAAGTGGGAAATTTTTACAATAAGAAACACTACAGAGAACTTCGAACTTGGTCTTCAACACAGCTCCAAAAATAGCAACCAGAGAGATCCACCTTGCTTCCAATTTGATCACAACAAAAAAATGGGGAGAGGCAACGCTCTCCACCCAACCAAGAATTCCAATGAAGATGATAAGTCGTCCTCCTCATTGGCCCCCGAGCCCCAACCACATTACAATGAAGGATGGATTCAACTCATGGCAACAAAACAGGCTTCCACAATCACAAAACTAGATTTCACAAACATAACACAGTCCAAAATAATGCAGTTTCAGTCCCAAGGACAACAACAAAATATACAAGGCCTCATCATACAAAGGCCAAAAGAGAAAGATCTATGGGGGAAGCTGCTTATACCTCCCAATGGGGAATGGGTGTCCACCTAAAAAACCTACCAATATATATTCATCTCAAAAACCCCTACAAACTCTTATGCCTCCCCAAAGTACCTCTTATGCCTCCCCATTCTCTTATGCCTCCCTCCTCTTATGGCTCCCCCAAAAGTAAGAAATGCAAGCTATTTCTTTTCCAAGGTGGAACACCCAACCCAAACTCCCTCCACAAATAACTCTTATGCCTCCCCACAACTCTTATGCCTCCCCACAAATATCCCCATAGTCTTCTCCTACACCACACCTAGGCAATCTACCCAACCAACCAACAAACATACCAATACATTCAAAAACATTCACATATGCATAATATAGAAAAGAAATCTTTTTACAAGAGTCAAGCTCCTACCTCTCCATGATAGATCTTGGTTCAAAGTTCAACAACAAGCTTTTTTCCAATCCAAACAGTCCAAAAATCCAACAATCCACAAGCATTCAAAAATCTCCAGCTCTCTCCAATTGCAAGAGCACAAAATCAAAATGAAGTAACCCCAAACAAGCCAAAAGAATTTGAATAAATAGAAAAAGAAGAGAGGAGGATGAGGTGGCTCCATGTAGGATGCCACATCACACATCCTCAACTCCACCTCACAAGTCAACCTTCAAACTCCAAAGCACAATAAATAAGTGGGTGGATAAATGACAGTTTTACTTACACACACAATCCAAGCCCACACCCCTTAAGGACCAAAATTAAATACATGTAAGAAAGTGCAATAAAATTTTACAACTTGTCTTCCAAAAATACATCATGAAGCCTAATTTTGACTCCCCAACCCATAGGTAAGGTTGGTGTAACAATTTAAGAGGTGTGGGACAAGTTTAACTTGTCCCACAAGCCTCCAAAATCAGCCCCTAAGGACAGATCCGAATTTCAAAAGGAAGGTGGAGTGTTTCACACTCAAAGTTACTTACACATTACTTACAACACTTAATCCAAGAGCCATCAACTCTAATAAATACATTCTTTTGACCCATTTTAATTAATTTAACAACATGATTACTCACAAAATCTAGACACAATTTAATAAATAATAAAGGGGAAATACATCACTAAATAAACACATACTAAAATTAAACAAAGGAACTAAATAAAAGAATACACATAACCCCTTGGTCACATTTGAAGGTGATCCCCCATGGGGATCCCTAACAACAATAAAAACATACACAAATAACAAAACATGTTGCCATGGTGACCCTTGTTGAATTCATCTAGGATTCCAATGTGGTTGGTCTCCAATCCCTCGATGTTTGTTGTGACATGTTTACCTACAAAACACAAATACCTCCTTCGGCCTCGTGGCCGCATCAAATCATCCAAAATAAATATAAAATATAACTCCAAAATCATCTATGTATAAATCAAAACATCATCTAGGCAAGCAATGATATCATTTACAATTTCATCAATAGCCATATGATCACAAGATTAGTTCAATTATCTAGGTCTACTCAATATGACAAAATGTCACATGTCCGAACAACATATATAAATATAACCATGTCAACAACATATCAACATCAATATAAAAAGTCTCTAATAATCCACATGCATCATATATGAATCAAAGTCAACAACAGTCCATGCTCTAACATCTAACATCATGCTAAATCAAAAGTTACAATAATATCCATGAGTCTAGTCAACAGTTTCATGATCAATAATAAAAGGTGTCAAAGGGAAGTGGGCACTACATAGTCAATCGGGTCCTCTTTGTTATGCATCGGAAGGGGATTCATAGGCTCTACCCTTAAAATATCTTCTTCTTCTCTTGATTAAGCTTAGCTTGGATATATATAGACATATAACCACTGTGGTGCCTAAACCTCACGCACGTTTGCAGAGGCTAAATTTAATTAAAAAATAGTCAAATCCAATCAAAACTATAATGACTACTACAAATCAAAAGCCAATTAAAAATAAGATTATTCCCAAAATGATAAAGACACCAGCAAATTTTGATGAAAATTTATGACAGTTAAATTGGTGGCTATCGCTATTACTAAGCATACGCTCACTTAGAGATAATATTACGGAGCCAACCGAGAGTGCACTTGCATCTATTTTACTCGGCACATTTTGATTCATTTTTCTCGGCCCTAAAATGGAAGATGTCTTTGTTTTAGTGCACTCATTATTTTCATTTATGCCCTTGGCTAAATAGTTTGTGTTTGAGAGGTAAGTGGCTTAATGGAGAAATGGAAGACCAATAAACAAATTATTTTGTGAAATAAAGTGGATAATTATTATTTTTTCATTTTATATAACAATTATGAATCATAGATTATATATTCACATTGGACCAAAATGTTTCTAGGAAACTTTGGTTGTTCATTCAAGGTGCATATATATTTATACTCTCCAAGGAAGGAAAATTCAAAGACTATTAAGAGTAAACAGGAGATTAGCTCAGGCACATTGAGCATTACATAAGCTACTTCAATATATGTTTTCTAAAAATATATATTGTCTATATGTCAAATTCACACACATAGGTATTAACATAATAAAACATATTCCAACATGATCGCATAACATCAAATCTATACTTCTATTTATACAAGGAATAAAAAAATAACCATTTCTTATTTAAAATCCAACATAAATATTTGGGGAGACATAAAGTTCCCAAAATAACCATCTCTTATTTAAAATCCAAGATAAATATTTGGGGAAGAAAGTATAACATTAATATGTTGTTTAGGAGATGTTAGGGATATTTTATATCACTTGAATTATTTTATTGATTTCAATTACCTAGCCGAGTGGAAGTGGCATTAAATTCCCTAATCAAGGAGAGATCACCTATCACTTTTTAACAAGGTGATCTTCCTCATCATTTGAGAGGGACAACTCCCTCATATAATATAAGTATTTTTTTGGGTTTTGGATACTTTTAAGCAAAAACACTTGAAAGGGCGGTAAAAGAGAATAATGGAAAAAATATAGAGGTGAGAAGATAGAAGGGAGGAGTCCACAACAAAGGCTAAACATGGAGGGATGTCCGGATAACTCAAGTACAACCACAAAATAGGGGAAACCCTATTTCTCACGAGAAAAGAACATGGGTAGCAACTACGGATAGAACACCCAAAAGCACAAAGGCTTCACCATTCATGGATTACTAATGTATATCACAAAGTAAAACCTACACAAATATGCAATACAAAGCCTATAGATCCTACCATCACTTGTAAAATTCAATTCGTCAAATAACTAAGCATGATTTCCTAATTGGAAAACATCCACACCATAAGATGAATTCTTCTTCCAATACTCATATCCTTTGTTCATAAAGTATGAAAATACATTGTACAGAAAAGTTACATCAAATCTCTTCATAGCTAAGAGAGGAAAATAGAGAATCCAATTTACAATAGAGCTTAAACCTTTTATAGGCATCTATAAATGAATCTTTGTATTTTGGGTGACTCTTTTACTTAAAGTGCAATCTCAACAAAGAAATAGAAATTGTAAGTGACTTAAGTAACTTTTATAAAAGTATTTCACAATGGCGCAATAAAATGTGAGGGAAAAAGAGAGAATTGTTGGTTATGATCGATCTAATCTTCTATCGACACAAGAATCCATTTCACCGAAGCATGTTTTAACTCAATTTTATCTTCAACATATCATTTTCCATGTCAAACCAACTTATGGTACCAATATTCCCTTTCAGCTATTGGAAACTCAATGATCGGTGTTGCCTTCTCTAGTGGTGAAAACAAGGTCAAAACTCAATTTTGCCACAAATTATGTGTAAAATATTTCTAAACCATACTGTAAGGATCCTTCCCTAATAAGAAATTAGTGGACAAAATTTTATGAAGGTTTGATGCACAAAAATTGAGTTTTTCTTTAAAAAAATTTCCCTCCGTATAGACAATATAACATTTGGAAGATGGTTTCTCCAAAGGGCATAATTTTTTTCTTAGATCTCTAAAACCTTTGGAAACAATTTTGGTTTCAATTCCTTTCCATTGGATCTAATTGTGCCAAAACATGATCCTATATGCGGAAGTTATGACAAATGAAACAACGGTGACTATTATGTATTTGCATTTGAGAACACCTTCTTCGGAAGAGATAATTTACAAGGAGGGGAAGATGAGAAATGTGTTTCATGATGGAAAACCAAACAAGAATCATATTTATCTCAATTAAATCCTATGGGTAATGATTTTAAGAGAGAATGTGAGCAATGTGTAACAATATTCAATCGAGTCTCCGGTGAAATTTGGTGGCAATCCTCCTTACCAAATGGAATCTATGATTATTTACTTCTTTTGATCACATGTGGAAGCCATGAAATTACAATTTTAGATCTTTTAGAACACAAAATATTTATTAGAGGCAAAGGAGGAAGGCAATCCATGTTTTAGCATCACTCTCCTTCAAAGTGTACTCCAATAGGAATAGGGCACACTTTTGGTATACAAAAAAACATTCCAATGAAAAAAACATAATAGATAGTTGGTCATGCCCCCTCATTTTTATCAATATTTATTATTTTTGAAATCCTTTGGTGGAAAGACAGACATGATCATCTAGTTTGGGATAGAATGGTTTTGGATTTTTAGTGAGTATTTTTTTAAATGGTCTTCCAACTACCTTAAAAATATTGATTTTTTTTTGAAAATGTATACAATTAGTCCTATTTTGTGACTATATAATTTTTATTCAATTTAGATAAGTGGAACACAAGATACATGACAAAAGCTAGATGTTTACAATCACTAAAAATAGAGGTAAACACATGGGGGTTCATTAGCTAGGCATTATCCTAACACGTGGGTTCATATTGAGATAATTAAAATTAATAAAATTAAAGTCAATATACCAGTAGACATGAGGGGGTGAAAAAGTTTAATTTATTAATGTTTTGAAGTATTGGGGGTAGGTTAGAGAGGTGGGCCAAAGGAAAGGGAGGTTTAATTTTAATATAAAACTAAAACATTTGAACCCTAGTTTTTAAAATTAAATACCTTAAAGTTACAAAAGGGGTGTGGTCATAAATTAAATTATAATCTCTTTTTTAATAAATAAATCTAGATTCTTAACCAAGAAATAATAAGATGGTAGAAAACTAGGATTGAGTATGCTTTTCAACACAAGTGATATTATTTCACCATCTTAATTATTTGAAGAACTATTGATAAATGATTAAAGCTTAACATATATAAGGTGATTTGTAATAGGTCTTTAATGACTTCAAACTATCTTTTGAGAGGAAATGCATATTAAAAAAAATTGAGTGAGAAATATAATATATTTTTTGTCTAATATATTAGGGTAGAAATAAAAAAGGGTAAATAAAATTGTAATTGAAAAATGGGTAAGTAAGGTACATGGAAAAATAAGGGGTATTTTTTCATTCTAATGATATAACAAGAGAGGGTATTATCCATTGAATAATTAGAGGTAGAAACTAGAATTAAGGGCATTCTTTAATACTCTTCGAACACACACGATAAACCATACTTTTATTAAGTGAACCCCTCGTGGGTAAACAAGACATAATTTGAAATAAATATAAATGGAAACCTTGCAATAGTGAAAAAAATTATAAATTATATATTTAGAAAGATGATAGTTTGAAATAAGATACTTTTTTAACGTTGTAGCATATTTTTAAGAAATATTTTAATCATTTTTGTAGGATTTATCATGGTGAAAGATGAATGTATGTATTTTAAGCCAAAAACATGTAGGTTGTTATGTTTTAATAGTTCGAGGCTTAGGGTCGGGAAACCAAAACTTTTCCAAGCCTAGTGGAGTTTGGTTTTGTCGATAATTCAAGGAACGTATACGCTCTATAACGTGCATGCACTATAATGTGTACACTATATAACATTATACTTATTTATTAAAAAAATCATTTATTATTCTTTATGTGTTATTATTTCTTATACTTTAAATTTGTTTAAGTAAATATAAGAAATTAGGGTTACTCTACACCTTATGGAACTAGTCTCACGACTCCATGATTCACGGTTTAGGAGTTATTTTTTCATAATCTAATCTAGTCATTACATAGGTATTTTCATGATTTTATTATTCATCCTAAAGATTTTAGGGTTTAAATTTTATAACCAATGTTTTTTTGGGAAATATTATGGTCATTTTAATAGGTTTTGAATCCTTTTGGATTTGTTACTAACATTTTAAAAGTTTTAGATGTGTCAAAATTATATTTTACAAACCTCACAAATCTCAAAGATAACAACTACTCAAATATATGGACTCATGAAATGTCTTATAATATATAAAAAATCAAAACACGTCTACATGTTTTTATTAATTTAAAAATCCTTGAAGATATCTACAAATACTACTCCCCTTTATTGGGATTCTACAAAAATCAAGAAAAATCCTAAATCTATTATAATGATGTTTCTTCACAACCCTTGAAACTTTCACTTGTTACTGTGTGACTCATTCGTCTCTCTACTCCTTGTCACTCTATCCCCTCAAATGATATACTTGACTCACTTTGTGCACACATTGTGCTCTTTTAATTGTGTAATCAATGTACATTATACAATTCAATTGTTGCACAAATCATTCATGAAATCCCTTCGTTATTGTCGCCATCACCCAAATTTTGTGTTGCACTTTCCTTTCTCTCCGTTATCCTTCTCACCATCCTTGTGTGTGCCCATAATTAAATAATATTGTAAACTTATGTAAGAAATTCAATTCCCTCATGATACTCCTACATCACAAATTGCATCTTCAATTTCAATCAAATTGACTGATTGATTCATGCCTAGAGTTTTAATTAGTCATAAATGAAGTAAAAATCACATTATAAAGTTCGATAAGTTCAACATGGCTCAATTTAATCAATATTTCTTCTCGTATTGAACGATCAACTAACAATATAATGCATGATATAATTAGGGGGACCAATTGAGTCAAATTCACATCACATAGTAACAACTATGATCGGGTATCAAATTTTCTTAAATTGCATCTTTAGTTGAATGAGGACTAACTAATGATGTAACATGAAAGGTGGTGACCACTTGAAAAATGTTTTAGAGTTAACACGGTGGATTGAATCTCAATAATTTCTTCTCATTCACTTAATGGAATTTATGACCTATATACATGCAACTACTCTCTATGGAGCTTGGAACTCTCTTTTAGACTCTTGTTGTTCTTCCTAGGGACCTATCCTAGAGTGTTTATTCTCTCTACCTGCATCTAATGGCATAGAATGACATATCATATATTAGTTAGCTTTTACTCTCTCAAATTTTCATGCGTGCCTTTATCTTCACTACCATCAACTCCTCGACTAAGATTCTTCTCTTATGACACCTTTGATTTACACTCTCTCATATTTCCACTAGGGTATCCTCTTTTGAAAACTTAGTTGTGAGGTGACATGGTAATATTTTGTTCACTCTAGTCCTTTTGGTGGGTTTTTGTGCACACCCTTTGTTCTTCAGCTATGTAATCTTCTCTCCCTTCTCTTTTCTTTTTTTCTATCACCTCATCATATGGCTCCATGCAATCTGATGTTCATTGATGGTCTATAGTGACCATCTCCTCCTTCATGGAAACCTTATTCCTCATTGCAACATTATTACACACAACCATGTACCCATGATTGACTTCTCTCTTCTCCCATTTAAATAATTATTTCAAATAATGATGTAGTAATTAGGGTCCATAAAACCCCAAAACACATCATATAGTCACATTTGATTTAATGTGAATGATGTTGTTAATACCAATAAAATCCCTAAATCTCATCACATCATTGTAAAAATAAGGTTATATGACTCAAATATGGTAAAATACCTCTCTTCTTGATCCATCAACAATTTTTTCAATGTTTAATGCACTTAGGGCCAAAAACATATCATATAGTTATAATTTTTTATTTTGTAGGGATCAAATGATGCAAGGGAAATCAAGAGGTATAGAGAGAAATTTTGGTGTGTTGAGGTCTTAGACCTCATTTTGGGTCAATAAAGTCTTGTCTTCTTTTTTTTCTTGTTATCTCCTTGTATCATAGTTTTCAAACTTGTTTTCCCACTAAAAACTAATATTTTAAGAATTTGAATTCCTATTTTGTATAATATGTGTTTTCCTTTAGTCTTCTTTCCTTTTTGATCTTGATCCTTAAAGGAAATGGAATGGAAACTTAGAGGTACATCGTGGATAGAAGATCAACTTATTCAAATTGTAAATGCTTGTGCAACCTAGCTTGGTAACCACCTTGGGATGAGAAAAAAAAATGTTTTTGTTTTTCTCTGACTGAATTTAAATGATAAGAGAGAGACGTAGGGAATTATTATTCAAAGAAAAATATTTTGTAATAGAGTGGGAAATTATGAAAATTATGAATGCCTTATTCTTGGTGATCATTTTGACAAATAATTCCCACTTTGGTGTAGATGAGTATAGTTAAAAAACTAGTGAAGGAGGAAGAATTTGAAGAATCTTTTGAAGAACTAAGATTAGAATTTGAAGAAGAGTGCTTCTCTAAAGGAAAATTATAAGTCGTATTGAATTTTGATGCTCTATTATTTCCAAACTATAGACCAGCGGTGGTGGTTCGGTTATCCCTTTTGATCCTAACTAACTTTAAATTATTAAGGTTTAGGAGGGCCCTAAGTACAATGACTACCTAAGAATGAACTTTGGTGTGCTCAAAATCACAAGCTTCCATCTGAGGAAGATGGTTAGAATATCACTCACCATAGGAAATCAAAGATAAAATGATTTTACGGTCCTTGGTTGTGTTGTGGTTTCGCATTGGGATGATTGTTTTGTTGTTTCCTCTTGTTTCTTATTGATCTATCATGGTGCTTAGGACTTTTTGTTACTAGGTAGGGCCCTAGTCATAAAACCTTTACCCCAAATAAAAAAATAAAGTGGGAAATGAAAAAAAGAGATATTTTCAAGTTTTATATGCAAGATTGTAATAATATACCGAAAAAATTTCATAAATTTATGTTTTTAATGATTTATTAATCTTATATTAGCAATAGAATGAATTTACTGCATAGTTTGAAGGTTTTGAAACACTCATCTCAACCTAGTAATTTACATAACTATATTTGTTTCATGAGAATAATCAAATCCAAGTAATATATTAACCATAATAAAATTAACATCCTCACTCTTGTTATGGGTATGTAGATGTGTAAATTATGTTTAGGAAGTTTTAGATCATGTATACATTAATTTATAATACTCCAAGACTCTAATTTTTGATAAAACCCTATTATGAATCTTTTTTCTACCATAAGGCTTAGTCCTAGAAATGTATTGTGATAATTTTTGGTGTTCCCATATAGAAAGGGATTTTTTATGATGAGAATGGTTTTTAAACCTTTAGTAGAGAGGAACAAAGAAACTAAAGTTATTATATGTGTGTAAAATTCTCCTTATAGGATATATCTGACATCTTGTATAGTCATGTGCAAGACTCTATTTGGGTTGAATTGAGTGAAATCACTATTAGTTGGGAGTATATAAGTATACCATCATAAAAATCATTAGATTAGTGTGCAGTCACTAGATTGAGTGAAATCACTATTAGTGTGGGAGTATTCATGATCATAGGTCCAATATCCTATTTTCCTATTCATAACTAAGTCTTTCTTATTTTCTTCTAAAGGGAAAGTTCCCATGAGGCTTGGATTTTACTCTTCTTGAAATTAATGATGATAATTTTATAGTACACTCTCATTTACTATCTCCCTCTTACCACTTTCACCAAATTCCTTTTTTCAATGCACAAAATTATTTCAATGGTGTCTTGGCCATATATGAATTTATTTTAATGGTGTCTTAAAAAAACAAAAAAGGATATCTGAAAAGAATTTCTCTTAATGTTGATGTAGATTTGATTTTTATGAAGTATGTGGCACTTGAAGCAACTTTCCTACTCATCGGTACACTAGGCTCAAAATGCAACTAATTTTCTTAGCATAAATATTTATGAAAGTTGTGAGTTTATTTCTCCATGGAAAGTAAATAAATATCTAGAAGATTTTGCACATTTTACACCTACGCCTACCTTAACTTTTATTGAGTTTTATAAGTATATTTATGTAATGCACTCTTTTAGTTTCCAACTCTTCAAGTTACCTCTTGTTCTTGTATTGAACAAATGAAGATATGATGGGATCCTTAGATAGATCATATTCATTCACAAACCTTACAATTGCTAATCTATATTATAAGGCCCAAATTATTATCTATGTGCCAACATGGGAACCAAGGTCACTCCCTTGCATTGTTGATTGTGAGGATTGCTCAAGTGGTCCTCTTAAAAATGCATGCCCTAAGATTTTAAATTAGGTAATCATACATAATATGATTCTACCATGATTCCAAGATGAAATTAGGGATTCAACTCCATGCTCATGGGAAAAGTCATGAGTTCATATATTCATTAATTATGACTACCATTGGGATTTGTGAGGTTTGTAAAATATAATTTTGACATCTATTGTTCACTCCTACACAATGTTAGTAAACAATCCAAAAGGCACAACACATAAACAATGACTATATTATTTACCAAAATAGACATTGATGTAGAATTTAAACCTAAAATATTTAGGCTAAATGATGAAATCCTTAAAAATAACTAAGTATAGACCAAATTAGATTATGAAAAACTATCTTATAAATTGTGACTCATGGGTGTGCGAGACTACATTCATAAGGTGCAAAGTGACCCTAATTTCTTATATTTACTAAAATAATGTTAAAGTATAAAAAATAATCAATTATAAATAATAATAAATGAAAAAAATTTATAAATAATTATAATGTGATACAGTAAGCCTATACTTTGGAAATTTACAAGACCAAAAACAATGTTTTTCCTACTTCCAATTATTGAAAATGACATAATATTGAAGTTAGTGAATGATTTTTAGTGCTTAAAATTACTTGTGGTGAAAAAGGAATGAACTAAACCAATACAAAACACCATATTTTTATCCTAGAAACCCCCAATTTAAGGGAAAACCTGTTAGGAAGGTCAATTACTCTTTCTTCTCACTTATAAATATAGGCCAATTCAATTAAAGATATAGATAACAATAAGGTGAAGGGAAATAAACAATGTCAACAACTCCCTTTTGTACCTTCTTTCTTTTTTCTCACACCCCTTGCATCTACAATCCAATTCGATCTTGAAGTCTTCTTGCTCACTTCTCCCATGAATCGATGATCCAAGACCACCCTATCTCATTGTATTTATAGCTTCTTCTCATGTCCTCACATGCACTTTGGATAATGAGAAGGGTCGTGCAGGAAAGATACACGGTCTAAATGTTCTAAATCATGATTATTTGTGGTTATCTTTTTTGTCTCTATTAGTGACATGATTGTCGGTGCACGTGGACTGGTGGTTATGCAAACCGTTACGATGGTTACACAACCACCGGTTTGTTTAGAGGAGGTTACATAACTACTACTCTATACGAGAGGGTAAGTTTTGTAACTTTACATTATTCTCTTTATTACGCTAACTTTCTCTTAAGGTACTAGTTGTCTTGATGAAGTGGTGTTTCTCTGACGAGATCCTATGGATCACACCTCCCCTTCTCGGGAGGATTTTGGTCCCACAAAATATTAATATGGGGTAGATGAGTAAATAATTCCCTCACTTTCTCCTTTGAGTACCACCGGTTTCCTTGGTGTCTTCTTGTTGAGTCCAATATGCCAAGACTCCTGTGGACCTCTCCTTATCTCTCTGGTCTTTTCTTTGTGACTTTACATCCTCCAATTCACCTCATGATTCCAAGATACAATCCTCTACGGAAGGTAGTAACTAACATTATTCTTATTTTTCTAGCATGGATGGCTCATATAGGTGCAAGTTCTCATAGTTTACTATTGATTACATCCGCATGAAGTGTGGAAAATCAAACCTAAAGGAATTTTCTCCAACTTGTTCCAGCATGGTGAAGGGTCCATACCATAATGGCTTGAGTTTCCTTGATTGACCTTGTAGTCTCTCCTTACTCAAGTAAATCCAAACCTTGTCTCCGACATGAATTTTGTTATCTCTACGAGGTTGATCATTTCTAGCCTTATACTTGTCTTGATATTTCTCCAATTGTTCTTTCACCTTGAGATGGATTTTATGGATCCTCTCAAAAAACTTCACTACTCTAGTCACTTCTAAATCATGTATCTCCCCTCTTCTTGCTTCTCAACTATGATATCTGGTGGATTGGTAGGTAGATACCCCAAGCATTCTTCAAAAGGTGACTACATAGTGGATTTATGTACTTCCTTGTTGTATGAATGGTGAATATAAGCTACTCATCCCAAGTCCGTGGATATTTGCTATTATATCCTCTAATTAGCTACACCAAAGTCATGTTCACCACCTCCATTTGTCCATCTATTTTTGGATGGAAGGTTGTGCTTCTCTATAGCTTGGTTTCCATTTTTGCAACAAAGTAGTCCAAAACTTGCCCAAGAATTTGGAATCTTTATTACAAATAATAGGATTTGAAAAAACAAATGCACACATACATTAGGAAAGAAAATTTCAGCTTCCTCACTTGCTTTTATTGTCTTTTTACATGCCATAAAAACACACATTTTACTGAATCTATCTACAAAAAAATATAGATAATCATGTCCATGTTTAGACATGGGTATTCCTCCTACAAAATCCATCAAGATATCCTCCCATGGTCGATTAGGTACTTGGTAAGGGCATGTATAAACATTCCTTCCTAATTTTAGGATTACGTGTACAACATAGTTTACATCCTCTTATGAATTTATATACTTCTTCTTGCATATTGGGCCAATACACATACCTTTGCAAGTGGGATATGGTTTTCCAACACCAAAATGTCTTTCTACTTTTGAGGTATGTGCTTCCCTCATCAATAAAATCCTTTCTTATTTTGGCACACAAAGCTTCCCCCATTGGTAGAGGAGCCCATCTTTGAGATAATAATCTTCAATACTTTTCTTTTAAGCCCCTTGGGAATGCAACTTCTGATATGTGGCCCTAAAATATTTTCTTGAGCATATGCCTCTTCGTAAGCTTCCTTTGTGAAGGGCTCAATATGAGAGATGGTGGCCAAAATAGAAATTTTCTCTCTATGTGGTCATCTGGACAACATTTACGCCACCAAATTTTTTCTTCCTTTCTTGTACTTGATTATCAAATGGAACTGTTGAAGGAATCCCATCCACTTGTAGTGTCTTTCTTGCTATAATTTAGACTATGCTTATACATACTAGAGATTTTTTTTCGGTGTACATAATAGTTTCTTTACCCAGTAAATAATGTTTCCATTTCTTTATGGCACGATTAGTGCATATGTTTCTTTATCATATATTTAATAACCTCTAACTACTAAAGTGAAAGTTTCTAAATGATAACATATTGGCTTACCTCCCTGTAGCAACACTACTCCCATAGCATAATCATTATCATATGTCTCTACTTCAAAGGGTTCTGCAAAATTAGGAAGAGAAAGTACAAAGCATGAATAATTTTGTATTTCAATAATTCAAAATCCTTTTCTTGTTCCTTACCTTAGTCAAAACCCTTACTATTTGAGGTCGTTGTGTGTAATGGTGTTGTAATAGCAAAGAATCCGGAATGAATTTCCTCATGTATTATATTGCCATCAAAAAAATTCTAGTATTTTTAGCCCCGTTGGTGTTGGCTTTTTAATATGGCTTCCACCTTCTTCGATGCAATCGTATCTCTCCTCATCTAACCACGTGCCCAAGATAGACATGTGACTATTTGGAAAATTCACACTTCTTCATAGTACATAAAAATTATTTCTCCTTGAGAACTTGTAAGACTTATTACAAATTTGTTAGATGTTCCTCCCATGTGACACTAAAAATTAGAATATCATCTAGATAAATAATGATACATGATTCTATGAATTCCCGCAATACATCATTCATCAATCTCATAAATATAGTGGGTGCATTACATAAAACATATGGAAGTACTAACCACTCATACAAACCTTGTTTTGTTTTAAAGTCAGTATTCCATATATCCTCCTCCTTCATTCTGACTTGGTGATAACCAAACTTGAGATCCAACTTTGTGAAGAACTTTGCATGTTGAATCCGGTCCAAGAGATCATTTATGTCTGGGAGTGGATATCTATTCTTTATGGTAATATTTTTCAAATCACATTATTCGATGCACATCCTCTAAGAACTCTGTCCTTATTTGGTACCATCACAATAGGAAAACTGCATGGTGAGGTGCTCGGATGTATTACCCCTTGGTCTAATAGCTCCTAGAGTTGTTTCTTTACCTTTGTACTCTCCAACAAGGATTTCCTATACAACTCGATATTTGGTAGAGGGACTTTGGAAACACTGAATATCATTCTCTACCTATTGTTTTGGTGGTAACCCATTGGGAGTCTAGAATAATTCTTAAAAATACTAAATTATGTTATCCAAATCCTTCATCCCTTTATTATAAATATCTAAAATTTCTACCCCATCTTGCTTATATTTCAATAAAAGTAAACAAAACTGATTATATTTTTCCTAAATTATTATTTTTTCTTGGTTATCACTTACCATAGCAAGATCGACTTATGCTAGTGTGCCCAAATGTTGTAACTAACTCCATCATTGGCCCATCTATATCAGTTCTCCCTTCTCATGAATATAACATCCTGCTTTACACAAGTAAGGGCTCCCAAAAACATCAAAAGTATCAAGTGGAATTACATCACCTCCAATATATCTATATACGATAATTTATCCCAAACTTGAACTTACATCTTCTTGTTACCTGAATTTATACACCCTTCTTCAACCATCCCAAAGGATAAGGATGTGGATGCTCATAAGTTTCAATACCAAGCTTCTTTACAACCACATCAGAAATAAAATTAGATTGAGAACCAATATCAACCAAAGCATTTACCTTAGTTCTCTTGATTTGGATTTTGATTTGAAATAGCTTACTCATCTCTTCCTCTTGTTCTTGGTTGTCCATGTTGGTGGTTGTGCATCCTAGCCTCTCATCTACATCAGAATCATCCTCTATTTCCACCTCCCCATCTGTCTTTACAATTGTCATGGATTTCTTGGAATCCTTGGTTTGGTTCTTTGATTGTAATTCCGGATGTAACTTCCAAAATGTAGCATCAAAATGACCATTGATATCATAATTATTAAAAAAATTCTTAGGATCTTTACAAGTATTCAAAGTAGTAGTAGTTTGTTTACATTTTCCTTTCCATTTACCTTTGTTACATGTTTGTCAGTTGCTCTTTCTTTAGCTGATTTGTTGATTGTTTTGCCCTTGACTCCGCTTCTCCTTGTTTCTTCTCATCATCAATGTAATATTATTGTACACATGCTTAATTGAGATCCTTGGGCTTCGTGGAGATGACCTTACTTCTAAGGTGAGTATGAATTCCTCCCAAATACATGGTTAGGATATCCCCATCCTGCAAGTCCATATTAAGTAACATGGCTTGTCTTGAAACTACGTACTATAGTCCTACACACTTTGATCAACTTGCTTTGTCCAAATTAATGACATTTAATCATTTGGTCATTCTTAAGGCCAATAGGATAAAAATTAGCTCCAAGAAATTTCTTTAAAACCCTCTAAGGTCTTACAATAGGACATTTCTTCTTCTCACAAGTGGCTAGATGGGTTTCCCACCAAACCAGATCATGTCCTTCCATTTTGAGATGTGAAAAGGTGGTCCTTTTTGCCTCAGTGATATCATGTACACTACAATAAACCTCCAATTTTTTAACCATTTATCAAGATATTATACATCTACTTGTCCTTCAAAGCTTTTTATCTCAACTTTAGTTTCAACTTTAAAAGGAGCATGATCAAATTTTACCTTCTCTCTTTCAAATGGATTTTCTTCTTCACTCTCTTCCACATCTTCTTCCTCATTGTGGCTCTTTCTTATGCCAAAATTTTCAGCCAAGTATATAACCATTGATTCCATATAATCTTTCTTAACTGATGTCATCTTTTACAGATCTGAGAGTTCTTGTTGGTGTCTATACAACCTATCCATCGTGCTTTCTAGCATCTCAATTCTACGAGACCAAGTTCTCTTCCTCCATTTGATCTCTAACTCTTTGTTTCCACTTTTTACTAGATATGTCGGATCTCAAGGTAAAAATTCTTTACCTTTGGACCATGTCACTTTCATATAAATCACAAGAATGAATACCAAAGTCCCTTGGATATAATTGTCAACTCGATACCAAAATGATTTGTAAACCTCTACTTTGGAACTTTACGAGACCATAAACAATTTTGCTCCTAATTCCAATTATTGAAAATGACCGAATCTTGAAGTTATTGAATGATTCTTAGTGCTTAGAATTACTTTCAACAAAAGAGGAATGAACTAAACCAATGTAAAACACCATATTTTTATCCTGGAAACCCCCAATTTCAGGTAAAACGAATCAATAATGGAAATTGATCTTTATTCCCACTTATATATATTGGCCAATTCAATTAAAGGATATAAATTAAAGTAAGTTAAAGGTAAATAAACAATGTCAGCACATCCCTTCTGCAATTATTTTCTCTGTTCTCACACCCCTTGCTTCTACAATCCAATTCCAACACTGAATTCTTCTTTCCCACTTCTCCCATGAATCGATGATCCAAAACCACTTTCTATCCTTTTATTTATCGCTTCTTCTCATGTCCTCATAATCACTAAAGAATGAGAAGGTTTGTATAAGGAGAGACACAATTTGAAAGTTCTAAATCTACATTGTTTGTGGCTATCTTTTTTATCTCCATTAGTGAAAAGACCACCGGTGTATCCAGGACTAACGGCTATGTAACCTTCATGGTAGTTATGTAACCGTTGGTCTATGCGAGGAGGAGGTTACACAAAGTCCACTCTACACAAAGGGGAGGTTACTGTAAATTATAGTATGCTCTTTATTCTCGCTAACTTTCTCTTATGTTACAAGTTGTCTTGATGAAGTGGTGTTTCTACATATCCCTATGGATCAATGTTATAGTGCATACACATGATTGCGCATAAGTTCTTTTGGTTTTCAATTACCGAACCTATAATTTTAATGCGCAAACTTTCTTTTACAAACCGCATATGTGTTTTGCTTAAAATTAGTTTTTGTTCACATTTTGGCCCCCTAACTCCATGCGAATTACCCTAAAGTTGTTAAAAATCATTTATACAAAGTCTTATTCCTTCACATGGTGATTTAGTATTTCAATATTACTCTATATCTCCTTTGTTTCTATTTTTGGTTGCATTCACCTAACACTCCGAGTTATCTTCGAAAAATCAGGGACTAATCACCCATAATCCTTTGAAAATTTCAACAATGCAAATCTTCAAGTACAAGAAAATCATGGGAGCATATCCCTTTATAAAACAAACATGTGTATTACTTCATTATATTTCTGATATTTCCCTGAGGATGGGTCTGGAAGTATAACCCGAAATGTTGGAATTTGTAACAAACTTTTACATAGTATATTCCAAACACATTATGGCAAAATTTTGAACTATGGAAATCTCGGAAAAATAACTTTACATTTAATTTCTATGAAAATGTAAATCTTTCATGATACACTTTATATTTGAATTAAAATTTAATTATTTATCATGTACATTAACTACACTCTACGTTGTACGTTGTAGGTTTTATCATGAAGCATTCTAACACCAAGCACAATAGGACTCTACAAAACAAACCCCCAACAAATAAAAAGTGTGTCTAAATGCTCAGATATGTTTTCCATTAAGCATGTAATTTTATTTCATACTTAAAGAGAGAACAAATTTAGACACTCAAATTTGGTAATTCACTCTTTGGCATTACTTGTTTTAAAAATATAATTTTGCTAAGATAAACATAACCTTTTTGTTCCCATTTAGCACATTCTAAGGTATTTTTGTCTATCTTTATTATCCTTACACACTAACACATCATCAACCTCTCGAGTACAATGCATAAAATCCATAAACAAACATCAATTGACAAGGTGAAAAATTCATATTGCATGTGTTTCATTCCTAGGAAAGGTCATACAATTTGGTCAGGATTTTATATCTAGTCCTAGATGACATGTACGGTTTTACATCGAATGTCCTCTATTTTGTTTTTCAATTTCATATTCATTTTTTAGTCTTTTATTACCTCTAGGTAATCATTTCTTCAATAAACAACACAAGATACCTTATATAAGAAAGTAAACAATACCTTATTTTATAAATAAGAAATCATATGGTGATACATTGAGACACTCACTTCCAACACTTGAAAAAGGAACCCAAATCTCCCTAAATCTCACAAAACCACATCTATATTCATTAGGGTAGATATGTCTATCGATATAAAGCTTCTTATTAGGTCAATACATTAGTCTCTCTCATTTTCAAACACTCAAACATCCCTTCTTTAAGTAATTTAGCAAGAGCCAAGCTCAACTCAAGTAGTGTTAAAGAGGTTTCAAAATCTAGTTGCATCCATTCATATATCACATGTTAGGTGGGTAAAATTTCCAATTTGAGGCCTCTCCATAGTAGTTCCAAATTCAATAGTGCGCGAGGATGTACTCAACCGGACTAATGTTTGATTTGTAGGATTTTCCATTCATGGCTAGGTTTTGAGATCATTTTAGAATATAGAGAGAGCTATGCAACATGACCAACAAATATGATTTAAAATTTGCATAAATTTCATGTAGGATAAAATGTCAAAATTTATAGATCTAGAAACAAATCAGGTCGAAGTCCATACAAAAATTCTTGGAAGAAGTCATGGTCTTGACCTATATTAGTTTCTAGTCACATTTTTCATAAATAAGCATTATCATCTTTGGATTTTCTGTTTCATGTCTGCAACCTCCTAGATTCCATAATCATCTAAGTACACTCATCTTATTTTGTTTTCAATTTTGTATCATATCATTTAGATATTAAAATCATTGTTCGGATACTATACAATTAATGTTAGAATCTAATTAATCATAATAACAACATGTAGATACATTAAAAACATTTTTCTCGATACTATACAATTCTTGTTAGAGGCTAATTAATCATAATAACAACATGCAGCTCCCCATACATTCATTTAGTGTACCTAACTCAATCATTCTTAGATTTCGCATAATCTAACAAGGGTGAAAATAGGTATACAAAAAAGAAAGTTGTTTATTCTTAAGATAATATTCTTTTGATTAAAGATAAAAGAGTACACACTAATTTATGTTTACCATGTTTTTATTTTTTCTACTTTGATATGCATGTAGATAAACACATTGAATTTGGGGAAATTATGGACCCTAAAAATATCCACATGGTATTATTTCCAAGAGTTATTGTAAACACTCAAATTTGTAAATTTACCCTATTGATACTACTTATTCTATTTTTTCTTCATGGCTAAAAGAAACACCCACATCTTATTCACACTCGGTATATATTTTCATCTCTTTCCTAACTTTATCATTCCTACACATTGATGTGTCAAAAAAATTGAATACAAATTCATACAAATCAATAATTAATCTCTTCTGATAATTATACAAATTTCATATTTTATTCACCTTCTCCATATCCAAAACTATAGAGTGTGGTAAGGTTACGATATCTTCATGCCCTGACATATGGGTTCTACAAGAATAAATTCTCCAACTCTAATTTAAATGCAATATCTTTTGGGGTCTTTCTATCTGCTTGGATCATCCTTATCATAAAATTTTACCTTCATAAACCTATATAAGTAAGTTACTAATACCTCATTTACTCACCTAAAAATAATATGGGATTTTATTGGCATATTGTCTTACTGACACTCAAAAAAGGCACTCAAGGATCCCTAAATCTCCCCGAATTTAGTGAATATTGTTAGTGTGAGTTATCCTATGTGTCCTCCTCTCATGTTGGAGGGTCATCTCACATGGGTTAGGTTTAGGGTTAGGTTTAGGGTTTCATATGTGTCATGCACTAGGGTTACTCATCACCCTATATGTACCCATTTTCTATTCATTTATGAGCATGCCAAGACACTACGTTGTCTTTCCTCTATGCAAGCTTTGTTTCTGTTGAGTAAGTTCTTTCATTACTGATCAATTTTTCCTTGCTATCACTGGAGCTTTCATGATTCTGTTGGAGTGCAACTACTTCGTGGTGCCTCGTTTCTGATTCGATTCTCGCAAACTCTTTTCATGGTATTAGAGCTAAGATCAAGTAAACGTACACTCGATTTATTTTTTGTTGTGATTACTCTTACTTGGTTTCATTATTTTACTCTACATGCAAGTCTTTTGATCACTATTTTAAAATTATCTTGCTTAATATCACTAACAAGCTTTCTTAGAAAGTTTTTGTGTTTTTTTCTTGTGCATGTTGTCTGTGGTTGTAGGATCCTTGAGTTCTTCAGTCGTGGATGCTACTCAACGAACTGTTGTCCCTCTAGCATTTTTTTTTGCTTCCCAAGCATTTTTAATCACATCTGCCACGTTTTTTGGTGTGGACAAGCTAAAACGTGGTTGCTTGTGTGTTTTTGGACTCTTCTAGGTGTTTTTTCTCTTGATCGGTGTTTTTGGACTCTCCAAGGTGTTTTTTTATTGTTCAGGCATTTTTTATCATCTGCCACGTTTTTTTGATTGTTCAGGTGTTTTTAATCATCATTTGCCACGTTTTTTGCTTCACAGGGTTGTAAAAATCATCTGCCTCATTTTTTTGCTTCACAGGGTTGTAAAAAATCATTTGCCACATTTTTTTGGCTTCTTTAAAGCAAAAGCGGCCCGATTAAGCAAAAACGGCTGTACACTCTCTTGAAGCGGCCAAGCAATATTTCTCTATGTTTTTCACCCTTGGCGTGGCCAAGCATCATTTCCCTGCTATTATTTATCCTCGGCGCGGCTGTTCCCTTGTTTTTTGGTGTAGGCAACATAAAACGTGACTGTTCATTCATGTGCGTGGCTGTACACTTACACCAGTCAGTTTTGGTAAGTTTCCTTCCTTTCTTTTTAAAAAAAAAAAACTTACTCAATCTCTGCTTTTTTATAAAAACGAGCCGTGTAAGTATACATGCTAAGTTTTTTTTACAATCAAACTTCTTTTTAGTAAGTTTTTAAAAACATTTCTAACTCTGACAAGTTTCTTAAGAACTTTGTTTTAATTAGAAACATTTATCTTTTTAAAAAATCTTCATCTAAATCTTCATTAGATTAGATCTAATTTTTATTTCACATTATTTAAAAAAAAATATTTCCTTGGCATTATAATTTGGTCTTTGGATTGTTGTATTTCTAACCTTCTGTCGAGTGCCGAAGATGAAGGGTGAGGTCCAGGATTGGCAGGTGGCTAATTCCCCCTCACAATACAAATAAACCCTATCTCAAATTCCGTGTCGTTTCCAACGAGCATACATACAACACCCTTTGCATGCGTTTAGGGCACTTTTTTAATCCGTTTGCAGGCTTATTGGCTTTTTCTCATCAAATTGTGGGAATTGGTTTTTGCTATAACTTTTGACTCGTTGCTCGGTTTTGAGCACTTCTTTAGTCAAAGTTGCATGTTTTTTCACACTCTAGGTGATGGGATCATTAGATTTGTAAACACACTAATTTTATAAAGTTCCGCATTCGGGGGTGTCTTTGTATTGCTTAATTCAGCTCATTTTTTTTAGCTTTGTTCTATTCCTTTTTTTCGTGGACTTGTGAGCACGTCCACCACAGTTTTACAACAAAGGGATTATTTTGTGTGACGTGAGATGCTTTTTCTCACCACCAAGGTTGGCTTTCGCCTCCTTTCTATTTTTTGCTTGTGCTTATTTACGGTGTTCCTCTTTTGTTGCGCTCCACGAAACATTGTTGTGGTCTCCTCTCTTGCACGTTATTACGCTAATTGCAAGACGAGTTACCAAGTTTTTCAAAATGCATGCACGGACCCGATTGTAATCAATGCACTAAACTATAAAGTGCCGAAAGCAGGGGGGTTGTTATTGTCCTGGGTGTTGTATTACATGCAGATGCATTATCGGCCGAGTCCGACATCTTGCATTTGTGCATCTTGCACTTTTTGATTCCACATCATGGAAGGTACTCTTTCCAGACTTGAGCGTCATAGGATTGCCTTACAGCCTCCACCAATTCTTAGTGGGAGAGAGAACTATTCAGCTTGGCGTGCTTCTATGGAACATTACTTCGCCTGCAAGGGTCTTTCTCACTTCTTGCTTGGGCCAGTTCCTGCACCCACTGATCATCGTCATCTTAATGATTTTCTCAACAATTGCGACCGTGTTTTTGGTCACATGATGATGCATGTCTCTACATCTCAATGGGTTCACGTGGCAGACTCAGATCCACCCCACCGCGTTTGGAGCATTCTTCAGTCCCTCTATGGAGACCCTTCACATATTGTCGCCGTTGTTGTTGCAGCTGATTCAGTTGTCTCCTCTATTTTTTTAGTGTGATGATAGTTCCACTGACACCGACTCACTTGGTTCTACTTTTGATAACGAGGATTGTGCACCTCTGATGTCGAGAGTACTACAGAGGACTCTTCTCCTCCTTCTCTCACTATTCCAGAGAGTGTTGACGCATCCTACATCTCATCAGATATTGAGTAGTCTCTTATACAATATCATACAGTCATCACACCCGCCTCTTTTCCACCTTCAGTGTTTGAGGCCCATTTCACTCCTCAACCTTCCTTGGATGACTCATACATATCTGACATCGCTCTTTTGTTTGTTGAGCCCCCTCATTGGGATGAGTATCTGCCTGACCTTAGTCATCTTTTCACAGAGCACACTTGTGATGTACTACAGGTTCCTCATCCATCTACAGGTATTTCAGAGGAGTTCATCATCTCCATTGTTGGGAGTGCCCCTTCTGGGACTCTTGCCACTTCCACTTTACCAGAGACTTTCATTAATCCACCTTTGTTTGTGGATCCATTTTTTGTCATGGGGGATGTTTTATTACCTTCACATCTGTTGGAAATCCTTTCTACAGGTGTTCACCTTTCATACTTTGATAGTTCTGCACTCATGACATTACCCTTGGCTCCTTTGCACTTGCTTTCTAGACCTATGTCACACTTTCGTGGACCAGACTCAGAGTTCTTCATGCTACTGCCTTCAGTTTCCTTCGTGGAGTGGGTAGATTTCCAGCACATATTTTCTATCCTTCCTAAGGGTAGACACACAGTACGGTGTAGATGGCTCTTCTTCAGTCCAGAGGTAGAGGATCTCATCATCGACATTCTTCTGGGAGACTTCTTAGAGTTACAGAGTTCAGATCCATCCATGGCATCTTCCGCATCCATCTCATCTCCCTCATCTTCTCTCTTTTTCATCTTCCGAGAGATTGCCCCTTTGTACATGGGTACCTCATCAGGCTTTATGCCGGGACCCATTTTTCTTCTTCTTCTTCTAGGAAGATTGTGTTTGTATATGGGCACCTTATCAGGCCTTTAGTTGTCGGGCCCCATTGACACATCTTTCTTAGTTGTTTAGGAGTTTCTTCCTCTTCCGTCTGACTCATCACAGCCGCTACCCGAGCTTCGATGAAGGGGGTGTTAGTGTGAGTTATCCTATGTGTCCTCCTCTCATGTTGGAGGGTCATCTCACATGGGTTAGGTTTAGGGTTAGGTTTAGGGTTTCATGTGTCATGCACTAGGGTTACTCAGCACCCTATATGTACCCCTTTTCTATTCATTTATGAGCATGCCAAGACACTCGATGTCTTTCCTCTCATGCAATTTGTTTCATTGAGCAAGTTCTTTCATTACTGATCAATTTTTTCCTTACTATCGCTGGAGCTTTCATGATTCCGTTGGAGTGCAACTACTTCACGGTGCCTCGTTTCTGATTCGATTCTTGCAAACTCTTTTCAAACATCCATTATGTAAAACAATACTACAGCGTTGAAACACTCAACCGGTAAAATATTGTAGCTTACTTCATAACCAAACACACGAAGTTGATATCTCCAAGTCTTAATAAGAGAAAAATAGAATCAAACATGATCAAAGGGGTTCAAGTTCTCCGACTAGTTATATCCATGTGTGTGTGTGCGTGCACGTGCACGTGCACATGCGTGTGTGTGTCACATGCTTGGGGAAAAATACATGTGTGTTGGTTCCTCTTTAGAGTAGTGCTGACATAGGTGGTACACAAGTTGCACCACAAACCAAACACTAAACTTTTATGGGATCTTCTACGATGGTTAGGTTTTTGGAGATTCAACTAGTTACCAATGATATCGATACTTTTTGAAAGTTAGGGTTTAACATCGAAGTGAATTTCTAGGCCGCTAAAGGACCTAGAAATTTATATAGACCAATTTTGAAGGTTTCTAAGATCATATAGAAGGGGTAGGATTGGATTATACATCTTGACCATATTGCTTAGTCATGTACTAGTATATTTCCATATCACATTTTCAGCATTGAAATTTATTGGGATTTGCACTTCCATTTTCTTGAAACTTTCTTCACATATTCTTCATGTATTGTTGTGTATAGATAAGTATCTCTCCTGTGTATTTTGAGCTCATATTCATTTATCAAAAAAACTAATACACCTTGTTAAAATTCACCTCATAGAGCTTATTTTATCTTATTCTTAAAATCCTCTCTTACTCTCTTCTTATTTTGTTATTTAAGTCTCTCTAAGTCAAGTGGCATTATGCTCCTTTTTCTAACCCTTTTAATTCTTAATCATATAAAGTTGGCATGAATGTTAGTAATTTAAATTTTGAATTTAAATTTCACCTCTAATTTGGTAAGGATTAGAGTTTGTTTAGAAAATTTAATCATTTATAGAGAATCTATAACATTCTATAAGAGGTCAAGAAATTATTAAATCATTCAATGTTAGTGAGGCAAGTATTTTTCAATCAATAAATCTTCCTTTGTGGGAATATTTTTTGACCAAATATTCCCTAATACAATGTTTCCAAAGTACATGAAATACCCTTTACTATATTTTCCCTATACACATTCAATAACACTAAATATGATAGAGAAATTGGATAGATCTTTTATGCATTCTATAAATATTATCTCTATCATCTTGCTTTAACCTCACATGTCATGTCGGTGTCTTAGGGACTCACCGATCTCTATCTATTAAGTGTTCTTCCATCTTGATCTTCCATTACGCAAAATATTTTCCATTGAACTTTTCAATCTCTATTCTCATACTTTAGGACAAAATACTTATGAAATATTCAAAATAACATAGATAATTATTCACATCCTACACACCTATTATATATCTACACTAAATATCCTATGGAGCTCTAAATTATGATTCGATACAATATGTTGGGAAATAATGACCTACCCAATCATGATCTTACGAGATCTATTTAAAATTTTAGTGAAAAAACTATGTTATAAATCACAATATCATAAATAAGATCAAACAAGATATATAAAAAAATTATATTAGGAAAACCCTTTTGGGTAAAAAATCTATTAAAATGGTCTTTCTTATTACATTAACTTGAACCCCATTTACAAATACAATATCTAAACAATAATCTATTTGACATTACTTTATTATTCCATGGACAAGCACAATGAAACTACAATACTTAACATATGTTTAATATATTAAATACTTAAATTCCTAGACATATTATTATATGTAACATATAAATCCAATTAGTTTAACAATAATTACATCAATTATTTCTCCTTGTTTTACACCTAGTAAATTCCATTCTTTAAAGTAACCCATGAATTTACATGACGAGAATATTGAGATTAATTTTAAATACCACCTAAATCAACCCCAAATTAAATAAATGAGAATTTCAAATAAATTTTATTTAGATTTTAATGAATGTTATAGGAAATTAATTAATTTGAACTATATACAATTACATTTACATAATGAAAACTATATTATTAAAAGTATGCTAAATTGGTAAATATATTAGAAGTACAATTAGGGTTAGGGATATGAATTATACGGATCCATTCATCATTAGATTATGTCATCAACAATTATGGGATTTGAGAATAGCACAGTAAGATGCTCAAATGATTCACTTTTTCCCTAAATGAAATTTTTCATGACCATACAATGGTACTATTATAGTACTCCACTACAAACCATATCTATATGGTCTTAAACCTATAAAGGCGGTTGGATTTTGGTTTATCTTGGGTCATTTTAGTTTCATGTGTGTCACACTTTGATATATTTTAATTCACTTATAACCCTATATTTGACAAATGTAATTGTTAATAACTTTATCTTCCTACAAGAACTTCAATCACACATTATATCAAAAATAACAAGATCAAGTTCTTAAATTAGAATGGCCCCAACAATCAACCGGTTTTTGATTCACCAAGCATGCATTATATTTTTGAATCAATCTAATTCTCCTAGTGTTTTGTGCAAGTTTACATGCCACTAAACCCTTAACCTAGATTTTTCCTTGTGTTTCCACACCAATAATGGGTTATACTACATTTTCCTTATTATAAACCTTGTATGCAAATGTGAAAATCATAACTATTACCCATGTGATGAGATATGTAATATGTAGTAGTAATCCTTGATTCCTTAGATTAATATGTGGTAAATATATAATTGTTTTCTAGATAATTAATGCTTAGAGTAAACTTGTATATATAGGATTCCTCTACTTTTACATTTGAATCTTATTGGTGCAAAAAATGAACCAAAACATAAGACTGAAAGATAAAAGTGTAATGAAACAGAACCAAAAGTTTTAAAAGACCCAAAAGTGAAAAGTGTTAGGATCATAAGTATTAGGGGAGAACTATAGTATAATCCTAACAAAATTATACAATCTTTACGAAATTGAACAAAATAAAATAGTTCATTACAAAGGTTAGAGATCTCTTTGGTGTGGCATAAAAACATAAGAAAGAATCAAATGAGTTGCAAACCAAAAGAAAATCAAGAAATGTAAAATAAAAACAATTACATGTTCCACTAACACCTAGTTTCCTCATTCAAGACCCACATATATAAATTTTATCAAAATCATGATGTAACAATGATGTTATGCCAATTTTATTGTCTACATTTCCCCCACTTTATGCTAGTGAATGAAATTTACTATTTTGAAGCGAAGAATATTTTATCTAATAGCACGTTGTAGTAAATAGATTCATTAGTCATGTCGAGAGAGTAACCATATTATGTCGACCAACATGATCCATATGCATAACCCTCACATAGATAGGGAGGAACATGTTGTTAGTGTCAAAGGTTATAATAGAAATAGGAGGAAAACTCGGAGATATGGATATCACACTTGGTGTTTTAGGAGAGTTAGGGGTGTTCATTCCCAATAGGTATTTTTAAAATAGGTAGAAATTGGGTGTCTTGAAACCAAGAGAAGAGTGTGACAAATATTTTTGGTCACCCCAAAATAATTATACCATATTTTGATGCCGCACCACTTTAGATGGATATAGGTCCTAGAATTTTGAAAACCCTTTAAATTCAAAATGGAATCATGTCTCATGCCCCCACTATGCATTATGCATGTGTAATGTAGTAATTTTAATAGTTATTATTTGTGAACTTAAAGATTATGTTCCCTTTGTATTTGTAATAAATGTAGTGAACTATGTTCATTATTAATTTAGTATTTTAGTGTTAATTAAATGTTTGGAGCCATAGTTGACCATTGTGTTGTTATAATTGTGTATTAATTTATATAATAGATAATGGCCTTGCATAACCAACACATATATTTCCCCCTTTGGAGAAATGGATGAGATGAAATAAAATTTCTTGAGGTGATAGTAACTAGTAATAGATATTGGAAAGTTGTACTAGACTCAATTAGGATGTTAAGAGTCTCCAATAGCGATTGTGATAATGTGTAGAGGGTTTGTAATAAATTGAATTTTACATTTGGCATTGATATAACAAATAAACATGAATTGAATTTGTAGAATTTTTACGGATATTATGATTAAACAATAGGATACATCGATTATTGCATTTGTAGGAAAAATATTTAACAAAAAAAAAATTATTAAACCCTATTGCGAGTAAGCGATGTAAACAATGATAAATAAATGCTAAGATACAATATGACACAAGAAAATAATCATGTAAAGTAGAAACCCTAAGCACAAGAGATAGATAAAGAGACTTAGTTGATTTATCCTTGATCTGGAACTAATCTGGATTGGGAAAAGTTCTAAACATGATGTAAATAGTGTCATAACCGGTCTCTGTAAATTCATGATTTTACGAACAATGTTGGAAAAGTTATCCCACACTAGGGAAAGGGAACCTAGATACTAGATACTACTATTAGGTGCCCATAACTATGAAATGGTAAGAATATAGTTTTTATTGTGTCACAAGATTAACACAAATATTCCATGTTGGTCACTTAGTAGTCACTCTTTGAATTTCAAAGGTACTGTACTTAACCCGCAAAAGAAAATTTCACCTACACAAGCCCATAAACCACATCAAATCTAGAAAAAATATGCAAAATTAGGAGTCGAAATGACCTCGGAGGTCACCCAACGAGTGAACTTATAGCCGAGCGCTGCACTATATCTCAAACTCCATGTAGTTCTTGTGTGTGTGTTTAGAAATAGTCCCCTAAGAAGCCCTTTTGAAAGATACACTACATAATGGGATAGATTTGTTCAATGATGTAAATGAGTGGATGGAATAGAATAAAATTCCCCTTCCTATGTTGTGTATGCAAAGTATGTAGTACCTTGTCTCTTGAATAGATTCTAGATGGATGCTTTAGAATTTTTAGGTACATTTTGAATGCAAGCTTAGGTGATGATAGTAATGCTTAGAGCTTGGTCCCTCAATTTGAACACATACCTATGTATTTATATGATTTTCTTGTTTTAATTTTGTAATTAACAACTAGAAGGCCGAACCATAAGTGAAAAATATTCTCAAAAGATAAAAGAGACCTAAATGTATTGATTAAGATAGAAAAGGGTCAAGGGCACCCGGAGGGGACATGAGGTCTAAAGCGCTTTACTTTTATGGCTAGATGTTGGTGTCTGAAACAATAAAATATAAACACGTAAAGTTTTGACTGGTTGTAGGGTGTGTAAGACCAAAGAAAGGATAAGAAACAAAAAAAGAGGCCAAAGATAGTTTCTAATTACCAGTTTTCTTTCTTGGTAATCATATAAATTCTAGCATACTTTTAGGACCTAAAAAATGTACCCAAGTGCATGATTTTGTGTCTACATTTTCCCCAACTTTATGTTGTTGAGTGAATACGTGATAACATAAAGTAGTTAAAATATGCATACCTTTTGATCCTTTAGAGTCTGCGGTGAATAGTGTGATGATAGGACAAGTGAATCATTGAATAAGTGCAAAAAAATGAAGTGTGGAGATTAGGAGCGAAAAGCGACCCTAGGGGTGAAGCATACGTGCTTCTTGTACCTATTGTTTTGCTTGTATTTTTCATTTGAGGCTACTTATAAGTTACGTATTAAGGATAGACATGTAAAATAAGAGTGAAAGAGTAGTCAAAGTTGTGTATATGAAAAATTTGAGCAAATTATAAAAAAGTGTGTAAACGTAGTAGTAAAGGAAAGCGTGCACTGATGCAAACGAGTGTAAAGGATAGAAAATTTTCCTAAACTACTTTGTGAAGAGAAATGTTTTTAGGTGATCTCATGCCTGTAGACACAAAATCACACACTTTGGGTAATTATTTAGTCCCAATCACATACTACTATTCATATGATTCAAGCAAGAAAATTACTAACCTATGTCTTTGGCCTTTTTATTTTGCTTTTTATTGCTCCCCTTGGTATTCTACACCTTTTTCTCTATCTAACCTTCAACCCTTTAGTTTCCTTTAGTCTAAACACCAATACCCAACCTTTGGACTCTAGTGTTGGGCACCTCTGTTCACCTTTTGGCGCCCCTATCCACCCTGAGAGCCCTTGAACTCTTTGTACTTTGCACACCTCTTTTGGGTCCTTTTTATCCATTTGAGAATCTTATTTTTTTAGTAATCCTTTACGGGGTTACTTAAAAAATTCAAGTGAAGGAATCATATAAATACAAAGTTATGTGATCATAATAAGGGTAGAGAACTAAGCATACTTATCGCCACCTAAGGTTACATCCATAGAGTATCCATTAGCTCTATCGGCACCATCACAGGACATCAGAGTTGGTTCTTCTGCATACATGCATAGGAAGGAAGTTTATTTTTTTCCATGCACACATATATTACATTCTATATCTAAGTACTTTCCTTATCTTCACATGCAAATCACATAAGAGAACCTAGGGAACCTTTATTACAAACACATATAGAACTACATTGGGTCTTTGATGTGTAGCGCTCACTCATAAGATCACTATTATGACAAATGAGGTCAATATGACCCCTTCATACGCATCTTTCTTTTTCAGAGGATTTGATGCTTTATGTAGGGTTTTACACATGACTCTTCCATTCAGATTTACAATGACATTTGGAATAGCTCAATGACACCCTAGTGATAAACAACGAAGTCTTCACACCCTCTCGTGACACTTAAAATTTGGCTTCGGACCTCCTGCACAAACCCATGTGCCCCGGAATCAGTGCTTCGGGTGCCCGCATGCACCCCAATACCTCTCCAGGTTCCCTAGTCTAGTGTGTACCTCCATATCTTCTATTTTTTGGGCCTCGGTGCGATATCCTTCCGGTTATGCTCACTTACTCGGCACTCCGGCACGATTCGGACAAATTTTTGAATCATCTAAGTTCATTCTAACCTATCTTGGTAATTAGGGTTTCATATATTCATTACTTATTTTCTTGGGTATTTACTTGTATTTATTTGTTGCATTATATTACTTCCACTAGTGCATCACATTAGGCATATAGACTTACATTTTAGCTTAGTAATTTTGGTAAACCCCACATCCCAATCCTCCTTCTTATGCCCATCACTCGTCTTGGTTGGTTTGGGAATTTTTAACATCTAGAGCTTCATATTTCTACTCATAGGGTTTCTAAATCCATGGATGATACTACTACCTACGTGAATGACCTTGAAAACCCTTTTTCTAATGTTAAAGAAGTTACTCTTCACGATATTGAGTTATCTTATGGTGAACACTCCTTTAATGAAGGCACTAATGTAGATTAGGAACAATTAGAAACACTTTAGAACTTTCACCAAGCCATTCCTAATAAATTTGGTCATCCTCCAAATGTTCTTTATGCTTTGATTGGGGCTAAGAATTCTTGTAATATCACATCTATCTCTTGGTAGGTTTTTTTTTCACCTCCTCCTCCTTCCTTTTCGGATCCCATGGTTTCTATTCTTCCTTTTCACATTCCTATCTCCGCACACCACTAATTATGCTCATTTTATTCAATCTATTAACTATAGTCCACTCCTGCTCTTCTTCTAAGCACACCTAATTTGACATCACTTTATCAATATTTTCAAACTCAAGTTCACCAGCTCCAAATTGCTACTTCTTGCATAGTATCATCCCTCAATTCCACTTTATTACTCGATACTCCTTTTTCACTAGCCATTTATGCCTACATGTTTCCTCCCACTTTCTCACCCCTAAGCTACCTACATTTAAAGGCCACGGTGACTCACAAGAACATCTCCGAGCATTTCATGTGGCATGTCTAGACTATGTGGATGACCACACTCTTTTAGTAAATTTGTTTCCTCGAGTCTTAAGGATTATGTGATGCGTTGGTGTGTTCATGGATAAATTAGATATGCTATGGAAATGAAGTTAAAACCTATAACCTCAAAGCATGAACCTAATCTACACTAAACCATCATGATAAGAGATAAACAAGACTAACATCTATCATTGTATGAACTAGATTAAATCTAAACTAACATGATAAAGCTACTCTCTACTCTTTAGATCACTTAATTAAACATTGAACCTAAGAAGATCAACTTAGCAATCAAAGGTGTGATTAGTTGTTTTATGGTTCTCAAGCTTTCAAGAATGGAGTCTCACCATTAATGGCTTCAAGGCCAATGGTTCTCTCTATTTACTCAAAACTTGGATTATGGATGCAAATGGAGGTTATTAGCTCAAGATCAATGGAGGGAGTAAGTTTAAGATCAAATTTCTTATAGCTTAAAGATAATACAAATGGAATCCCAAAACTAGGTGTTCTTAGTGTTAATAAGATATCCTAAGTGTGAAGGTGTAAGTTGAATGGGTAGGCTTAGCCTTGTATTTATAGTTTTCCAAATGGAAGAGTTTGAACTTTGGGTGCATGTGGGACTAAATCTAAAAATCACTTTAGGATTAGGATCTAAGTAAACATGTTTTAGGCTAGTTAAACTTGATTAGCAAGTGATTAGAGACTCATTGAGAGTTGGGAGGGGTATGGTTAATCAATTCTGACTGATAGATAGCCTAAGAAGCCAATAGAAGTGGTCTAGAGAGAACTAGGGAGATTATGAATGGTCTAAAGGAGGAATGTTTAGCTAATAAGAGAGATATTAGCCAAATTAGATGATTTATAGGAGGAATATGACCAAGAAGGTGTCATAAATGGGCATCTGAGAATGGAATGAAGAATGGGGAATCAACAAAGTGTCATTAATCGATTGAATTGAAGAAATGATAAGTGTAAGCACATTTTAGGTGTCTACATTTTCCCCTCTTTGAGGTGGCGTAAGCGACATCACTTCAAAGAAAGTAGACAAGCATAAACAAGTAGAAATTTTTGAAGGGATAGAAGAAAAATGAGTAGAATGGAGGATGCCCCCTTGATTGTTGATGGGGTGATAGAAGAACTCAATCGACAATTGAAAAGATGATAGAAAGATAATAGAAGAAAGAATAGTGTGAAGAAGTCGAAAAGAAAGGGGATATAAAAGAAAAGGAGTATGAGGAAGGGGGAATGAGCTAACATCCATCCAGTGCCTTTTAAACAACTTTATTTTTCATCATATTGCTAGTGATCTTCATCATCGGTCCTTATTAAAAAGAATGAACAAAAGTGTAGTATGACATGAAAATCCATATATGAACAAATGTCCATTGCTAAAAAAACAAATCCATGCAACATACAAAATGCAATGTAATACGAGAAAGTAAACAATCTAACCTAACAGAGAAACAAGTATAATGTTTTTGTTATCAATCTTCAGTTCCAACCTATTCAAATTAATGACAAGGGTTATGATGGTGCCCTAAGCAAGGATACATGTGAGGGGAATAAATGAGAACACTTGGGTCCAATGATAAAGTAATTGTGCACTACGACACAAATAGCACTGTGCAACTCGTTATGCCCCAAAGTACGGATGAAGTAAGAAACCTAACTTTGTTGATGGAGGTAGATCAAGATGATCCGTGATTCATGCACATGAATAGGTGAGAACCAAAGAGAGAAGTTTTATAGGATGGTTTATAATGTTTTAGATGTTTCTTGAAACATATTTGAATTTTTTTATTTTTCTAAAATATTTGAATGGTTTTTATGATTTTGAAAGTTTTCTGAAGCTATGTACAGGAAGACGAGGAAATGTGGATGCCCCAAATAGATGGGATGTACTGAGGAAAAATTCCACGTGTGTATGAGAAAGGTGAAGATGAAAAATTCCCCATTGATTAGGTGGGAGTATTCAAAGGAAAATCTTCTAGGGTAGAAGCGGGACCCAAGGTCATTATGGATAGGTTCAACATGATGATGAACATAAACTAATGAAGTGCTTAGGAAGAAGCAAGGATTCCCAGTGTAAGTTGGCCTAAAAGCATATGATAGAAAGGAAGGAGCATATTGTTTTTGCAAAAGGGGACAAAGGTGTCTGAAAACATGGAAAAAAGGCAATCTTATACACATGGATGTTCTAAACGAAGTAGAATAACAATGTGAATGACATGAATGTAGCTGAGAAGCCTCTCGATGAAACAATGATTAGCCAAAGGCACAAATAGTAAGACGAGATATGGACTAAAGTAAGAGTCTCGAACAAGGTACAAAAAAACACACTTAGTAACATACTAATCATGTTTTTCTCATAGAGATCTAGTGTGTGAATGTGGAATTTAATTACCTCTTAAAGGAAATAATTAATAGACAATGAAGTGAAGACACCTAGCCAATGTGTAGGAATGATTTATTTTTCAATGTTGATTTTGTGAATGGATGATGGAAGGATAGCCGTACATTGCTTCGCTGCCATGCGAGCATCCATAGCCCCGATGGAGATGTATTTGATTCTAATCACAAAATTTCTCTACTTCCAGTCAGTGTCCATAGCCCGATAGATATTATTGGATATACCTCAAGAAAGAGTTATATATCAATTTTATTTTGCTTTTAGATTTTGATCTTTGATTGATTTTGATTCTTTTACTTTCTGAAAACTTATTTCAGCTCTCTTGTTTGAAAAGTGGTTAAGAACCACTGATGGCTTGAAGGAAGGAGGTGGAATTGATTGTGATGATGACATTGGCTAGTGTCAACAAATATGTCCAAAAATTTCTTCACAACAATTTTATTAGATGTTGAATGTGATAGGATCTCCATGAGGTTAGTCATTCTTTAATTTATGAAGGTGATAAAAGAACAGGGTCAACTAGATGCCATAGATATAAATTTCACAAAATGCATGCGAATAGGCTAACCAAAATATCACCGAAGGGATGAAAATATTAGGAAGTCTTGCGAGAATAAAAGCAAGGGAAGAAAGAAACATCCATGTATACGCATACCGATGGCAATGTTTGATCTTTGTACCTTTGATTTTTTGAAAAAAATCTCATTTTTTGTATTTTGAGTTGTTTTGATTTTTAGATTTTTGATAGTTTTTGGAAAGGTGGGAACAAAAAAGTCACTCTGTGTGGTAAGATCCAACAACGATGTCTGTGACTTCCTTAGTAAGGGATACTAGGCATGTTTGTTTATCAAGAGTCATGTTTCCCCAATCTCGATGATCGTGGTGAGCTCATACTCAACAAAAGACTGGGATTTATCCTGAAACATGGATTTTGTATGTAGGAGATTGAATTCTCCATCCATAGGTTTATGCACTTTACGCCATACTTGATGGTTACGTTGATGTGCGTTGTTAAATTTCACTTGATTTTTAACCTTAAGATCATTTTATTTGTTGGGATCTTTAGAGATCTTGGAAGTTTTGACCTGAGCTTGATTAAGAAACTATTTGGGTTTCTTATAAGTTGATGTGTGACTTTTCTAATCCCAAGAAGGAGAATAAAGTGAACGCTTATGATTGATAATAGGAACGAGATAAATTATGGTGGGCTTGCCCCATTCATTGTAGAAGGATAATGTGATGGATGAAAAGGATACGGTCCAATAATTCAAGAGGATGGGCTACTGCAGGAGGTGATCCATCAATAGAAGATGATGAAGGGCTGCTAAGATATGGCCCTAATATGGAAGAAGTTGGGCTACGAGGACATGGCCCAAGAATAGAATATGATGAGGGACAATTAGGGGGTGACCCAAGTATAGACGAGGATGAAGGGATACTTGGGCGTGGCCCCGCAATAGAAGGTAATGGGCTACACGGAGGTGACCCATAGGTATAAAATGGAGGGCTACTAGTTTATGGCCCCAGGATAGAAGAAGATGATGAGATATTCATCGGTGACCCAAGGTGAGATTTTGATTAAGGAATGCTAATAAATAAGGAATGATTAGGAAATGAGAAGATAAGATGTGGATCAATGTTAGACCCTAGCATCTTATCATGATTAGAGGAACGTGAATATGGAATAACAGAAAATAATCAAGTTCCATGACCTTAAGGTCCTCCTCTATGTTACTGTCAAAGGATTAAATTCTTTTCCCCAATACGCGAGCGTATCGAGTTCAAGAAATAATCCTTTTTATAATCCTCTAGAGGGATATCTTCATGTATTTTTATTGTTTTGTCATCCCGAGAGAAATCAATTAGTAGAGGTTGTTGTTCTTTAACCATACGAGGTTGACTAGAATAATTTGGTCCAGCTAAACGGGAAGATTGATTGATAGAAGAAGAATCAAGTGATGAAGTAGGCTTGGAGGCAAGGAATTTCATGAATGGATGATTTGGATTTGGATCTAGGTCATTTTTCTAGAAGAAAACGTAATTTAGGTTGGAAAATAGGATTGCATAGTCATCTATTAAGTTGTGACATAGAGTCAAATTGGATGTGTGACTAGAGGAAATCCGAGTCATGGAACTCTTCGACAGAGGAAGCGGTCTTCAAATGGAGCTTGGAGTCACATGAGTCTTCAAAGGAGGAAGACATTGTTGAGGTGAGTTGGAATAAAGGTCCTGTGAAGAAAGGGAGGACCATGATTCAAGATTTGATCTAGGGGTATCCAAACAATAGTTAGGATCTGAATCTTCATAAAAGAGTGGGAATCTGAATGGTAGTTTGGATTTGAATCGGAAGAAGAGTGGGGTGAACCTAAATAATAATTTGGATCAGAAGCATCCAAACCATACCACCAACTATGAGCTGAAGGTGGGGAACAGGTACCCGTATGGGTCTTCTATCGTGAAGAAACAAATGAGGTTTAGTTGTAATGGACATATTTTGATTTGAATGCCTAAACATAGGTTCCATATTTTTGTAAGCATGAGGAACCGCGTGATAATCAGTCATTGTTGGGGTTGTTTAAGAACAAATTTCTAGGCCTAGATAGCGTAATGGAACTCCTTCAAAGGGAAGAAAGCTCCATGTTGATTCGGGTAGCATAACGGAAACCAACTAGACATTGTGTAAGTATGAAGATACGTGTGTGATTTTCCAAAGGGAACCTAAGGAAAATAGGCATCGTGATGACATAATATTAATGAGATCGAAAAGGATTTTCCTAGAAAATAAGTTTTCCAGATGAATGATCACAAGGAACAATCATGCAAGTGTGAAACATAAATCCAATCAATAAGGAATTACTCCCTATGTAAAATGTGTATGCAAAATGATAGTTTGATGCAAAGATGACCAACACAATGTCAATACTTACGTCAAGCTTGAAATGAATAAGGTGTAAATATTAACAAAGGGTAGGCATGACTCCCAATCAAAGGATACCACGATGTGTTCAACAACCAACAAGGCCAAAATGTTAAAGGGTGAGGTTTACAAATGTAAGCCACGTAACCACACCAATTGGACACGTCTATCAAGATTCAAGGAGAAGCAATATATTAGTGCCAAAGTGGTATCGAAATGATGCAAAAAAATTACGCAACACCTTTTAAGATTTGGGACAATGTTTGAAATCAAACCAAGTCGAAGTATACTAAGGATGTGTTAAAATATGGGCAGCGTAACACCACAATGCGAGACTTAGATCACATTTTATTAGAAACGTGACATAAGTATCTTAATTTTTTCGAGGTAATGTGAACAAGTTAACACATCGAGAGGAGATCAAATGATGAATCAATCCTTACTACGATGATGATCTTGAAATCAAGATCAAGTGGCCATCAAAGATATAAGGATGCATCCACACACTTTAGACATTTAACAACTCAGCCGCAAACATGGATGAGCATAAATAGACAAAAAGTGGTGAACATTATCTATGAAAACACTCCCAAAATATGCCTTCTCTTGCCCCAAAATGGGCAACAAGAATGAAAAGGTATAGATCAAAATATGAAAATAAACTAAGCACCACTTGGGCAGAGTTTTCCTCGTCCGAAGGTGAGAAAGAAACTAAGCTAAGTGAGACATCATTGATTCCATGATGAAAGGAACTTAGATCCAACTTATGTGGACTCTTTTCCTTGTTTGGAAAACAAGGTTCAAACTCCAAGTAAGTTGTCACTTTGTGATGGCTTGACATGACAAGGACTAGTAAAGTGGGCTCCAAGACAGAATGGCCTCCTTAATAGGATCTCTCAACTAGGTGTTACAAGTTATCTAATAGTGTGGCACGGTTTGCCAAGAAAAAGTCGTAATGACTAATCCTTAGAGTATCTTGGCTTTTCCCCCTTCAAGTATAGTGAGTAATAAATGCATCCATCATGTACTCTTGCCAGGGTTGCGATATGGATAATTTTGTAACTCTAACTCACAAGAAATACTAATCAAGTGGGTAAGTGAAGCGCTTCCTGTTTCATCCACGAGGTTACTCAGTAGTGGACTACTTTAGGGTTCTTGGTACCACCCCCATTGTTATAGCTTAAGGCATTATGCCAAAGGGGTTACGTTCCAGTTGAGCGGAGAGGGACGTACCCTTTTCCGAAAACTGCTGCAATACGATGTTTTGAATGTGGTGTGTTTTTTATCTTTTTAACTTAGTGTGGTTTGAAGTAGCACACCGTTTGGCAACCTGCGATAAAACACGTGTATTAGAAGTTTTTGCGATTCATTTTTGACACCTTTCTTTGAAAACGTTGGGTCCTGTAGACAACAAGTTTTAGTAATTTTCTAGTTTACAGATTGATGTCAAAAGAAAACTTACACTTTGCTTTTGATTCCTAAGATCGCTAAAAGGTGTGAAGGAAGAGCATATGCAATGTGGAAATCCTACTAAATCACATAAAAAATTACTTTATCCTTGAAAGCAAGTGTTTTTAACATGTGATGCAAAGTTTGTTCAAGTGTTTTGATCTCCAAGATCACTTTTGAAGGCACGAGGAGAGAGCATACGCACTTTTACAAACCTAGTTCAAGCTAAGAAATGAAAAACACTTAACTATGCAAACTGAAATGTCAAAGAAAAACTTTTTTTTAACCTTGTTAGTCCTAAAAACCTACAACAAAGGTTAGAAAAAAATTGACAGATTTGAAAATTTTCAATTTTAACCCCGACACCTGCACACCCAAACCGACAGTGACATGCCTCCACCAATAGGTACGCACCTAAATCAACACCAACGCATGTCAAGAAAAATGAGCAGCAACAGTCAACACCTACGTGCCCATTTTTAATAGTACACTAGGGTTTCAACGTGGACGCACCTAACCCAACGGATACACCTGTGAAACAGAAAGTCAATAAAATCCATAATATAAGGAAAAAAATAGACACTTCCAAAAATATAGGGACGCTTACAACCCGACGCGGGAACTTGGGGCTCGATGGAGACGCACCCCAATGTAAAGTGAAAAATTTAAATTTTTACATAGTAAGGTGATTTACACAAATGTGTCGAGAGAGATGGAGACACCGACCCACCGACGAAGATGCATGCGCATCCCCGCAAAGGGAATATTTTCTAATGATGAGGAAATCTAAACAAGTATGCTCCTATTCCGACGAGAGATGCTTAGGGTTTCAACATGTACGTGCCCCTACACAACACCTACACGTGCCCTGTGAAAAATCTACAAAAATCACATATTTTCAAAACTTCAAAAGCAAACAGGTTAGTAGTTAGTCAAAGTATCCTATTTCTATGTCAAACCCACAAAATATGTGCAAATGAAGGTCATTTATCTAGTGTTAGAAATAGAAATGAGGAAATAACAAGTGATTTGAACCAAAAAACTTGAAAATGAACTTTGAAGAACTCAAAGGACCTCCATTAATGGAGGATGGACATAAGTGTCCCACCAGTGCCAAATGTGTTCATGGATAAATTAGATATGCTATGGAAATGAAGTTAAAACCTATAACCTCAAAGCATGAACCTAATATACACTAAACCATCATGATAAGAGATAAACAAGACTAACATCTATCATTGTATGAACTAGATTAAATCTAAACTAACATGATAAAGCTACTCTCTACTCTTTAGATCACTAATTAAACATTAAACCTAAGAAGATCAACTTAGCAATCAAAGGTGTGATTAGTTGTTTTATGGTTCTCAAGCTTTCAAGAATGGAGTCTCACCATTAATGGCTTCAAGGCCAATGGTTCTCTCTATTTACTCAAAACTTGGATTATGGATGCAAATGGAGGTTATTAGCTCAAGATCAATGGAGGGAGTAAGTTTAAGATCAAATTTATTATAGCTTAAAGCTAATACAAATGGAATCCCAAAACCAAGTGTTCTTAGTGTTAATAAGATATCCTAAGTGTGAAGGTGTAAGTTGAATGGTAGGCTTAGCCTTGTATTTATAGTTTTCCAAATGGAAGAGTTTGAACTTTGGGTGCATGTGGGACTAAATTCTAAAAAGCACTTTAGGATTAGGATCTAAGTAAACATGCTTTAGTCTAGTTAAACTTGATAAGAAAGTGATTAGAGACTCATTAGAGTTGGGAGGGGTTTGGTTAATCAATTCGACCGATAGATAGCCTAGGAAGCCAATAGAAGTGGTCTAGAGAGAACTAGGGAGATTCTGAATGGTCGAAAGGAGGAATGTTTAGCTAATAAGAGAGATATTAACCAAATTAGATGATTTATAGGAGGAATACAGCCAAGAAGGTTTCATAAATGGGCATCTAAGAATGGAGCGAATAATGGGGAATTAATGAAGTGTCATTAATCGGTTGAATTGGAAGAAGTGCTAAGTGTAAGCACATTTTAGGTGTCTACAGTTGGTTTTATGATCTACCCGTACATTCGGTAACCTCTTTACGCATCTAGCCTATGAGTTTCTCACTCATTTATCTATCAATATCATATCTAAGATCTCATATGCTCAACTCGCACAACTTAAACAACAGTATAATGAACATCTAGTGGACTATGTTCCATGCTATAAAAACAACACCACTAAAATGTCTAATGTGTTTGCAGACTATGAGCTTCAGAGATTTATTTATTCATATTTTATTACCACCTATCTAGGAGAGCATTCTCTTTTAAACATCCCCATCATTCGATCAATTGTGTCATACTCTTGCTACATGAAACTAAATTCCTATCTATAGGAAAGCTTAAATATCAAGAGAAAACTTCCTTTTCTACATGCTTTCCCAATAAGGTACCTTTCAAACCTATTGTGAAACTTTCTGAGACTAATGTCACCATTAACGTCATTTTTAACACTAAATAACTTCAATGGTAACCATCTACACGCACATATCCATGATTTCCAATTTACCCATGTGTCATATTACAAAACTCCTTAAAATATCTCTTATCACGCTTCCTCCCCACTTATAATAAATCCATCTCATCCTAAAGGGCATAATTTGAATGAGAAGTCTTGATGAGATTATCATCACTTTGTGTAGGAATTCCACCTATGGGTGTGTCAAACTTTTCATTATCATCTAAGGACTAATCGATGACAAAAACTTGAGTTTCGTAACCTCAACTTCTACATTAGTTGATGAAAATCATAAGCTCAAAATATTTAATAACCCACTGGCAAAACATGACACAAAAATGCATGACTAATCGGCTAACCATACATATTGCGTAATATATCCTCCTACATCAAACCCTCTTGATTTATTATTTTTAATGGTGATTCTACTCTTTATCATTTCTTTTTCTCACCATGATTATCATGCCACATTATCCTCATGTCATTTACACATTAACACTTTTGTCTAATCTATCTTTATCAACAACACTAAGGTTGACCCATCCTAGCTATTAGTGCCTACTATATTCTCTTTCTTATTTCTATTGGCTATCTGTTATCACATATTTCATTCCTAAGGAACAACTAAAATGGTGTCATCAAACTTCCAGTTATTGTTGGTCCTCTTACTCTATTTTGCCCTTCCTTTTTGGACAAAAGGTCGATGGGTATGACATGGTCTTAGGCCTCAATTGGATTCACTTATCATTTCTATCATTTCCATGAACCATTTGTGTCCAAGTTCATCTAAACAATCAAGTTATCTCTATCACCGGTGTACCTCCATCCATTCCATGGTCATAACCTCCTCCTAAGGTTACCTTGCATTCGTGCACATCTATCTCTCCACCGCTTACTACACCTAAAGCATGTTCTACTCCTATATCGTCTCTATTCATTTAGAATACACAGTGCATCACTCGATTAGTCTAGTACATCGGGATAGATTTCTTACTAGGACACCTCCTACATTTATGAATGCTTCATCACCTCATTTTTATTCCACATATATGTTCATCTTCTCTCGCATTCCACTTTACATAGTTCTCTATCACCTACACATTTTACTACATGTGTTCATTCATCACATGTTTATCTCACATACCACCACTTTTAGAGAATAATGACACGCCTTCATCATCTCAAGCATCGAGTGAAGAACCTTCATTACTTCCTATTATCAGATATTATACTCATCATTCCACACTTTGGAGGCATCATACTTATCCCCCATCCTATTATTACATCATTAGACATCTTGCACTTCTATCACCACATGCCCTCGTCAACTTACATATCCATAATAATTCCTCGCATGCAATTTGATACACTATGGCATATCATCATCACCCTATGAAGTATTATTGTGCTTGGTTTACACTTATTTGTTGAGGGCATACTATTCACATGAACCTCGGACACACCGCACACTTCTCATTTGTGACATTATCTTTTACATCACACATCTTACAGACTTTGTTCTATATATCTTATGTGCCTTAAGTTTTCTACACACTACACATATCCTACACCTATGACATCCTATTCTTATTATACATCATATAATTCATGCACATCTTAGATCTTATATTCACAAATTCTTCTATGAATCCTACACGCTTCCTCATTTTCACACTTATTCATTATATTCACTTTGCATACACATTTTACACTCCTCTTCTACATTCCCTATGGCCAACTTATACAACGCACACTACCCAATGATGCATTCTAGTTCCATGGTTCATACTTGATTGCTAAGGTCTAAAACAAATTTTAACATCACCTCATCACACTCCTAATCAATCAATTAGTCCTTCTATCACACAATTTGGCATTCCTAGGTAGTGTCTTTTCATTCATTGCATGGTATACACTTTGTGCTAAATCACTAACTCCTTTGGACTTCATCCATTTTTGATGTATTCTTTGTGCTAAATCACCACCTCCTTTGGAATTCATCCATTTCATGATATATGCTTTGTGCTAAATCACCACCTCCTTTGTAATTCATCCATTTCATGATATACACTTTTACTAAATCATCACTTCTACTAGCACCCTATTATCTCATCAAGTGATATATGCCTTAGGATAAATCATCACACATCTACATACATTCTTCTATGAAAGTCTCATTTCCTCATAATGTCTACAAAAACATTCTTATATCATCCTATTTTTCTCACATCTACATCAAATTCTTCTACAATCAACACTCCATGTTTTATTCATCACCTTCTTCTTTCAACAATGCATCACTCACACTATTTCCCGATGACGCACTCTCATTTAGGGTTCATTCTTAATCGCTAAGGGGGCATAAAAAATAAACCTCATTTCATACATACACATCCACTCGGGGGCATGCGGATCCTCTCATACATACTGCATTCCATTCCATCTCATCCACGACATACTTCATTTCATGGTTGCATTTATTCTTGTTTACTTTTTTGTTTTACATGAACACTTTATTACACATGCTAGATATATATCTTGTATGCCATTATCTTTAGCATCCACACATGTGCATTCAATTTCTTTTCTAGTTGTGATAACAACAACTACGAGATCCATTACCACTAGTGCACCTCATCGCCCAAATTCCCCTACTCAAGAAGCCCCTTCACATAGGTGTTCACCACCTCCTTCACCTCATAGGTCTCCTTCACATAAGTGTTCACCACCTCCTTCACCTCATAGGTCTCCTTCACATAGGTGTTCAAAACCTTCTTCACCTCATAGGTGTTCACCACCTCCTTTACCACATAATTTTCCTTCATATGTACATCGTCACTCGATACACCACCGATCTTAGAGCATAGTCACACGCCTTTATCTCCTCAAACATTTGTGGAGGACCCTTTCCCTTCACTCTCATCAGATATCCTACTATTCATCACACATTTGGGGTGCATCATGCTCACTCTCCCACTCCTAATATCATGATCTTTTTATCATTTCTACTATTATGCTCCGTGCTTCATATTTACTATTTCTAAAACACTCTTACACACCTTGATACACACATTGTATTGTCATCACCCTATGATGCACTCTAGTTCCATAGTTCATACTTGAATGCTGAGGGTATAAATATGAAATGAACCTCACATCATTCACTCATCATGGTATGTACTTATTGATACGTATTTCTAGAATATCTATTCTCAAACCATTTCTGATGACACACTCTTGTTCTATGGTTCATTCTTGACCGTTGAGGGGGATTTTATAAATGAACCTCATCTCACACACATTTTCTAGGTGGTATGCTGATCCTATCATATTCACATATTACATACCATCCCATCACACTCACAAATTTTTCATATCTTGGTTGCATCTACTCTTTTTTTTCTTATTCTACTTACTTGTAAACTTTGTTTTCTATGTTAGATGGATAATTAGTATGTTAATATCATTATTATATATACACACGTGCACATTAATTTGTCTTTCAAGGTGAATGCAAATTTATTACGAACTTTACACGTGTAATGATGCTTAGAACTCGTACCTTTACTAATCCCATCAAGGGTCCATGGAGCATATACATTTACTAATCTTATACATCACGAGCACTATTACTTCATTATTTACTATTTCTTCTTTCCAACACATTACGTTCCCCCATACATATATGACTTGACATATTTTTTATCTTTCTAACATGTTAACGAGTGCTTCATATGAAACATTTGCTTTGCATGAATATTTACAACCATGGTTATATGATATTGTTATATGAAACATTTTCTTTTCATGAACTTTGTTTTCTATTGTTTTCTATTATATGATATTGTTTGTAGGCTATTACCTGTGTCTTGTTTGATCATTATATGCTTTTGCCACTTTGATCCCGATTTTCTTATGACATTGCATGTGGTGTCCCATGTATGAAACCTATTTTTCTTGGTATATCATGTTTACACACTTTATTGTTACATTATTTTCTATTACATGCCTTTATTGTATTACCATATATTTCTATCCTACTTTGTTTACATGTGCCTTGGTTTCTACCAGAAAATACCTTCCCCACTGTATGGATCCACTTCAACACAAAATTACGTCCTCTCCTTTGGACCATATTCTCCTACCATCATGGTATGTGCCCCAAACGAGGGGGTATACATTGGGTGAATAAATAACCCCTACATCAACGCAAATATACAATTCATATATGCCCAATACAAAAAAATCACAGCATATAGTCATAGAACATCCCGAACTTGACTTGGGTCCACGGTATAACATAGAAACTAGTTCCCATCATCGAAAAATAAATCTCAGTGTCTATGTCCTCCCACGGGTGCCTATGTCTTGGGGAACATATAATCAATTTATCAAATAAAAAAGTCTACAAAAGTCTTTAGAGTAGTTTTAGAGCTACAGAATAGACCTATAGTTACTAAATGCATGTAATATCCTACAATCAATTTCAATCGAACAATTTTTTTAATCAAAACTAATTTGGGACGATAAAAACTAAATCGGGACCTACCATCTACACTAGTGATCATTGGGTAGAGTCATGGAAGGAGAGTAACACTAGACCTCTCTCCCCAACACTTTCTCTTGGCGTGAGATTGCCCAAAAAACTCACACGTGGTATGAGATCACCCAAAAACACGCACTTGGCATGAGATCACCCAAAAAAACACACTTGGCATGAGATCACCCAAAATACTTACTCTTGGCATTGATTAAGCTTAAATGTGAATCTATAAGATTAATTTAATGCACTAGTGGAAGTAATAAAATGTAATAAATAAATACATTAAATACCCAAGCAAATAAGCAATGAATATATGAAACCCTAATCGCCAAGAGGGGTTAGAATGGACTTAGTTGATTCACATATTTTTTAGAGTGCCAAGTAACTAAGAAGAACTAGAAGGATGTCACGCCGAGGCCCAAAGAATAGAAAATTTGGAGGTACACGTAGGACTAGGGAACTTGGAGAGGGATTGGGGCATCTGTGGGTGCTTGAGACCCGATTCTGGGGTGTCTAGTTCTATGCAGGGAGGACCAAAAGCCAATTTTGGAGTGTCACAAAGGGTGCAAGCCTTCTCTTTTGTCACTAGGGTGTCACTCAATTGTGTCGAATTTCACTATAAATCTGAATGTAAGAGTCACCATAAAACCCCATACAAATCATAAAATCCCTAAAAATAAAGATGCATATGAAGGGGTCGATGACCTCGGATGTGTCACAATAGTGATCTTACGATCGAGCACTACACTACATCGCAGACCTAATGTAGTTCTATGTGTGTGTGTTTTCAATAATGGTGCCTAGGTGATCTTGTGTGAGTCACACATGACGATAACGAGTGCAACTAGATGTAAATTGCAATATATGTGTGCATGGAACAAAATAGACTTCCCTCCTATGCGTGTATGTAGAAGAACCAACCTTGATGTCCCGTGATGGTGCTATATGGATGCGATAGAGATAATGGATGCTCAATGGTTGTGACCTTAGGTGGTGATAGGTATGTTTAGTGCTTGGTCCCTTATTATGATCACATAGCTTTGTATTTATATGATTTCTTCACTTGAATTTTTTAATTAAACTCGAAAAGGAAAACTACCAAAATAAAAGTTGCTTAAATGGATAGAAAAGACCCAAATGAGGTGTGAAAAGTACAAAGAGGTCAAGGGCACCGGGTTGTACAATGGCACTGGGTTAGAGTCCGGGGTAGGCGGTGGTGTCCAGACTAAAAAGAAATCAAGGGTCAAAGGTCGATAGAGAAAGAAGGTGTAGAAGACCAAGGGGAGAAATAGAAAGCAAAAGAAAAATTCCAAATACATGGGTTAGTTAGTACTTAATTTAGAATCATATGAACAATAGTATGTGATCGGGACTAAATAATTACCAAAAGTATGTGATTTTGTGTCCACATTTTCCCCCACTTTATGTTGGTGAGCCGAAAGCTTGGTAATATAAAGTAGATAAGAGATGTGTACCTGATATATGTGTAGACTTGATGATGAAAGTGTCTAAAGGGACATGAAAAAGCGTGGAATGAAAAATAAAATGTGAATGATGGATGCTAAGGAGGAAAAAGTGAAAAAGTGATGAGAGTGCACCTGGGGTGTGTGTAGATGTTGAAATGTACATGTTGTTGATATGTTATTGTGGTTATGGTTGGCTACTTGCTTCTCATATGGATGAACCCGCAAGGAGAAGATGAATAAGTAGCCAAATACACATGTATATGTTAAAATGCATGTATATGTAAAGACACATGTATATGTAAATGTGTAAAAAATATGAAAATGAAATGAAAAAGGAACATGTACACCTGATCCGTGATAAGATGAAGGGTGTAGAAAGGATCTTGTTAATGAAACACAAGTTTTTTGGGTGATCTCATGCCACCAACCAAAGAAGTGTAGGGAGGAAAGTCTATTTTATCCTCCAACCTTTAATTTCTTCCCAAAAATGAAGAGTTCTCTTGTAATAAAAAGGTTTTTTGGGAAATTGGATGCCACCGTGGATGAAGTGTAGAGAGGAATGTTTGGTGTTATCCTCTAACCTTTAATTTCTCCCTAGAATAAAAACCACTTTGTGCATGGTGTTTACTTACATGTGATAAGAATAATCTACCCCAGTAAAACCCGTTGTGTGGATTTCTATAGACTATGATGAACTCATCGCTATGTAATGTGTAATTTCCCTGGTTATAGGAACTCCAAGAAAGAAATCATCGCACTAAGGACCCAAGTTTGATTATGAGCCTTGAATTGTGCTTTGTATCGGTGATCTTGTGTGTGGATGGGGTGACTATTTCACCCAAAATTTTCCCCCTCTTTGGGGGTACATGCAACGTCGTTATAGGAGTATACAACCTAAAAGAGGACTGGCCAATGTATCAAACTATGCCCCAAGGGGGAAGGGATGTGCTTGGTAGAAACTAAGGCACAAGGAAACAAAGTGGCTAGGATTTGTGTTAGTACTAAAAAAATGTATATGAAATGTAAAATAACATGCAACGTGTAAGCTAAGATGTAAGGAGGCAAAAAGCAAAAAGACAATGGAAATTGTGAAAAATGGGTCAGTAAACATGGGTCATCACTCATGATGTCACAAGACAATCAAGGCCGCTATGTCTACAAACATACAAGTGTGCACACAAAGTAAAGTGTAAAGCCTGCAAACAAGAGCATACAAATACACGTAATGAAACAAACAATCACGAGAGGCATATAAAATCGCAAAATGAATGATATACATGAAGCACTCGTTAGCATGTTAGAAAGATAAATAGTATGTCAAAGCATGTATAATATGGTGAAGTAAAGTGTTATGAACAAAATGAATTAATATAACCTAAAATGTATGAAAGTAGATGCCCCTAGAAGAAAACATTTGTACTAAGGATAAGTAGATGTTGAAACTAGTGGAAGGATGACTTGGCAAAGCACGAAGCCAAGAAAGACCTATGATCATGTCATATCCTATTGTTGGCCATTGTACTTTATTGTTTTCATTAATGTCAATTCCATTAATGGAAAAGGATGTGTAGGCTTCACATTAGTCTCCATGAGGTTTCTTTCAATGTTAAGTATGAAGGTTGATTGGTAGTGTCTAGTTTGGTGAATTCATATGGTGTTCTGGAGCATGTTTTAGTGTGCATGGTCATAGTCTAAGTCATCCTAAGTTGAGTAGAGGTTTTCATGAAGTTTATCATGGTTAATATTTTGTGTTAGATGTGTATCGTGCTTGCAATTTGAACCATTGTTTGCTTCATGGTATGAACTACTTGCTTCGGAGTATGAACTATTTGCTTTGGAGTATGAACTACTTGCTTGCAGAGTATGAAATGTTTCCTTCGGAGTATGAATTATTTTCTTTGAAGTAAGATAAAATTTTATGTTAATGTTATTGTGAAATTTGGTGAAGGTAAATAATTTACAACATGAGGTGAATGATTACAGGTACAGGTTTGAGCATGATTAGACCTACTTCATCTAGACCTACTTTAATACTTGAAATGGTGCATGAAAATAAGTCAGTAAAAGTATATGATCTCATGGAATCTATTATAAGTGTGATACATGTTATCTCAGGTGTTTTAGGTCATTTTTTATTTCTTCGAAGCATATTCATGTGGTTGGTATACTTTGTCATGGTGCAAACTAGGTCTAATCCTAGTGCTTGGAGGCCTAATTAGGCATGATAGTCACTTAAAGGTATGTGTGAGATCTTGAAATCACTCATGAAGGTATGTTATGTTGTTTTCATCATGTATAGATAGTTTTCATAGGTTTCATGATGTGTTTTAGTGTTGGTTCAGTTTTTCATAGCCTAGAACATGTAAATCCCTAAGGCCTAGTCATGTAAATAAGATGGGACATAAAGATGAAGAGTTATTAATGACTTTGTGAGAATTTTATATTCTATTATATTGTATCGGATTCTATGGGGAAAATTTCAAGTTTCCATGTTGAGAAATTGTTAGATATGATGTTTTGGTGAAACATGGTGTTTGAGAGTATTATTTTCAGCTCAAAGAAAGTGAAACACTCATGGTTGGCATGTGCAGATTATGCATGAGAAGATTTGATTATTTTAGGGATGTTTGGTCATGTATTTAATAAGTTCTTAGAGGTAGAATGAGGTCAACTAAGGCCAAAACATTTATGAACGAATGTTAAGAAGGTAAACTACTTGTTATGGTTTTGAAACCCTAGGTCAAGAGTGATGGAGAAAAAATTCATGGTAGGTTCCTAGAATTAATTTTTATGCTAGTATGATGATTGGAAGTTATATAGGAATCCTCCATATTTATAGAAAGGTATGGTTGAGTATGTGGTGATGAGTGAACCCTACTCAAACAGCAAGTTTCTAAAGATGTTTAGTTTGCATGACAAAAGTTATCCACATGAGGTATGAAATAAATTGACATTATTTTTAGCATGGGAGTTGTAATTTATGTCTATGATGGTTTCAAATCATGTTTGAGCTTATAGAGGGAAAAGTGTGCCCTATTTATGAAGACTAGTCTATAGGCGCTTTTGGAGGAGTTATGAGTAGTTTCAAAGATGGACGTGGTTGAAGGCCTTCCACTTAGAGTTGGAAGGAAATGTTATATGTTTGAGAAATAGGGTTCAAATTTATTTCCATTGGTATAATTTTTGTCTCATGATCAAGATATTTTATATGTGAACCAACTTAGTTTATGAAGAATAAGGTTCTTTCTTTTTCATGACATGATTGCTCTGGCTAGAAGATGGAGGTGGAAGAAACATGATATTGACTATTTAATGCTTGTTATCAGTTGGAGAGTTATTATAGATGAATTTTGATCCTATTGAAGTAATTTTTAGGTCTTGAAAGTGACATTAAGGGTTCAAACTAATTGAATTTGTAAACTACTTTCTGGGCATCTCAATGTGGTGAAGAGGAATGTGAGTGTGGTTTACATGTATGGATGTTTTGTGAGATATAGAAATAATTTATATTGTATAAACATATATGGGATTCCAATGAGTGGTTACATGTCATATTTTTGGTGTTGTTCTTGGGTGGTCTTGAGGCCCAAAGGTGAAGACTAATTCCTGGAAACAAATATTTAGTGAAGGATATGAGCCTTCTTAGTAGTGTTATTATAAATTTGATCTATGAAATTGTATTTATGACCATAGATAGTGTTTTTATACTCATATTTGACATGTGTGAAAAAAATTCAACTTTACTAATCATGGTAATGGTGTTAGTGGTCTTTGATGATCTAGTTGATGGGGTTTTGAGCTTGTTTTGAACTTGTTAAGAATATTTGAGGATGGCCGACCTACTTGGGTCCATTATGAATATTTTTATGAATTTATTGGTATGATATGAATATGTATTGGTTGATATAAATGATATAGACCAAATTTTTTAATTTTTATGAGAAGAGAAGGGTATAAGTGAATGTTTGAGTTTAAATTTGAGCAAGCTAAGAGAGGGAAAAAGTGGGACCCAAGTTTGAGTGTGTAATAGGTATGAATGAATAATATCATATCTGAGGAAGTGTGTGAAATTATAAGGAATTATATAGATATTTTGTTAAGGTTTTGAAATCAAATCAAGTTTTTCCATGTGTGAGTAAATTGAAGGAGTGAGGGTTTGAAGTGTGTTTGAAGGAGTTTGGAGCTGAATCTTGTGACCACCATCAACTGAGTTGTTGCAGCATATCTACAATGATCTTATTATCAAAATATTATGTGATGATTCATATTCATGCAAGTCTCTTATTTTGAGTAATATCAAAAAGGTTTAGGGGTTGGTGCTCCTTGTGGGGTTGGTGCCTCACTAAAGAAATGTCTTATGATGTGTAATATACACTTGAGTAAATTTTTAAGTAATATCAGCAAATATTTTAGTGGGTTTTCTTCCCCTTAGAGAGTTTCACACTTACATCTAGTGTTCTTGTGTACTCCTTTGTGTTTATGCTATTGTGGATGGTTATTACTTATTGTTATGATCACATTAATGCATAGTTGAATGTTAATGGTGTATGAAAGATAATCTAAAATTGTATAAGGATTTTTAATGAACTAATTCACCCCCACCCTCGGTTTATTTTCCTTCCAAAATTAGGTATTAGAGAAGGTCCTTTTGGAGAAGTTTTCTCACTTGAAAGGATATCCTTGAAACAAAAATGGTGACTCAAAAGGATGGTTCTTCTTCCAGAAAGGCACCTTTGTTTGATGGAGTGAACTATGCTTTTTGGAGTCTAAGGATGAGGACTCTTGTCATGTTCAGTAGGGTTTGATATTTGGAAATCAATGGTAGATGGTTATACTACTCTTCTGCAACTCCTCCAACAAGTAATGCAGACAAGAAGTTGTGTAGTGATAATTCCAGGGATATGAATGCAATCATGTGTGGATTAGTTTAATCTAAACTTGTAAAGGTGATGCATTACAAGTCAAAAAAGGCTATGTGGGAGAAACTATATGTATTGTATAAAGGATATTATAAGCTAAGGATTACTAATCTCCAAACTTTTAGAGATCAGTTTGAAGGGCTCAAGGTGAGTGATAATGATCCTATTGATGCATACTTACTTAGGGTTGACAAGGTTTTCAAACCCATTAAAGGTCTAGGTTAAGAATCAAGGAAGATGTCATAGTTTTAAAAAACAGAGATCTTTATATTCTAGATTTGATTCCAAAGTATTTAATATTGAAGAGGTAAAGGATTTGAATCTCTTGGAAAAGGGTTACTTGCATGGAACCGTAACAACATATTAGATGAGGATTTAAATTGATAAACTTGTCAAGAAGGAGATAACCTTCAAGGTGAGAAGAAGACAAAAGGAAAGGAGACTAAGGGTGATGATGTTTCTCCTGAAATGGATGATGATGAGTTATTTGCCATGATTTCTAAAATACTGAAAGTTGGATCAGGTAAGTAAAAAGGAAATATCCCTTTTAAATGTTTTAATTGTGGTAAGGTAGGCCATTTTGCAAACAAATTTCCTCATAAGAAAAAGGATGAGAATGAAGAAATTGATGGAGAAGATGACAAGAAGGCTGACAAGTTTAACAAATGTAAGAAGAGATTTAACAAGTTTGGTTATAATAAGAAGAGAAAAGGAGTTTATATACTAATCAAGAGTGTTATTAATCTAGGATAATGTTAGAAACTAGAACATTGAGAGGGGGAATGAATCAAGTTGAATTTAACCTTAACCCAAAACCAATCAAATTTTTCACTTAATCAGTAATGCACATCAAAAAATAAATAGCAATCACACACACACAAGAGCCTAGAATTTTTAAGAGGGAAACCCAATTTGGGAGAAAACCCATTGAACCACAACACTATAGGCCATGAGGTTACAAAAATTTTGAGCTACAACTCAACTAGTGAAGCTACAACTTCAAGTCAAGCAACAACTTGACAATATTGTTGACACCCTCAAATTTCCCCTCCTTGTGAAAGACAAATTTTGAAAATTTAAGTTTGATGTCTTGTAGAAATGTTGAAGCAAAGTGGGAAGTTCTGAGACATAAAAATTCATTCTTTGGAGTCAATTTTAAGTGATTTGTAGTTAATTTGGACATTTTTATCCCGCGTGTCCCAAGTGCAGCCGGTCCTTCTATTCGCCGATTTTCCACTTTTTCCGCACTTCTTTGATCGTCAAGTAAATCAAAAAAAAATTGTCTTGTGCATCCCAAGTACACCCGGGCCTTCTATTTTCTGATTCACCACTTTTTCTACATTACTCGCTCATCGATTTGTGTGTCTTTCGTGTCCCAAAATCCCATGGATCGTCTGTGCTCTCTAGACCCATTTTTTCCTCATCGGCCGAATTGGCTCCCGTGTCCCTCGTGTCCCAAAGTCCCATGGAATGCTTGTGGTCTCTAGACCCAATTTTTCTGCACTTCTCTTGGATCGAATTTTTCGCTTTGCGCATCCCTCACGTCCCAATGTCCTATAGACCATCTCGGGTCGCTTTTTTCCACTTTTTCCACTTTTCGACTTTTTGAGTCAATGCGAGGGCCATTTATTACACATTTATTATTTTCTCTCTCCTCTCATTCATACTCATGGTTATTTAAAGAGAGGTAACCGCTCATTCATTTTCACATCTGCTTGCTCATGCCTTCTCACTCGTGTTAGTGCAAATTAATTCATTACCCGCATATGTGCTCTAGTATTTTCTTTTGTAGGAATTGTTTTAGACTATGATATACTCTTTCAAAGGTCATTTCTCTCTTTCCTCTCGTCACGATGAAGATTCAGTACCAAGGGGATGAACATCTCTCTTCATTAGAAACCATTATGCCGATATTGGAGATAGCGAAGCTCGACATCTCAATCTTGATGATTTCTGGGGTAGACTCGGATGAGACAGCCCTACTCCCATCGTCCAATTGATCAAAGACAACGAGATTGCATTTTCTCGGGGTTTTCCTATCTTTTTTCGATGTGCAGACACTGTGCTTACATGTGGAGCTTGCTTCAATCTAGAATCCAAAGAAATTATTGATGTACATGGCAAGGTAGTTACACGACTGGATTCCGAAGCTATTTCTTCTACCCTATGCATCACAGAGATGGAACAAGCTAACTTACTCACTCTCGCTCAGAACAAGTGTTGTTTGACCATGAAATTGATAGGTAAAAGGCTAGGGTAGCTAAATCATGGCTAAAGAACCCTAAGAAAGGAGCATCTAGACTTCCTAATTCATTATTCAGGTTGATTTCAAGGAAGAAATTTCAGACATCATCACTCTTCTTGCTAGGATCATGGGAATGCCCTCTACAAATGAATTTCACTTTTGGATGTGTCCCTTTATCAATATCATTTGTAAAGGGAATAATAATTTGAATTGGAGTGAGATAATCAAAGTGAAAACTTAATAGGGCAGCTTGTAAATGTTCACAGAACCCAGACATTTTACATGTCCTCCTATCTCATGTACACCATTGCAGCATCTAGGAAATGTCTTGGTTTCTCTTTCATTGAAGATAAGAAGGATTCCCCTATATACAAATATTTCCCTCAGTTAACTCTCAAGATCACCAATCATAATTTTAGGAGAGTTAATGATGCTTTCACCATGTATATTGTGAGGCTTTTGGAAGGAAATATTGCTCTTTCGAGGAAGCAAAGGTTTTGATCTCTCGAATATGGAAGTTTCTACACTCGCCCACAATTTTCATACATCAAGCTAGCTGGTTTTGAAGGCCTTCCTCTAAATATTCCTATGTTTTGTAATGACAAAATGGCCCTTGTTGAGATTTGCAGACAATTTGACAAACTTCACAGGACTTACAGAGATAAAAAAAGATTGTTGGCATTCATTTCCCTATCACCTTGGGAAATTATACATGCAAGACAACCCTAGATGCTCAGAAAATTGATAGAACCATTGTTCCTCTCACCATTCATCACTTCAACCTAGAACTTTCTTTGATATCAAGGGATATATTGCCAAAAATTTCAGGATGGTGTTCTATCATCTTCCAAATACTGAAGATTATTGGGCTGATTGCACCGATGATTTCAAAGTTAGGAGAAGGTACTTTGGCAGACTCTCTCTTCAACAAATCATATACTTCAACATCTATAAAGTACCCAAGGACTCAAGGATGATGATGAATACTTGCAATCCATTGAATATGAGAGATCTATCAAACACACTCCTCTTGAAACCATTGATTGGTTTGTAAGAGAAAGATGATTTGAAGGAAGTGATCAATCCTGTTCTTATGAGAACTAAACTCGGTTGATAGAAAAATTCAAGTCATCGTGACAAGTAAATCCAAGTATTCCTCTCAATAAACTTCTCTCCCAAGAGATAAGATCGTGTGCTCAATGTTGAGTTATATGAGAATTCCACTCCTTCCTCTTCAACAAAGGTATACATGAAGAAATACAAGGCTATCAAGTAAGAACAAATTGCAGAGGAAAAGAAGAAGTTCTTTTGAAACAGCTTAGAGGTTCTTGGAGGGCCAAAAAATATTGTTGTTTTGAGTGAAGATGATAGTGAAGATCATAAAGAAGAAGAAGAAGAATCCTCTATCAACACTGTTGAGATGGAAAATAAAATCCAAATGTCTGAGTCTCTAGGTTTTCAAGATCCTTCTTCCAAAGACATTCCTGAAGATGTGTCAACTTCCCCACTAGAGATATCAGTAGTGCAAACATTGAGTGCAATGAGTACACTTGCACTTGGACCCATTTCTCCTTCTACCTCTTCCTCTTCCTTTGCTTGGGTTCAACCTTTCATTGATAACAAGAAAATGAAGTCTACTTCTCAAATTGTGGTTCCCAAGTTTGATGTTGTGGCAGCCTTTCTTGGTACCTATCCTCCTCCCCTAGAAAATAAATAAAATAGTACCTCAAGGCTAGTGTCAAATTCTTAAGGTTAGCAGTTCATGGAGATTGCAAAGCCTAAGGTGGATAAGGAGGAGAAATATATTTTGGTTTCTGACTTGGAACTCACAAGGATTCCACTTGGGGAGTCTATGCCTAAAAGTGAGGTTCATAACCTCGAGAAACTGTTACTAGAGTCATTGAATGAGTGGAGAAGGGTAAACAAACTATGGAGCAATTGGAAGAACATAACCAATTTCTTTAAATTTTGTAAAATCCCTATTGGAAAAAGATAAGGTCTTGGATCCAACTCCATTGGCTACACTTCCACCTCCCATAGTTCTCAGCAAGGATGAGTTCCATAAAATCAAAGATATTCAAAAATATACTACCTATGGAAAGGCCATTGAAGCACTGATTGATGACATGATAGTGGCATGATTGAAATTCATCAAGAGGATTTCAAGTCATATGATAAGGTGTCTAAGTTATAATTGAAATTCTCTACAATAATCAATGGCTTGGAGAAAGAATTGAAGCTCTGGTGTGAATGCATTCAGGACTTCCATTTAATGAGGTCAACAGATGAGCAGATCTTATTGGCAAAAACATATTTGATGAAGCCAAGAACAATTTGTCAAGAACCTGGGTTTTCAGTATTGAATGGAAGATCAAGGTTTTGGATGAAGCATTGGGATAATTGAACAATATGTGGAAAAAGGGGGAATCTTTCAAAGCTTATGTTTTGTCTTCCTTTTAAGATATTCATTTCCAAATCCAGAATGAAGCCTCAAGCGATCACTTTTCTATACAAGAGATCAAGGCCCAATTCAATACCTTCATCAAGGATGATCTTTTCGAGGAAGATTCAATGTCTAAGGAGAAGATGAAGAAGGTATTCTCCCTTCAATCAGCTATCACCAAGGCAAACAAGGAGTTTCTTGAAAATACAAAGTTTGAGAAGGATATGGAAAAGTTCCTTGGTACATGGACTCATGCCACCTCTAACACCACCATTCCAAAATGCATGGAGATAGTGAAGCATTGAAAAGATTTAGGCATCGGATTCTTAAGTCAGTTGGCACTTCTAAACCTCATTCAGATGTTTCTACTTTAGAGTCTTAGGACACTTCTTTTATTTATTTTGGGTTATGAAACCCACAATTTAATATTTGATTAAAGACATTCTATTAATGTATTTCTTAAGTAGTCTTTAATCTTTTAGATTAAAATAAGTTGGAACCGAATGTAACTAATTTTGTAAGCTATTTAATGATCTCTCGTGCCATTATTAGAGGCTAGACTCTAATACTTTTGAAATGTAAATAGAATTGAAAGTAATCAATACAGAAGAATTTTCCCTCATCTCTTCATCTATTATTCTTTCTTTCCTTGTCTGAAATTTGTGAATCATCAATCTTTCATGTTAAGAAACTTTTTGTTCTTATGATATGATTTCTAGAACTTTGTATCTCAGGCAATGATATCTAGATGTTATAAATGCGAATGATTCTATTATGTATCACCCATACTAAGTACATATAAGGTTATATTCTCATTATCTATATTTCCCAAAGTAATGTTATGTTCTTCTCTTTCTCTTTCTTTGTTATTCCATTCTTGATAATCTATATCAAGATAAAACATTTCAAGATATCAAAAGTCTTCATCAAATATGAAATTTGTACATTTGTATATAAGCTTTGTTGCTTTCTTTCAATAAGGGAACTCCGAACCACAAAGAGGAGGGACTTTCTATCCTCGACCGTTGATCACTAAAGTGCTAAATAAAAACCAACAAATATGTAAACCACAACTTTCCGTAATGTAACCACTTCCCGATTAGACTAAGCTACAACTCAAGTAAGAACATAAAAATTTGATGACACTTAAATTTGGATGTCAAGACACCCGATAGTGATCCTATATTATCAAACCATATTTCATAATTGACCTAATCTTTCATCAACTTTCATTACTTCATTCACTTATTTTTCCACCTATTATCTTGTCGGTTGATGCACTCACATGTTCTTCTTGATTTGTTAGAATAAGGTCAAGTTTGATCTTCAAATTTCAAAATCACATAAACTCAAAGAAGTAACAAGTTATAACATTATTCAAGGAGTTATTTATTATCCTTATCTCATTGTTATACTTCAAATTTCACCGTCATACTCTAATTTCACATATTGTTATACTCGATTTCACAGCTTATATTCTTATTCATATTTCAATGTTATATGGCCTTCTATATCACTTTTTCAAGCTTTTGTATCTATGTCTTTAAGCATTCTATGTCTCTATTTTTTAACTACCTCAATACCTTCACTATGCATCTTCCATTCATCAATAACTTTCACTTATCTATCTAACTCACCATCTTACTATTTTTCTTTAATGTTTCACCTCATACTAGTATCTATGTTTTCACTTCTACACTTTCTCACATTTACTTCAACTTTTTATTTTCTTAATATTTCCAACTTTTTATACACCACTTTGAGCTCTTCATACATGTAAATTAAATCTTCATATTTCATTTTTCATTTTTTCAAATATTTTTACCTTAGTCACAAAAAAACCTTTTTCAATCCTTCTTTTAGACTTCATCGAGTTCATTACACCACCTATTGCTCTTCACATTCCCTTTGAAACTTCAAAGGTCATGTGGGCCTTGACTTCAAACTATGAGAAAGAAAACAATTTGCTTACACCTTCTCACAATGAATTTGGAAGTCTCTCATGAATTTTTAACTCATAGAGAACTTTGAATTCCAACAAACATTCAATCAATTTGAACTAGGAAGACCATGCTTCAATAGCTCCTTGGTGTTTAAAATATTTTTGTCTAATCTTAAGGTCATTTCGAGACCAATTGATGTCCTCCAACTACATTTTACTTTTGATTGCACCATACGTTAAATATTTCATCACTTTCATATAATTCTTAGCAAACACAACAATATTCCAACACATTTAGATCAAATAAACCTTGTATAAATTGAAAAATAGTTATGAAATAGTTTTAGTTTCAAATAGTAAGAAATTTCACTCGAATACCTCAAACACACCTCTTGCAGATATTTCAATGACATTTCTAAATTTCAACTAAAATCTCTACACAAATGAATTTAAAAACTTTCCTTTACAAGTGTTTTGTATGGTGGAGACAGATCTTTCTTCCAAAAAAATAAATTTTGACAGTTATTTCAAATGATTCGAACAAAAAGGTTTTGTAAACCCTATAAACAGAGTTAGAGGCACTGTGTACATCCGAGGTCACTTTTAATTTCTTTTCAAGCTCAATTCATGATGGAATTTGAAAATTCCTACTCCTAATGCTTTGTGAGACCAACTTCCAACATTATCAACCAATTTGACATCTTGAAGTTTCTCTATATTCTCCCGTAACCAAGAAAGCAAGTAGTACAAATGTGGTGAATATACATAATAGTTTTCTAGATTTTGAAATAGGTACCTACTTGAAGATCTTGAATATTCATTCCAAAATATATGATTTCTAACCATAAATATAACTCCTTAACAAATGGTGCTCAATAACTTCTATGGTTCAAGAAACAAGTCTACAATGTTTGATCATGACTACACAAAGAAATTCAGTCTTCATGTTGATGGATTTAAATTACAAAACCACCTCAAGCACTTTTGCAATACCTTCACCTCTGAAGAACCAAACTTCTCATTCAAGTACAAAGCCACCTCAATCACTTTTGCAACATAGAGAAATTGTAAACAAGCTTTACAAATAGCCGCCAAAAGTACACTTTTGGAGATACTACATACAACACCATTGCACTTGAAGCATATCAACACACTACTTTGCTCTTTTAGAAGAGAAAGACACTTCATGAAACCTAAAAAGTTCATTGCACCACATTTTACTGAGGAAAGAAAACTTGGAGGCTTAAGAGCATAACTGCTACAAACTTATCCTCAGACAAAGACAAGCATGCTTATATATCATAGCTCACCTTGAAAGCAATGAGATCATCATTTTGACTTGCATGAGGTATCTTATGATTCTGAGAGATTTTTTTGTCTTGAACCAATGATATAGAGTTTGAAAACTCAAATTTGGCCACTCAACTCAAGAAGATGCCTCAAGAGAGAACAAACACCAAACGAAGAATGCTCATAACTTTCTTTAAAATTGTCCAATTAACCTGATAATTTTTTCAATATCTCAAGATTATAATCCTCTAAATAAATTAATTTTATGATTTATCTAAAGGATGCACTATATTTTTGTTTGAGTGTTAAGAATCCAAACACCTTATTATGCAATTTTCAAAAATCTTATTTTAGAAAAACTAGCATAACTTTCACATACCTTCTCAAAACTTGATGAAATTTTTCCTGGAGCACCAAAACTCTCCCTCTACATGATCCATAATCCCATTTTCCATAATTATTTATTTACTCTTCTATCCCATCTCATTTTCCTCAACCTGCACTGTTAGTTCTCAAACCAACTTTTTGTGCACTTTTGAATTTTGACTCAGGAGCTAAAATGGGCCTTATTTTTTCTCACACATATTGTAGACACTATTCCTAGGATGATCTCATGCTCACATGACCTGTAACAACTTATCACACCTCATCAGTACCAAAAATAGGCCTAAATGGGCTAGTTTCAACTGCAACTTCCACCAAATGACCATATAAAACAATTAAAACCCACATGTAATTTTCCCATTAGAGACCAACCACCTCTTAATTTGATCTTGTAGCACCTTGAGCTTTGTAACCAAAACCAACCGAATCATGCCTAAATATTCCTACAACCAACTTGAACCACTAAGCACCATTGAACACCACCTAACCTAAATGCTCTTCCTTTTCCATAAATGTTATCTGACATCAATGACAACAACCACCAATGCAACAGGGTGCAATAATCTCCCCTTTTAATTGATGGAAACAAGCTAAAAATTTGATGGAAAATTGATATGCTTGACATTTTTAGACAATGAAATCAAGTTTCCAACACACTCTCTCCCCCTTTGACATCTATGACAAAGGTGTACAAACACAACAAACTGATTATCTTGAAAAATAAACAAAAAAAAAAGTATGCTCATACCTTAAGGAACTCCCCCTAGAAATATGTTTCTCTCTTGTCTAAATTTTCTCAATTTGTTGCAACTTTTCTTCCATTCAACTCCTACAACACTCCCTCTAAGATAAAATCATGAAAATTCATCTTTCACCATCTTCTACTGTCTTTACTAGACCTTTTGATTTTTGCCTAGGATTTAAAAAAACTCCCCTTTTTTTAGACTCAAATTAAGCCCTCTTGGAGAAAATTTGGCACCTCAGCTTTCTCCCCTATCATTCTAAGATATTTAGTGACTTTTAGGGGCTGAAGTTACCCCCAATTTATGCCTTAACTACTCAAAACTTCTCTAGGCAAAGGTTTTGTCATTATATCATCCACCTCTTCTTTTTGGATACATGCTCAAGCCTAATTCTCTTCTCATTGACTTGTTCTCTCATAAAATGATATTTGATGGGTATATGCTTTTCTTTTTGAGTGCAACACTTGGATTCTTTGAAACACTAATAGCACTTGTACTATCACAATACAAAGGAATGGGCCCTTCACTTTCCACTTTGTAATCTTCAAGTGTTTGTTTCATCCACATCACTTGTGTACAACAAATAGTTTCTACAACATATTCAACTTCACAAGTAGAAAGAGCTATAAGAGACTGCTTTTTACTCAACCATGAAACAAGGAACTTACCACAAAGAAATCTCCACATTGTGCTTTTTCTATCATCTATGTTTCCTACCCAATCTACATCTGTGAAGGCCTTAATCTAAAATTCATTACATCTTGGATACCAAAGACCATAATCTAATGTCCCCATGAGATACCTGAATATTATTTTCACTACTAGAAGATGAACTTCCCTTGGGTCTTCTTGAAATCTTCCTACCAAACCAACTTCCTACATAATATCAAGTCTTGATGTTGTGGAATACAAAAGGTTGCCTATCATGGACCTGTATAAAGTCTTGATTTACCTTTGGTGAACTATCTTCTCTTGCTGATTTTACACCTACACTCATAGGAGTGCTAACTAGCTTGCAGTCATGCATCTAGAATCTCTTTAGCATTTCCTTAATGTACTTTGTTTGTGAAATGAAAATTCCTTCCTTATTCTAAAGAATTTTCAGCCCTAAGAAAAATGAAATCTCTCCTAACATAGACATTTCAAATTCCTTTTTCATTACCTCAGAGAAGCCATGTGACATGATTTTCATTGTTGTTCCAAAAATGATGTCATCCATATAAACAACAACAATCAACATGAGTGCTCTTTTTCTTCCTTAATGTATAAATTACTATCTATTACACCTTTCCTGAATCCTTGTTCAATCAGATATTTATCCAACCTACTATACCAAGCTCTAGGTGCTTTTTGAGCCCATATAATTCCTTTTTCAGCCTACACACATAATCCAAATCATCAGTAAGAGTAAAACCATCTGGTTTCTCAATATAAACCTCTTCATTCAGTGTCCATTGAGAAAAGGATGACTTCACATCCATTTGATATACTTTGAATCCTTTATGAGCTGCATATGCTAAGAAAATCCTAATGGCTTCCATCCTAGCCATAAGAGAAAAAGTTTCATCAAAATCTACTCCTTTAACCTGTGCATAGCCTTTACAAACCAGCCTTGCTTTATTTCTTGTTACTTCACCTTTTTCATTCAATTTGTTCCTAAAAACCCACTTGGTTCCAATGATATTCTTGTCTTTTGGCCTAGGTACCAGCTCCCATGTTTCATTTTTCTCAATTTGGTCCAGCTCTTCATTCATTTTTTATCCAATTCTGATCCTTACTTGCCTCCATTACATTCTTTGGTTCTATTTTGGATAGAAGAGCCATATCTTCTTGATTTTGAACATTTTTAGTCTTCTTCTTGTTTGAACACCTGCTTCTTTGTTTCCTATGATTTGGCTTGAAGGATGATCTCTTTTGACTTTCCTTGAAGGTTCTTTGGTGTCAGTATCTTTCATCTTCTTCACTTTCTTCTTCATGTTCAACTTCTGAAATTTCTTCATCATCCTGATTTGCAGCAGCTTGTGGAGTTTCTTTAGGTTGAATTTTCACCTTCTTTGAACATGATTCATCAACTATAACATTTTTTCTTTCAATTATCTTGTTTTGACTCTTATTATAACACCTATAAGCTGAACTAATAAAAGTATCCTAAAAAGATACCTTCATCACATCTTGAGTCAAACTTACCTTGATTTTCATCATCCCTCTTGATGTAGCACTTGCTTCCAAATACTTTGAGATGTTTTACACTTGCAGGCATTACCTTTCCATAGCTCATATGGTGTCTTCTTGTTGTTTACTCTGATTTGAGCTCTATTCAATATGTATATTGTTGTTCCTACTGCTTCTCCAAGTATCCATCAAGTAATTTTTCTTCATTTAGCATAGTTCTAGCCATTTCTTGTACCATTTTGTTATTTTTTATTTCAACCACCCCATTTTTTTGAGGTGTCCTTGCAACTGAGAATTGTCTTCTTATTCCATGAGTCTCACAAAAATCATCAAATTCAGCTGACCAAAACTCTCCTCCTCTATCAGACCTTAAGCTCTTTATTTTTCCATTCTTTTCATTTTCAACTAGAGCTTTAAAATCTTGAATATTTCTAATGCCTCTGAATTTTCCTTGAGAAAATCAACCCATGTCATCCTACTAAATCATCAATCAACAACATAAAATAGCTATCCCCATGTATGCTTTCAGTTCTAGTTGGTCCCACAAGATCTGTATGAATCAATTCTAAAGGTTGTGTGGTAGAATACTCTTTTGTTTTGAAAACTTCTCTTTGTCTTTTCCCATGGAGGCATGTTTTACAAATTTTATCAACTAGTTTTCTGATCTTAGGCATGTTTCTAACACACCCCATAGAACTAATTTTGACAAGATTGTCAAAATTTAGATGTCCCAATCTTTTGTGCCAAAGCCATCTCTCATCTACTTTACTTGTGAAACATTTTTCTTTGTTTACTTCCTTGAGAACATACATGTTATTTTTAGTTCTCTTTGCTTTTCCTACCACCTTTCCTATTTTCTCTTTTCTTATGTCACAACCTTTATCATGAAATAAAATAGTATATCCTTGTTTGCACATTTGACTAACACTCAAGAGATTGTGCTTTAATCCTTCAACATACAATACATTTTTAGTTATGGTTTTTCCATTATCAAGACTTAGCTTACCTTTTCCAATAATATTTGTTGATGTATTGTCCCCAAATCTCACTATGCCAGATGCATTTTCTTCTAAGGATATGAATTTTCTCTTGTTTCCTATCATATGGCTAGAACACCCACTGTCAATATACCACTCCATGTCTTCACTCTGAGAATGAAAGGTTGTTTATATTAATCCTTGCTCTTTAGTGCACTGTAGGATCTGATTTAACTTTGTAGACATTCATGTTCTATTGTGGAGGTATTTGATAAAAAAAACTTGGCAATATGCCCATACTTTTGACAGTTATAACAAATCAGTTCATCTTTGTTCCTTGCATGATAAAATTTCATATGCCTACCATGACCTTTGGAATACATCCTACATTTTGCAGATTTGTGACCAAATTCATTACATGCAAAACAATATCCATAAAATGAGTGTGCATACCTCATGGCATAGTGTCTTCCTGGATAATGTTTCTTCTTGAAATCAGATTTTCTTGACTTTAGGGGCTCTTGAATTGTCTTGGTCACCTTCTTGCTTGTGATTTGTCATCTTCCTTCTTCTCTTCAAATCCCAAACCAGTTTTTTCATTTGCATATTTTTTCTTGCTTAAGAGATCATTCAAATCAGTTGTGCTCTTTTCAAACTTGTGGTAGACATTCAATTTTACAGAGGTCTGATCTAACTGAGTTTGCAGCTAGTTCCATTTCATTTTTGAGCTTCAAATGTTCTTCTTCCTTGATCTTGAAAGCCTCTTCAATTTTCTTGACTTGTGCTTCAAACTCCTTAATCATTTCTTCATGCTCTTGAGCTTCCTTTTTCATGATTTTCTTCAAGAAGGTTGATATTTCCTTCATACTCTTTTACCATGAGTTTCATTTTTTTATTTCTCTTCCTTTGATGCTTTATCTCTTCTAGAGCACTTATTAATTCAGCCTCAAGATTGACTTCTGCTTCTTCTTCATCTAAAATTTCATATTGGGTCTGAATTTTTCCTTTAGAATTTCTTATAATAGATACTTCTATAGCCATAAAATAAGGTCTTAGCTTGCATACCTTCATCATCACTTTCAGAGCTGCTAGAATCACTTGATTATGTGAGGAGCTTGAACCTTCTTGTGTGTAGAAGTTTTTCTTGTTTTTGAAATATTTATTTTTCCCACCTTTCTTCTTGAATTTATTCTTCTATTTTTTGAGAAGATTCCTCATCATCTTGATTTCCTTGTGTTTATTAGGACACTTAGAAGAAAAATGACCAACTTGGCCATAACTAAAACACTTAAATGGGAGCTTACCTTTGTACTTTACCTGAACCTCTCTTCAACTTCCTCACAAACATGGCCTCTACTTTGTCATCATCTATCTCCATATCAAAATCAATTGTGTTCTTCTTTTCTTGTGAATATTTATCTACTTTGAAAGTTGCCTCCTTCTTTACTTGATTTTGAATCACTAATTCTCATCTCATATGCATTCAATATTCCATGAAGCTCATCCATTTTCAAGGTAGTTAAGTCTTTAGCTTCCTCTATTGCTAACACTTTGGCATCAAATTTTGAGGACAAGGATCTAAGCACCTTCTACACAACCACACTCTCTTCTATCTTCTCTCCTAATCCTCTTGATCATATTTATGATTTCATCCATTCTCTGTAAATATGAAGAAACATTCTCACCTTCCTTCATCTTTATGCTTTCAAACTATGCATCGGTAAGTTTGTAACTTAACCAATTTCACTTTATTATCTCCTTCATATATTTTCTTTAGTTTGTCCCACATTTCTTTAGTTGTAGTGCACTGCATAACCTTTATAAATTCAGCCTCAGCTAACCACATAGAATTGCATTCATATCTTTAGAATTGTTCTCACTTTCTCTCTTTCATGTTGCATTTATAGGGGTGTTAGGTATAGTGTAGCCACTATCAACTGACTTTCATATGTCAAATCCAAGTGACATTAGATAGGTTTTCATTCTAACACTCCAAAAGGCATAGTTTGATCCATTGAACAAGGGTGCTTTGGAGGTAGAAAAGCCACTAGCTGATTGATTGTTTTGTCATAGTTGAATTATCTGGATCTCCCTTGAGTTATTAAACTCACTACACCAGGGCTTGCTCTGATACCAATTGTTAGAAACTAGGAACACTGAGAGGGGGGTGAATCAATGTTCAATTCAACCTTAAACCAAAACCAATCATATTGTTCACTTAATCAGTAATGCACATCAAAAGAGAAATAACAATCACACACACACATATGAGACAAGAATTTTTAAGTGGGAAACCCAATTTGGGAGAAAACCCACTAAACCACAACACTATAGGCCAAGAGGTTACAAAAATTTTGAGCTACAACTCAACTAATGAAGCTAAAACTTTAAGTCAAGAAACAAATTGACAATATGCAAGCCACAACTTGCCGTAAAAACAACACTTCTTGATTAGATTGAGCTACAACTCAGTAAGAACATAAAAATCTTACCACACTTCAATTTGATGTCAATACACCGGATAGTGATCCTAGATTTAGCAAACTATCTTTCAAATTGACAATCTTTCATTAACTTTAATTACTTCATTCACTTCTCTATCCACCTTGTCTTTTTGAAAATTTATTTACTAACCTATTCTTTTGATTTTCAAATTATAATAAGGTCAATGTTGAACTTCAAATTTCAACAATCACATAAACTCAAAGAAGTCAATATTATAATCTTATTCAATTTTCCCATAATATTTATTATCACTTATCTCATTGTTATACTTCAAATTTCACATTCTGTCATACTCTAATTTCAATTTTTATATTGTTATATTCTCATTTCACAGCTTATATTCTTTATTTTGAATTTCAATACCTTATATAGCCTTCACATCATTGTTTTCAAGCTTTTATATCTCTTGTCTTTAATTATTCTATGTCTCATTTTTTGTAACTGAATCAATACCTTCACTATGCATTTTCCATTCATCAATAACTTTCACTTATCTAATAACTCACTATCTCACTATTTTTTTGAATTTTTCACCTTTCATACTAGTATCTCTTTTTTTCTTCTATACTTTCTCACATTTTCACCTTTATTATTGTTAAGAACATACTTCAACTTTTTATTTTCACTCTAATATTTCCAACTTTTTAACTAAATTTTATACACCACTTCAAGCTCTTATTTTCATTAAATTGACTTTCATATTTCACCTTTCAAGTTTTTAATATTTTGACTTGTTAAAAAAACAAAATGAGTTGAGCTCTTTCTTCTTTTCTTTTGAGAATCTCAACAAAGATTCATTACACCACCTCTTTCTCTTTTCACATTCCCTTTAAAACTTCAAAGGTCATTTTACATGCTTAACTTTTTGATGAGTTCTTTAAATTATCTTAACACCTTCTCAATCACAATGAAACCATTTGAATTTAGACGTTCTCATTTCCAAGTTGTTCAAACAACACTTCAAAATTCCAGTTTAAACATTTTAATTTAAATCATGACACTAAATAATGATGCTTCAAGAACTCCTTCACTAAGTTTAAAATTCTATTTCTTTTTTCACTTCATTAAAAAATTTTAGACCAATTGAACTTCCTCCAACTGCATTTTCCTTTTTTTGATTTCACCATGCATTCAATATATATCATCATTTTCATATAAAAATCTTAGCAAAAAAATCAATATCACAAAATATTTAGATCAAATAAACCATGATCAAGACATTTTAAGAAAGAGTTCAGAAAGATTCTAGTTCAAGTTTGAATAGCAAGAAATTTCACTAAAACATCAAACACACTCAATTTTTACAAATTTTTACAACAACTCTCAAAAACAATTCAATGAAATATCTCTACACACTTGATGAAATTTGAAATTTTTTTGAAAATTTTTTTATGGGGGAGACAGATATTTCTTCCAAAAAATAGAATTTTTTTACGGTTATTTCAAAAGATTCAAACAAAAAAATTTTTGTAAACCCTAGAATCAGGGTTAGAGCCATTGTGAGTACCCAAGATCACTTTTAAAAATTCATTTTCACTCAATTCATGATGAAAAAAAAAATTCAACTCCCGATGGTCTTTGTGAGACCAACTTCCAACATTTCAACCAATTTGACATCTTGAAATTTCTCCAAATTCTCCCAGCTCTCACCAAAAAAAAGTACATGTGGTGAATGATGAACATACATAAAAAACTAGATTTTGAAATAGTTACCTACTTGAAGATATTGAATAGTCATTTCAAAATATATGAGTCTAACCATGACTATAAATCCTTAAAAATGGTGCTCAAGAACTTCTATAGTTCAAGAAACTCAGGTTCTATAATGCTTCTTCATGACTACACACAAGAAATTCAGTCTTCTTCTTGATTGATTTCAAGTACAAAACCACCTCAATAAATTTTGCAACACCTTCACTTTTAAAAACCAATATTTCCATTCAAATTATGCAATTTAAGAATTTTTGAGATCACTTCTATGAAACACAGAGGCTTATCAAGCCACATAGAATAGTACAACTCTACAAGCTCTATAAAAGCTACTAAAGTACACTTTGGAGATACTACATACAACACCATTGCACTTGAAGGATATCAACACACTAATTTTCTCTTGTAGAAGAGAAACACACTTCATGAAACCTGAATAAGGTCATTGTACCACATTTTACTGAGGAAAGCAAACTTGGAGGCTTAAGAGCATAACTTCCACATGACCTTGACTATAGCCTGCACATCAGTACAAGCATGCTCTATATAGCATAGATCCTCACCTTGAAAGCAATGGGATCATAATTTTGAATCATATGAGGTCTCTTATGATTATAAGAGATATTTCTAGCTTGCACCAATGATTTAGAGTTGGAAAACTCAAATTTGGCCACTCAACTCAAGAAGATGCCTTGAAGAGAGAATGAACACCAACAAAAGAATGCTCATAACTTTCTTAAAACTTGTCCAATTCACCTAAAATTTTTTCCCTATCTCAAGCTTGGAATCCTCTACAAAAATTAATTCTATGATTTATCTAAGGATGCACTATATTTTTCTTGAGTGTTAAGAATCTAGACACCTTATTATGCAATTTTCAAAAATCATGTTTTAGAAAAAAACATAAACTTCTACATACCTTCTCATAACTTGATGAAATTTTTCCTGAGAGCACCAAAACTCACCCCTATACATGATCCATAAGCCCATTTTCCATAATTATTCTTGTAATATTCTATCCCATCTCATTTTCCTTAGCCTGCACTGTTCTAGTTCTCAAACCACTTTTTGTGCACTTTTGAATTTTTACTCCAAGAGCTAAATGAGCCTTGTTTTTTACTCACACATGTTGTATACACTATTCCTAGGCTAATAAATGCTCACATGACCTTTCCACATGACTTTTACCAACTTCTCACACCTCATCAGGCACCAAAAACAGCCTAAATGGGCCAGTTTCAACTACAACTTCCACCAGATGACCTGATACACCCTGTGAGAGCTCTTTCTCATGCTTGCAACATCATTATTGACCTGTAGATAATCTTAAACAAGAAAATTAAGATGTAATTTTCCTTTAGAGACCAACCACCTCTCAATTTGAGCTTGTAGCACCTTGAAACCAACCTAAAGATTCTTGAAACCAAATTGAACCACTGAGCACCATTGAACACCACCTGACCTGAATGCTCTTCCACTCTTCCTTTTCATCAATGCCATGTGAAATTAATAACAACAACCACCAATACAACAAGGTGCAATAATCTCCCCTTTTTCATTAGTGGCAACAAGCTGAAACTTTGATGGAAAACTAATATGCTAACATTTTCAGACCATGAAATCAAGTTTCTAACACACTCTCTCCCCATTTGACATCTATGACAAATGTGTACAAACACAAAAACTGATTAGCTTGAAAATCAACAAAAACAGAGTATGCTCATACCTTAGGCACTCCCCCTAGAAATATGTTGCTCTCTTGTCTCGAGATTTTCTCAATTTGCTAAAAAAATTATTCCATTCAACTCTTGCAACACTCCCTCTAAGATAAAATCATGAAAATTCAGCTTTCACCTTCTTCTATTGTCTTTACTATGCCTTTTGATTTGTGTATAGGATTTTAAAACAAACTCCCCTTGTTTGGACTCAAAGTGAGCCCTCTTGGAAAAACTTTGGCACCTCAGTTGCTTTCCCTATCATTCTGAGATATTTAGTGACTTTTAGGGGCTAAATTTACCCCTAATTTATGCCTTAACTACTCAAAACTTGCTCTAGGAAAAGGTTTTGTCATTATATCAGCCACCTCTTCTTTTGTGATGTATGCTCAAACTTAATCCTCTACTCATTGAATTTTTCTCTCATAAAATGATATTTGATAGGTATATGCTTTGTCTTTGAATGCAGCAACACTAGATTCTTTGAAACACTAATAGCACTTGTACTTTAACAATAAAAAGTAATGGTCCCTTCATTTTCCACTTTGTAATCTTCAAGTGTTTTTTTCATCCACATCACTTGTGTACAAAAAATAGCTTCTGCACCATATTCATCTTCAAAGTAAAAAGAGCTATAAGAGACTATTTTTACTCAAACATGAAATAAGGCACTTACGTACAAATAAATATCCACTAGTTCTATTTTTTCTATCATCTATGTTTCATACCCAATCTGCATCTCTAAAAGGCCTTAATCTTAAATTCATTACATCTTGGATACCAAAGACCATAATCTAATTTCCCCATGAGGTACCCGAATATTCTTTCATTTCTAGAAGATGAACTTCCCTTGGATCTTCTTGAAATATTCCTACCAAACCAACTACTTGCATAATATCAGTTCTTGATGATGTGGAATACAAAAGGTTGCCTATCATGGACTCGTATAAATTCTGATTTACCTTTGGTGAACTATTTTATCTTATGATTTTACATCCTACACTCATAGAAGTGCTAATTGGCTTGCATTCATGCATATGGAATATCTTTAGCATTTCCTTAATGTAATTTGTTTGTGAAATGAAAATTTATTCCTTATTTTGAATAATTTATAGCCCTAAGAAAAATGAAATCTCTCCTAACATAGAAATTTCAAATTCATTTTTCATTACCTCATAGAATCCATGTGACATTATTTCATTGTTGCTCCCAAAAATGATGTCATCCACATAAACAACAACAATCAACAAGTTTTTTTTTTCTTCCTTAATATACATGTTACTATGTGCTACACCTTTCTTGAATCCTTGCTCAATCAAATATTTTTCCAACCTATTATACCATGATCTAAGTGCTTGTTTGAGCCCATATAGTTCCTTTTTCAGTATGTACACATAATCTAGATCATCAGTAAGATTAAAACCATTTAGTTTCTCAATATAAACCTCTTCATTCAGGTGCCCATTGAGAAATGTTGACTTCACATCCATTTGATATACTTTGAATCCTTTATGAGCATCATATACTAAGATAATCCTATTGGCTTCCATCCTAGCCATAGGAGAAAACATTTCATCAAAATATACTCCTCCAACCTATGCATAGCCTTTAAAACCCATCCTTACTTTATTTCTTGTTACTTCACCTTTTTTCATTCAATTTGTTACTCAAAACCCACTTGGTTCCAATGATATTATTTTTTTTCCTAGGTACCATCTCCATATTTCATTTTTCTCAATTTGTTCTAGCTCTTCATTCATTGCATTTATCCAGTGTTGATCTTTACTTACTTCCATTAAATTTTTTAGTTCAATTTTTGATAGCAGAGCCATATCTTCTTGATTTTGAACATTCTTTAGTCTCCTTATTGTTTGAACACCTACTTCTTAGGTTCCTATGATTTGTCTTGAAGGATGATCTCTTTTAACTTGCCTTGAAGGTGCTTTGGTGTCGAGTCTTTCATCTTCTTAACTTTCATTTTCATGTTCACCATCCTGATTTGCAACATCTTGTGGAGTTTCTTTAAGCTGAATTTTCACCATATTTCAACATTATTCATCAACTATAACATTTTTGCTTTAAATTATCTTGTTTTGACTCTTATTATAGCACCTATAAGCCAAACTAACATTTGATTATCCTAAAAAGATACCTTCATCACATCTTGAGTCAAACTTACCTTGATTTTCTTCATCCCTCTTGATGTAGCAATTGCTTCCAAACACTTTGACATGTTTTAAACTTGTAGGCATGCCTTTCCATAGCTCATATGGTGTCTTCTTCTTGTTTACTCTGATTTGAACTCTATTCAATATGTATATTTTTGTTCCTACTACTTTGCTTCAATATCCATCAGGTAATTTTGTTTCATTTAGCATAGTTCTAGCCATTTCTTGCATTATTTTGTTCTTTCTTTCAACCACCCCATTTTGTTGAGGTGTCCTTGTAGATGATAATTGTCTTATTATTCCATGAGTCTCACAAAAATCATCAAATTCAGCTGACCAAAACTCTCCTCCTCTGTCAAACTTGAGCTCTTTATTTTTTATTCTTTTCATTTTCAACTAGAGCTTTGAAAGTCTTGAATCTTTTCCATTTCCTTTGACTTTTCCTTGAGAAAAGAAACCCATGTCATCCTATTGAAATCATCAATCAACAACATAAAATATCTATCCCCATATTCTTTTTAGTTATGGTTGGTCCCACAAGATTTGTATGAATCAATTCTAAAGGATGTCCGTAGAATATTCTTTTGTTTTGAAACTTCTCTTTTTCTGTTTCCCATGGATGTATGCTTTACAATTTTTATTAGCTATTTTTTTTATTTTAGGAATGTTTCTAACACACCCCATAAAACTGATTTTGAAAATATTGTCAAATTTTAGATGTCCCAATCTTCTGTGCCAAAGCCAGCTCTCATCTACTTTACTCATGAAACATTTTTCTTTGTTTACTTCCTTGAGAACATACATGTTATTTTTAGTTCTCTTTTCTTTTCCTACCACCTTGATTTTTTTTTTCTTATGTCACAACCTTTATCATGAAATACAATAGTATATCCTTGTTTGCACATTTGACTAACACTCAAGAGATTGTGCTTTAATCCTTCAACATACAATACATTTTCAGTTATGGTTTTCCCATTATCAAGACTTAGCTTACCTTTTCCAACAATATTTGTTGATGTATTGTCCCCAAATCTCACTGTTCTAGATGCATTTTCTTATAAGGATATGAATTTTCACTTGTTTCTGTCATATGGCTAGAAAACCCATTGTTAATATATCAATCCATTTCTTCACTCTTTGAGAATGAAAGCTTGTTTATGTTATCAATCCTTACTCTTTAGTTCCTGTAGGATATGATTTAACTTTCTAGAAATTCTTGTTTTTCTATGGAGGTATCTTTGATAACAAAACTTAGAAATATTCCCATACTTTAGACAGTTATAACAAATCAGTTCATCTTTGTTGCTTACATGATAAAATTTCATAATCATGTCATGACCTTTGGAATACATCCTATATTTTGCATCTTTTGGATAAAATTCATTACATGCAAAACAATATCCATAAAATGAGTGTGCATACCTCATGGCATAGTTTCTTCCTAGATAATGTTTCTTCTTGAAATCAGATTTCTTGACTTTAGGGGGCTCTTGAATTGTCTTGGTCACCTTCTTGCTTACTGATTTTTCATCTTCCTTCTTCTCTTCAAATCCCAAACCAGTTTTTTAATTTACATATTTTTTTTTTCTTAAGAGATCACTTAAATCAAAGGTGATCTTCTCAAACTTATGGTAGACATTTAATTTTGCAAGTTTGATCCAATTGAGTTTATAGCTGATCCATTTCATTTTTGAGCTTCAAATTTTATTCTTCCTTGATCTTGAAAGCCTCTTCAATATTCTTGACTTGTGCTTCAAACTCCTTAATCATTTCTTCACTCTTTCAAGCTTACTTTTCTTATTTTCTTCAAGAAGGTTGATCTTTCCTTCATACTCTTTTACCACGAATTCCAGTTTTTATTTATCTTCCTTTGATGCTTTATATCTTCTAGAGCACTTATTAATTAAGACTCAAGATTGACTTATGCTTATTCTCATCTAAAATTTCATATTGGGTCTAAATATTTCCTTTAGAATTGCTTGCAGTAGATACATCTATAGCCATAAACAAGGTCTTAGCTTACATATATTCATCATCACTTTTAGAGTTGCTAGAATCACTTGATTGTGAGCAGCTTGAACCTTCTTATGCGTGGATAATAAAAGCATTTACCATCCAAATTTTTGAAGAATTTCGGGATGCTCCGCGTCTTTCTCCCCAAATTTTTTCACTACAAAACCTAGTGTTGGTGAGGCGGCAGCTTCTGAGTGCAGAAGCAAGGGTGGTTCTCTCTTCTTTGAGGAGGCGATGGATCTGGTGTGGGTAGTATTGTTGCTAGTAGTGGCCCTAAAACTTTTCCTCCTCTTCAACCAAGCATTTTCCATTATGGTGGTTAAGGCAAAACTTGTAGGAAACATTCCTTTGCTTCTACTTTGTTCTCCGTGCCCTTTTCTACAAGTTAAAATTGCTCCCATTGTCTCCTTTGGGATTCAAAGTGATGAAGGCTGAGGATTTTTTTCCTCCAATGGTCTAATTTTCCATTTTAATGGTCTCTGGCCTGGTCTTCCACTCCTTCATTCATGGATCACATCGAACTGGCGCCCCCTCATCTCTGGTAGGATTGATATTTACCCCTGTGCAAGGGGTTTTTTCATTGTGGCCTTTAGCTCTGACGACGCTAGAAATATTGTTCTTTCTAAGCTCTGGGAACTACAGAATCATCATTTACTGATGAAACCCTGGTTCGACTTTTAATCCTCTCTCTGCCTCTTTCAATGTTAAGCCGTCTGGATCCATTTGCCCCATCTTCCTTTACAATTTTGGGGAAATGATAGTTTAGTTGCTATTGGTGATGCTTTGGGTACTTTTTTATCCATTGATTCCAATACAAATACCTTCTCTCATACCACCTACGTGAGGATATTGGTGGATCTGGATACTTCGGTTGATCTTCCTGCTTCTATCGATCTCAAAGTGCGTGATAGGGTTTGGTCTCAACCGCTCGATTATGAAGGACTGCCCTTTAGATGCAGAAAATGTTTTAACATTGGGCATCTGCTCTGCAACTGTCACATGGTCAAGCAAAATCTAAAATCGATAAGGTCTCTTGGTGGAAGGATGCCCACCAAAATATTTTAGTTGTTGAGGAGGAAACTATGTGAGATACACTCGGTCGTGAAGATAGGGTTTCCAGTCCAATCCCATTGGCTGAACCTTTAGTTGTTGAAGTTGTTAAGGTGGATCATGAGCTGACGTTGATTCCAGCTGCAGTTACGGAATGCACTAAAACTAGTTTCACTACTGATAAATCCATTGACGGTGTCTTGGATTCCTCAATGTTTCCAACTCCCTCAGATGAAAACACAGATCCTAATAGGAGTGACGAATGGACAATTGTTAAACATAAAAAAAATTCCTTTTCTATGCATCTAAGATCCCATGTAAGGGACTCTTCTAGGTAATCTAGTAGTATCTTGGGCTTTGGATGCTTCTGCTTGTTGTGTTCTTCTCGTGGACTTCTTCTTTTCTCCTTCTTTCCCCCTTTGTTGTTGGGGTTTTCTTCTCTGTTATGCTTAAATGTTCTATTCAGCCTTGAGGGCTTGTTGTACTAGGATGTGGGTCCTACCAAAACCCTCAACTTTTACCCTATTCCAAAAAAAAAAAAACCTTCTTATGTGTAGAATTTTTTCTTGTTTTTGAAATATTTCTTTTTTCCACCATAATTTTTGAATTTCTACTTCAATTTTTGAGAATATTCCTCATCATATTGATTTCCCTTGTGTTTATTAGGACACTTAGAAGTAAAATGACCAACTTGGCCACAACTAAAACACTTAAATGGGAGATTTCCTTTATACTTACCTAATCCTCTCTTCATCTTCCTCACAAACATGGCCTCTACCTTATCATCATCTATCTCCATATCGAATCGATATGTTCATATTTTCTTGTGAATCTTTATCTTCTTTGAAAGTAGCCTCCTTCTTTACTAATTTTGAATCATTGATTCTCATCTCATATGCAATCAATATTCCATGAAGCTCATCCATTTTTAGGGTAGTTAAGTCTTTAGCTTCCTCTACTACTGACACTTTGGCATCAAATTTTGAGGACAATGATCTCGAGATCCTTCTATATATCCAAACTCTCATCTATCTTCTCACCTAATCATTTGATCAAATTTATGATTTCATCCATTCTCTACAAATATGAAGAAACATTCTCACCTTCCTTCACATTTATGCTTTCCAATTGTGCACGATAAGTTTGTAGCTTGGCCAATTTCACTTTATTGTCTCCTTCATATATTGTCTTCATTTTGTCCCACATTTCTTTAGATATAGTGCACTGCATAACCTTTATAAATTCAGCCTCATCTAACCCACAAAGAATTGCATTCATAGCTTTAGAATTGTTCTCACTTTCTCTCTTTCCTGTTACATCTTTAGGAGGTGTATTTGGTATAGTGTAGCCACTATCAACTGACTGCCATATGTCAAATCCAAGTGACATTAGATAGGTTTTCATTCTGACTCTCCAAAATGCATAGTTATATCCATTGAACAAGGGTGTTTTGGAGGTAGAAAATTCACTAGGTTATTGATTGCTTGCCATAGTTGAATTATATGGATCTCCCTTGAGCTTTTAAACTCAATACACCGGGCCTTCTCGATACCAATTGTTAGAAATTGGAACATTGAGAGAGGGGGTGAATCAGTTTTTAATTCAACCTTAAACCAAAACTAATTAGATTGTTCACTTTATCACTAATGCACATCAAAAGAGAAATAGTAATCACGCATACACGGAGACAAGAATTTTTAAGTTAGAAACCCAATTTGGGAGAAAACCCACTAAACCACAACACTATATTCCAAGAGGTTACAAAATTTTGATCTACAACTCAACTAATGAAGCTACAACTTTAATTCAAGTAACAACTTGACAATATTAAGCCACAACTTGTCGAAACCAACCACATCTTTATTAGATTGAACTTCAACTTAGTAAGAACATAAAAATTTGACCACACTTAAATTTGGATGTCAAGACACCGATAGTGATCCTATATTAGCAAAACTATCTTTCACAACTAACTCCGATCTTTCATCAACTTTCATTATCTTGTTATCACCAAATCACAAAGCACCCATGTGTTTATACAAGTGCATAGACTTGAACTCACGATGTGATTGGATAACATGGGTACTATCTCCAAGTTGTGGACTTGCTACTTGAGATAGACCTCCAGAAAGTCTGGTTCTTGCTCCTAAACTACCTGCCACAATCTACTCTAATGCAGGGAAACTAACTATTCTAATCTAAATTTCCAAGGGACCAGGGAGAGAGAATGCATAAAATGAAAGCCTACACTAAAGTGGTGATACACCAGAAAAGGAGGGTGTGAGAGTAGTCTCCAAATGTGTGAAATACAGAGGCAAAGTGCACACTAGAAGAGGTGATGACAGTTCTCCATAATCTAGCAAAATGCATTCACAACAATATTCCAAGCATACACAATGATAATGAATCCCTGCAAGAACATAATAATAGACACAATATTCTTGTAGAAAGATTAAAGGGGCAAGAAGAATGCAAGAAAACACAGCAGGGGAAGATACATCCACAAACTGATATTTTATTGCTTCATGATATGCACAGTTCAATCTATTACAAGATAAGGGCCTGGATCACCATGCAAGGAGTCCACTACAAGGGCCTGCAGCACATTGGCTTCACAAAGCAATTTTGACAGAGCTTTGCTACAAAGAACTACCTCCTTTTACAATGAGCCCAACACTCCAATTTATAGAAAAATGAGAAGGGAAAGAGAAGGGAAAATGGAAATCCTGAAATCTATCCTTCAACCACCTGTAAGAGGTATTAAATGGAGTGAAATTATTGTATATTACTTGAAAAAGGCTCCCATACTGTCCTATGTGCTGCAGCAGAGAAAGAATGATGACCATGCCTCTTAATTGCACTCCCAACCACCAAATAAAACACTATTATGAACCCGGCCACGTTTTGTTAAAAATCTCAATCAATATCTCATAAAATCTAGAATTTCTTGATTTTTATGTGTCGGACTCGAGCCACGATTCCAACGGTACCAATTTTGTGTGATTTTGTTGAGAAATGCAAAAGTTATGGCCTTCTGAGTGCGGGCAGCTATTTTGGGTCTGGCAGGCGTTTTTTGTCATTTGACGGGAATGAGCATTAACTGACTAGAGCCAAATATGTTTATCTTAATTAAATATATCTACCCTCAGAGGCGAGGATGTCATGCTCATTCCAAAAAGTCCAATTTTATGAAAATCGGAGCTCGGAGTCAAAAGTTATGGCCGTTTGAAGTTCACGGGTCAAACGTTGACTTTTCTTCTTTCTTTGCCGGCCGCTTCGCTTTTCGTCCCTCGCGTCCGCAAGCGTACCTTTTTCCCAACTTTCCCCAGGATGAAAATCTCCTGCTTGAGTGATTCGGCTTCCTTGTCCCTCTTTGCTTTGCCTTTTCACCTTTTCGGCAAGGGTTCGCATCCCGCTTGCACCTTTGGCCCCTGATGTCCCAAACCTGCCCTTCGGCTTTTCGGCCACCGGTTCATGTCCCACACGTACTTTTGGCCCGACTGTCCCAAACTTGACAATTTTTTCTCTTAGCCGGTTTGGATTTTCGCGTCCCTCGCGTCCCCACGGCCCGGATGTCCCTTTGCTCTGCGGACCGCCTGGCGCCCTTTCGGCCGATTCGCGCCCAGATGTCCCTCATGTCCCGACTATTGTGAGGACTAGGACTTAGCCATTTTTCATGATTTTTCCTGGCCCAGCTTGTTTTCTGCAACTCTTTCACCTTTTCTCAGAACTTGCTCTTTTCTTCTTGGACAGGAGAGTTAGAAAGAAGCCGAGGGGACCCCAGAAACACGATTTTTTGCCTTGAATCAATATAATTGCTTGGGACTAAAGAATTTGATGCATGTTATCAAAATTACCTTGAGGGGTGAATTTTGGATAACAATTACTTCATTCACTTCTCTTTCCACCTATTATCTTGTCAGATGATGCACTCACCTTTTTCTTGAATTGCTAGAATAAGATCAAGGTTGATCTTCATATTTCAAAAATCACATAAACTCAAAGAAGTCACTACAATACTCTTATTCAAGGAGGTATTTCATATCCTTATCTCATTGTTATAATTATTATTTCACTTTCATACTCTAATTTAACTATAATATTGTTATATTATGATTTCACAAAGTGATATTCTTATTCAAATTTCACTGTTATATAGCCTTCTATATCATTTTTTTCAAGCTTCTATATCTTTGTCTTTAAGTTTTCTATGTCTTTTTTTTGAACTACCTCAATACCTTCACTATGCATCTTCCATTCATCAAGAACTTTCACTTATCTATTAACTCATTGTCTCACTATTTTTCTTGAATGTTTCACCTCGTACTAGTATCTCTATTTTCACTTCTATATATTCTCACATTTACTTCAAATTTTTATTTTCTTAATATTCCCAACTTTTCAACTACCTTTTTATACACCACTTCTAGCTCTTCATTAATGTAAATTTACTCTTCAATTTCACCTTCCGAGTTTTCAAAGCTTTTGACCTTGTTCAAAAACAAACCTTGTCAATCTTTATTTTATACTCCATTGAGTTCATTACACCAATTTTTTCTCTTCACATTCCTTTAAAATTTCAAAGGTAATTTAGGCCTTGAATTGCATGAGAAAGACAAAATGTCTCGTATACCTTCTCACAAAGTGAATTTCAAGTCTCTCATGGAGTTATAATCGACAGAGGAACTTTTAATTCCAAAAATATTCAATCAATTCAAATAGGGAAGACCATGCTTCAAGAACTCCTTGGTGTTTAAAATATTTCCTTTTACTCCTAAGGTCATTTTGAGACCAATTGAACTATTCTCCAACCGTATTTTCCTTTTGATTGCACCATATTTTGAATATTTCATCACTTTCATATAGATCTTCGCAAACAAAGAAACATCCCAACACATTTAGATCAAATAAACCTTGAACAAGCTTTGAAGAAAGAATTGTGAAAGATTTCTAGTTGGAAATAGCAAGAAATTTCACTCGAATACCTCAAACACAGTCCTCTGGATATTTCAATGACATCTCCAAATTTCTATCACTTTGAAATATCTCTCTGCACAATAGATGAATTTAAAAAAATTATTTTGCAAACATTTTGTATGGGGGAGATTGAGCTTTCTTCCAAAAAATAATTATTTTATGTTTATTTCAAAAATTCGAACAAAAATGTTTTATAAACCCTATAAACGAGTTAGAGCCTTGTATACACCCAATATCACTTTTAATTCCTTTTCTAGATCAATTCATGAGGGAATTTGAAAATTCTACTCTTAATGCTTTGTGAGAATAACTTCCAACATTATCAACCAATTTTACATCTTGAATTTTTTCCAGATTCTCGGCGGTAACCAAGAAAGTAGGTACAATGGTGAATGTACATAACAATTTTCTAGATTTTGAAATAGTTACCTACTCAAAGATCTTGAATATTCATTCCAAAAGATATGAGGGCTAACCATGTCTACAAATCCTTAGCAAATGGTGCTCAATAAATTCTATGGTTCAAGAAACAGATCTAAAATGCTTGTTCATGACTAAACACAAGAAATTCGGTCTTCATGTTGACTGATTTCATGTACAAAACCAACTCAATCACTTTTACAACACCTTCACCTCTGACGATTTAACGAAACTTATTATTCATGTACAAAACTACCTCAATCACAAAACCACCTCAACCACTTTTACAACACAAAGAGATTGTATACAAGCTTTACAAACAATTTCTTAAAAGTACTCTTTCGAGATACTACATATAACATCATTGCACTTGAGCATATCAACACATTAATTTTCTCTTGTAGAAGATAAACACTCTTCATGAAACCTATCAAGGTAATTGTACCATATTTCTTGATGAAAGCAAACTTGGAGGCTTTAGAGCATAACTGCCCATGAGACCTAGCCCTTCATAGCACACGCATGCCTATATAGCATAGCTCACCTTGAAAGTAATGGGATCATAATTTTGGATCGTATGAGGTCTCTTATTCTTCTAAAAGATGTTTCTATCTTGCACCAGTGATTTAGAGTTGGAAAACTCAAATTTTTCCACTCAACTCAAGAAGATGCCTTGAAGAGATAAAAACACCAAAAGAAGAATGCTCAGTAACTTTCTTAAAACTTGTCCAATTCACCTGAGAATTTTTGACTATGTAAATCTTGGAATACTGTACATAAATTCCTTATATTATTTATCCAAATTATTCACTATATTTTTATTGAGTGTTAAGAATCCAAACACCTTATTATGTAATTTTCAAAAGCCTATTTTAGAAAAACTAGCATAAATTTCACATACCTTCTCAGAACTTGATGAAATTTTTCTTGGAGAACCAAAACACACCCCTATACATGATCCATAAGCCAATTTTTCATAATTACTCATATAATATTTTATCCCATCTCATTTTTCTCAGGCATACACTACTAATTCTCAAAGCCATTTTGTGCACTTTTGAATTTTGACTCCAGGAGCTAAATTGAGCCTTGTTTTTGCTCACACATGTTATAGACACTATTCCTAGGCTACTTCCATGCTCACATGACCTTTCCATGACATGTACCAACTTCTCACACCTCATCAAGCACTAGAAACATGCCTAAATGGGCCAATTTCAACTACAACTTCCACCAGATGACCTGATACACCTTGTGAGAGCTCTTGCTCATGCTTGAAACATCATTTATGACTTATAAACCATATGAAACTATCAAACCAACCTTTAATTTACTTTAGATACCAACCAAATCTCTATTTGAGCTTGTATCACCTTGAAACCAACATGTATCATCCATGAAGCTTCTTGAAACCAACTTGAACCATATCACCATTGAACACAAATTCCTAACTCGAATGTTCTTCATTTTCCATCAATTTCATGTGACATCAATGAAAACAATCACTAATGCAACATGATGTAACATATAACAACATTGATAATAAAGTATCATATTTTGAATCAGAATCATAGCATGAATAGGTTGTTGATGAGGTATTATTCATGACCAAAGATGTTATGAGATCCATGAGTGAATTTTCAACATTTTTGGTGACAACATGCAATCTGATGAAGAATAAGAATATTTTTATGAGATTGGATTGTCATGTGTTCAAGATGAGCTGAATCATGCTAAGAAGAATAGAAAAAAGCTAAAGACTCGGGTAAAATAATATGAAAGAAAAATTCATGAGCTTAAAGAGAAACATTGGGATGTAACTAAAAAGCTAGATGAGACAATAAATAGGCTAGATATGCAAATGATTTCAATGACTTTAAGTATGAAATCCAAAGAGGAAGAAGTGATATCTCTTAAAGGAGAATTGTTAAATTCTCTCAACAAGGAAAAGTCATTTTAGAAGTTTGAGAAATGTACTAAGACTCTTGATGACATCTTGAGAAATCAAAAATCAGCAAGTGAAAATATAGTTTTGAGGTTTAGCGATGACCTCAAGGGAAAATAATAGATACAAAAATATAGTGTTCCAAGAAAGGATAATAGATAACCAAGCATCAAGCAAGGAAAGAAGGAGAACTTCACCAAAGAATATGTGAAGGAAAATCCCATTAGAAAACTTAATGCCTCAAGGTATGAAAGATCTTTTAATGGTTATTGTTTCACGTGTAATGTTTTTGGCCATAGATAAAAGGAGTATATGATATTTTCTAATGATGATCACCCTTGGATGGATAGTAGGAGTGAGAAATTTAATAATTTAGTATCTTATAATTTTCATGAAAAAGGTCATCTTGTTAGATAATGTCTACAAGTCGAATAGGGGTAAAAGTGAAGCTATCTATTGCAGTTGTAATGAAGTTGGCCATGTTGCTAGAGATTTTTATGACCATAAAAGGAAATAAAGGAGATTTTAAAGTTCTAACATTCATACTAGAAGACAAATTAGGTCTTTGGAGCCAAGAGTGAATAACAATGTACTACCAAGGGCTAGTTTTAATGCTAATCAAGGTGTGTCTCGAGAGCTCGAGATAAAAAAAGTGGATGGAAGTAATTTTTAGGTTTACAAGAAGTCTTGGGACATATTCAAGTATTTCTTCTAGATCCATCATGATGATATATGCCTCTACTAGGATTCTTAGAGGTATATTGATCCATATGAAGCATTGAGAAGAGGGGAGTTAACTATTGATGTTTGTTGTTATAGGAAGTGTCTTCATGGTGTTAAGGTATGTCTTGAAATTCCATGTTGTTGTTAGTAATTATCCAAACAATGAATTTGTGTGTAAGTATGTCTATAGTTAAGGAGTCTTGTGATGGTGTACATTCATGTCTTCAAAGTATGAGTTATGATTTTCTTGTGTGTAATCAATGTTGCATAAGGGGTTTGATGTGAATAAGAGGTTTTCAAAAGTGTGATTTTATTTCATGATCTCAAGCTAATAAAAGTGTTATTGGTAAAATAATGTACTTGTTCATGATTCAAGGTTATTTTCTTGTGAAATGGTAGTGTCATGGTCTAGTGGTTGCTAGAATTGTGTTTTGTATTCTATATAAGGGAAATATGTTATGTTTAAGGAGTCAAGTTTTTGTGACATGTCAAGAATATGGAATGATGTGTAAAATATTTTCTCTCTATTAGTATGTAACAATAATTTTTTTATCTTGTATGAGTTTGAGGTCTTGTTAGTCCTTCAAGAGGTCTTGGTCATGTTGTGTCCAAAGTATCAAATATTTTTCATGGGTGTCACTATTTTAACCATGTCAAGTGTGTGTCATCAAGGATATAGTTTGAGAAATGACCTAGGAGTGGATATGCATCAAGGATATGGTCCAAGTATATTAGAAGATCAGAAAATAAGTCCGAGTTTGTATAAATTCTTCATATAATGTGTCACTCATTGAGTTAGAGGTGTTATAGTACAGATATGAGATATTGGCATGTCTCGATGATTTAGTTGTTTACATGTGGTAAAGAACGTCAGAGGCATGTATCAAATTCAAAAGTAATAGTACATCCTAGGTATGTTCATATGATAATCTTGTTTATGATCATTTAAGGTCAAGGAAATCTTTGCAATAAAGTTTCAAGGACTAAGGATTCTGTATATGCATAATGAAGTTTGGAGAAAAACACAAGTTTGATTAGGACTATCAAAGTGGAAGGTAAGTATAGTGGTTAGTTAAAATGAGTTTCTAAGAAGGGTATATGTTGTGAGAATCTTGTGTATGGGTTATGATTATCTATTTATTATCTAGATCTCTATGTTGGTGTTATCATCACAAAACCAGACCAAAACTAGACAAAATTTAGTCCAAGTGTGGCCCTAAACTAGATTAAAACTAGAAAAAATATCATATCTGAAAAGAGTGGATGATGCATATTATCGTAGAACTATAGCATGTTTTTATTTTGTAATAGTGATCTATAGGTCTATTAAAGCATAGGAGATTATTTTTAGCATTAAGCAAGTGTCTTCAATTTCAAAAGGACTTTGAAGGGCAGATTGAATTTGATATGTGCATGTGCATTGACAAATCTTGTGTAAAGACATGGTGAAGCTAGGAAGATTATCATGTCTACATAGTTGTTCAAGTTGCATGATGATAGGGTACAGTGACCGTGAAGAGATAAAATGGTGTGCTACGGGACTAAGGAATCTTCTTGAGTAGGGGAGCTTGTAATGACCCTCAAATAAGTAATTTAGGTGTCAAGAGGTAGGAAAGGAATAATAATGGATGTTTACAAGTATAGTGGCAAGGAGAGTAAGTCATATGATCAAGATGACCTCATTAGCTTAGAAAGAAGGTTGAAAACACTGAAAAATGTTTCAGGATAGTGATGATATGTTTGAGCCATCTCCATGGCATGAAAGCAAGGTATGTGAGATAGTTTTTTCATTTTTAGTTAGATAGAGATGACATGAACCTGGGGATCTATAAGGAGTTGTTCTGTCATGTTTATGGACTTTTTATGTATCAAATTTTTGTCTAAATGGTATTGAATATGTGATTCAGGACAAAGTGATCCTAGAGTGTGGTATGATAAGTTTGGAAGCAGATTTTTGTGTTTTCTTGCATGGTACAGTCCTATAAAGTGATTTTAGGCATGATTAAGGCCAAGAATGGAGACTATCAATTCAGGTGGGATGTTTGCATGATTTATCGAGATCCATAAATCATCATATGTTGGTGAAGAAGGTAAGAAGGAGAGTTCATTCTCGGGGGGAGCTAGTCAATAAATTAAGTTGCTTTGTGAATTTTTGTCATTGTGTGTTGTTATTTCAATGTATAGTTTAGTTTTTATTTTAGCCTTTTTCATATATGTCAAAGGGGAGAGAAGCATCGAAACATGGAAAAGAGGTCTAGTATGTGTGTTGTGTCTTATGGTTTCCATCAATGTTTCTGAAGGTGGTTGTCATCAATGACAAAGGGGGATATTGTTGGCCATTGTGTGTTAGTGTTTTCATTTATGTCAAGTAAATTGATGGAAAAGGGTGTGTAGGTTTCATATCAGTCTCCATGAGGTGTATTTTAGTGTTAAGTCTGAAGGTTGATTGGTAGTGTCTAGTTTGGTGAAGTCCTATGGTGTTCTGGAGCATGTTTCAATGTGCATGGTCATAGTATGAGTCATCCTAAGTTGAGTAGAGGTTTTCATGAAGTTTATCATGGTTATTATGGTGTGTCAAAGGTGTATCAGTGTTTTCAAGGTGAACTACATTGCTTGAGTATGAATTGTTTTCTTTGGAGTATGAACTATTTTCTTCATAGTATGATCAAATTTTATGTTAATTATATTATGATATGTGGTAAATATCAAAAAAATCATCATGAGGTGAAGGATTACATGTACATGTTTAAGCATGATTTGCATGTGTTCATCTAGACTTAATCTAGATGTTTGAATGTCAAATAGTGCATGAGAATAAGGATAAAAAGTATATGAGATCATGGAAGCATTTAGAAGTGTGAGACATGTTGTATCAGGTGTGTTAGGTCCTTTTGGAGTGCTTGGAAGTAGATTCATGTGGTTGGTCTACTTTGTCATGATGCAAACTAGGTCTAATCCTAGTGTTTGGAGGCCTAATTATGTATGTATGATAGTAACTTGTAGGTATGTGTGAGTTCTAAATATATCTCATGAAGTTATGTTAGGTTTTTTTCATCATGTAGATACAATTTATAGATTTTCATGATGAGTTTCAATGCTAGTTCAATCTGTCATAGCCTAGAACATGTAAATCCCCAAGGCCTAGTCATGAAAATGAGATAGGACATGAATATTTAGAGATATTCATGACTTGGTGAGAATTGGAGATGTTATTAGAGTGTATCAAGATGTTGTGGGAAAATATTTAGGTTTCCATGTTGAGAAAATTGCAAGATATGATGTTTTTAGTGAAACAGGGTACTTGAGAGTGTTATTTCCAGCTCGAAGCAAGTGAAATGCTCATGGTTGGCTCATGCAGATTCTGCATGGGAATATCATACTTTAAGGGATGTTGGGGCATGGATTTAATAAGATCCCATAGTTTGAATGAGGTCAAATGAGGCCTAAACAATTATGAATGAATGTTAAGAAGGTAAATTGTTTGTTATGGCTTTGAAACCCTAGGTCAAGAGTGATGGAGAATAACTTCATGATAGGTTCCTATAATTTAGTGGTTGTTCTAGTATGATGATTGAATGTTATATAAAAATCCTCCATGTTTCCATAAAGGTATGGTATTTTATGTGGTTATGAGTGGACCCCACTCATAAAGGCAATTTTATGAAGATGTTCAGTTTAGGACAAAGTTTTCAAAAGGAGGTATGAAATAAATTGAAATTTGTTTTATCCTGGGATTTTTAAGTGATGTACATGATGGTCTCTAATCATGGTTGAGAATATAGACGAAAAATTGTGCCTTATTTATGAAAGACTGGTCTATAGGCGCTTTGGAATAATGTTGGAGTAGTTTCAAATATGGACATAGTTGAAGGCCTTCCACTTAGAGTTGGAAGTAAATGTGATATTTTTTAGAAAAAGGGTTCATATTTATTTCCATTTGTATAAGGTTTTGTTATGATGATGATATTTGATTGGTGAATGAGCTCGGTTTATAAAGAAGGTTATTTGTTTTTCGAGGATAGGATTGGTTTGGCTAGAATATGGAGGTAGAAGAAGCATGAGATGGATTAGTTGATGCTTTCTATCAGTTGGAGAGTAAATAGAGATTAATTTTTTTCCTAAATTCCTTTGGAGGTCTTTAAAGTGATATAAATGGTGCAAAACCATTTGAGTTTGTAAAAGCGCTTTCTAGTCATCTTAGTTTGGTGCAATGGCAAGTGAGTGTGGTTTGCATGTATGGATGTTTCATGAGATCTAGAAAGCATGGATTTGAGATAAAATTCTAAGGGGTTCCAATGAGTATCTACATTCCATATTTTTGGTGTTCTTGGGTGGTCTTGAGGCCCAAAGGTGAAGACTAGTTCTAGATACATTTATTTGGTGAAGGATATGAGTTAGTAGTGTTATGATAAATTTGATTGGTGAAAGATTATGTACAACCATTTATGGTGTTTCTATGTCATATTTTACATATGTGAGAAATTTGGGTGCTTGAATAATCATGGTAATGGTGTTAGTGCTCTTTGATGATCTATGAGATGGGGTTTTGAGCTTGTTTTGAGCTTGTTTAGTGTATTTGAGCATGGCTGATCTACATGGGTCCATTATTAAATTTTTTATGAATGTATTCATATTTTTTAAAATTTATTGGTCGAGCTAAAGGATATATACCAACTTATTTCATGTTTATGAGAAGAGAAGGGTATAAAGTGAATGTTTGAGTTCAAATTCAAGCAAGCCAAGAGAGAGGGAAAAATTGCAACCCAAGTGTGAGTGTGTAAAAGTATGAAGGCATCGTATCGAGATATGAGGATTTTTTGAAATTTTGAGGAATTTCAGAGATTTTTGTGAAAGGGTTTGAAATCAAATCAAGTTAAGTTTGTCCGTGTTTGAGCAAAAATGAAGTAGTGTGCGTTTGAAGTGTGTTTGAAGGAGATTGGAGATGAATCTTGTGACCACCATCAATCGAGTTGTTATAGAATATACACGTTATCTTATTATCAAAATCTTATGTGATGATTCATATTCATGGAGGTTTCTTTTTGTGAGTAATATCAACAAGGGTTTCGGGGTTGGTGCTCCTTGTGGGGTTGGTGCCTCACTAAAGAAATATTTCATGATGTGTAATATTCACTTGAGTATTTTTTTTAGTAATATCAAAAAAAAAAAAATCAATAGATTTTATTCCCCTTGAGGATTTCCCACTTACATCTTGTGAACTCTTGTATACTCATTCTTATTTATTCTATTGTGGATGGTTGTTACTTATTTTTATGACCACATTAATGCATGGTTGAATGTTAATGGTGCATGAAATATAATCTAAAATTATATAAGGGGTTTTAAAGGAATGATTCACCCCCTCATTTTGTTTTTCTTTCAATAACTATTATTGAAGATGCCACGATGAATGGAACAAACATGGTGAGAGACCAAATTGTAATCGGAATCCTTATGTAGCCAAAATAATTCATAACTAGATATGGGATATGTGATATTGGACATTTGATAGACATGAGTAGTGCAATATATCACACGTTGATAGGAGCTAATGGATAGATCATAGTTTTATTGATAGTGTATGAACTAATAGGGGCATTGATGTACAATGAATCAAAAGTAAATGTAGCATGATAATCATGATCGAGAATGTAATGAGTGGTGGTGATCCATTAGTACTAACAATAAGAAAATCAATAGGTCCCGATGAAGGAGGAGGCATGATCTGATATTTATGATTACAGCAGATGATCGATCACTTTATTGTCATGCTTAGGAAATGGGTCATTAAATATTTTTAGCTTTTTGTTATCATTTACTTGGTTTAAAAGAAGATGGCTTGGCGAGCTCGATTGCATTATTTTCAATAATATCTTAAATGAGATATTTTAATCTTGAAACATCGATCATTAAAGTGGCCAACACATTGGTGATAGTCACATATACTATTTTCATCATAATTACGGTCTCGAGGGTGAGAAGGATCAAGATTGAGTGGCGGTGGAAGCGTAATAAGATTGCTTTCAATAATTTGTGGCAATAAAAAGAGAGGTTCATAAGGAAATTTGGTGAATGTATACTTAGGAGGTTGCGATTGAATCTTATCGATTAGAAGCAACGTTAACAATATCTTTTTCTTTAGTATTCTTAGGAGATTTCTTGAAAGTATATTTTCCTTGAAACCAATTATAAGATGATGATGAATCATGATCATAGTATTTTATTTTTCCCATAGATAAGAGTTTTCTTTCACATAATTTAATAGTATGGCATAATTGATCAAAATATGGAGAGGTCTCAAAGATAACACTCTCTTGTAATGGAGGTAAAATACTTTGAACAAAAATATCTTGCAATTTAGAATCAGTTATTACATTAGTAATCTTAGCTAGATTGTTCTTATAACATAATACATAGTCCACTAGACGCTCATTGGATCCTTGTTTAATTTTTAAAATTTAAGCATAGGATATCTTAGTGCCAATATTAATTTAAAAATGTGAAAGAAAATCATTGGCTAAGTATGTAAATGATGTTACCAAGTGAACAGTAGATCATAAAACCAACACATGATGTAATCTTGTAAACTCCTAAGAAATAGCTTAGCTATAAAAGTATGATCATCTGCATAATCAAGACATGCCACATAAATAGATATAAGATGATCTTGAGGGTCACCATGGCCATTGAAGGTGGGAATCTTAGGGCGATTAAATTGGGATGAAGTTGATAAGTGGAGATGGTGGGTGTAAAAGGGGTATGAAGGAGAAAGGAGGATTTAAGAGATGGATAAGATCGTGAAGTATCTTATTGAAGTTGTGGATTTAAATTTTGAAATCTGATATAGCGAAGTTAGCTCTTAAGTTCCATAAGTAATGACTTCCCATGTGTGGGAAGTAAGAGGTGGAGTGAAATGGTTGGTAGGAGTAGGAATAGAAGCAGAGTAATGGAAGTAGGTGGAATGGTAGAATTAGGAGGTTGGGTAGCAATAGGAATGGAAGTGGTATTAGATGCAAAAGCATTGAGCTCAACTAGGTTGGTGGCCTCCTCATGAGCGGTGAATAAGACCATATCTAAATATTGAGGATCTGTAGCAATATGAGCCTAGAGATCATGAAAGTATTCATTGGTAAAGGGTTCATAAGTTTCAGCCATGGTAGAAAGATTACAAAAATTCCTTGAAAAATGGTTGGGTCCTAACAGATGGGTTCAACTTATGATTTAACAAAAATAAATTTATTAAACACTATTTTAGAGTAATCGATGTAAATAATGATATACAAATGCTAAAATACAATATGAAAAATCAAATAATATTGTAAAGTAGAAACCCTAAGCACAAGATATAGATAAAGAGACTTAGTTGATTTACGATGTATCTGGAACTGATATGGATGGGGGAAAGTGATGAACATGATGTAAAAATGTCGTAACTAGTCTCTATAAATGTAAGAGCTTACAAATAATGTTGACAATGGCACCCCGCTAGGGTAAGGGCACTGAATGTTGGATATTATTACTAGGATCTCGCGACTACGTAAATGGTCATAATCTGGTTTTGCTATGTCGCAAGATCATCACAAATGTTCCTTGTTTGTCACTTGGTATTCACTCTTCAAATGTCGAAGGTACATGTAACCTACAAAATAATTTTTCACTTGCACAAGCCCACAAACCAAATCAAATCTAACAAAAATATGTATAATGGGGAGTCGAATGACCCCTGTCACACGACAAAGTGGTCACACGACAAAGTGGAAACGTACATGTAGTTCTTGTGTGTGTGTGTGTGTGTCTCAAACTCCATGTGTGTTCTTGTGTGTGTGTGTGTGTGTGTGTGTGTGTGTGTGTGTGTGTGTGTGTGTGTATGGTTCCTTAGGAATCCCTCATACAAGATGCACTAGATAATGACCTAAATTTTTTTCAATAATGCAAATGTGTGGATGTAATAGAATAAAATTCCAATTCCTATGATGTGTATGTAAATTATGCATCCCTTTTCCCTTGAATGGATGTTAGATGGATGATTTAGAGTTCTTTAGGTGCCTTTTAAATGTAAGCTTAGGTGATAATATTTATTCTTAGAGCTTGTTCCCTCATTTTGAACACATAACTATGTATTTATATGATTCCCTTGTTTGAATTTTGTAATTTACAACTGGAAGGCTGACCCATAAGTGAAAAATATGCCCAAAATATAAAAGAGACCCAAAAGGAGTGAGTAAGATAGAAAAGGGTTAGGGGCGCTAGAGGGGACATGAGTATTTGGGAATTACTTTCCTAGATGGTCGTTGATGTCTAAAGACATAAAATATAAACAAGTAAAGTTCTGACTAGGCTGTAGGGTGTTTAATACCAAAGAGAAGATAAGAAACATAGAAAAGATGCCAAAGATAGTTGCCAATTATCAGTTTTCTTGCTTAAGATTCATGTAAATGCTAGCATACTTTTAGGACCTATAAATGTACCCAAGTGCATGATTTTGCATCATCTACACAAAGATCAATAAATATAATGAAGTAGGATTTAACTTGTAGAAATTGTGTGATTGAAATAGTAATCTATAATTTGAAGAGTGAATGAACAAAGTAGTAGGAAAAATGTATTGTGTAATCATAACAGTTTGAAATATAGTGGAGTTATGCTTTAGTGCACTAATGAGGGAAATCAAATCCCAACTATGTGAATGACATAGAATTATGATAAATAGAGACTAGGATATGGGTTATATAAGCTTGAATAATTAATCAACAACTAAATATTTTTGTAATTAGTAACAATAGGCCCAAGAGGAAATTTATTATAAATAGTAAATTAGAAAATTTTAAGTAATATGATTTTTAACGTAATCGATAAAGCGAGTGTTGCTTTAGGTGAGACATAATGCCATGTTCTATGGATAGTCTACACTTGTAATTTTACTAAGTGGATTACTACATCAAGTCCTAGATAGCCGATGAGTTAGTAAGTTCTTGAAAGTTGTGATTTTAGTCAAAAATAGTAGTATATATCTTAACAATTTTATCAAATTTTTAATTTTGATGAATTTGAGCTTGATCGGTATATAGGACTCAATGGTCCAGTTTTGGTCAAATGGGTGGAACCATATAGTTTGGTATACTTTTTCCCTTGTTCCATATGATTCAAACCTGGTTCATACAGGTTCAACCCATACTATAAGAAAGAAGTAATAATTATGTTTCATTGTACATGACTGGGATTATAGAAAACTCATTGATACATTGTGAGTATTGATTGGTATTACATAGACCAATTCATGTTATAAGTGGTTGATTGGTGATTATAGTGATATGTACATTCTAGATATTTTCATGGATGGATACATGTGGAGACACTTCTTGCATTGGACTTGTATGATGAGTTTTGGGAAACATTAGACAGAGATGGATTACAAAATGTTTCCAAATTACGGTAGGTTCCCCCAAAAATGCATTTAATTATAGTATTATTTGAGTAGGTGGAATTTTGATACATGTACATTTTATCTCCCCACATGGGAGATGATTGTTAGATTAGATAATTTCTATCGGATACTAAGATTATTAATAATAGGGGAGAGATTATATGTAATTTTAGTATATGTGCCATATTAGATGCACAAGACATGAAAAATTTATGTGATTCTAGGTGGAATTGCAGATATTTATCCATTTGATTTCTATTGTGATTTTCAGTATTCTATGAGTGAATAAATTTATTGTTTTATTATTGGATTCTTTTTTTTTTTGAGTGGACGAGAGGTTCAATATTTATGTCATATAATATGTAGAAATAAATAGTTGATAGAGGATGATGGGATTAGATATGTGTGAGGTAATTTTATATTGGTCCACTTTTGTAAATACATATAAAAAATTGTTTTGGAGAGCCATAGAGGTGGCATGGAGAAATGAAATTGGTACATATATGGTCTTATGATTACATACAAGTTATGTGTCTTATTGGGGTACTTTGGGCCAATTGGTCCCATCCATATATAGTCACATCACATTGGGTCCTGTTGGTTGAATATTTTGTCGGGCCAAAATATGAGGTTCAACCACAGTACATGGGATTAAATCCCTCCTCAAAGATAGGTGAGGCTGCATGTTTATTACTAATCTAAAACACAGCAGAAATAATATATACAATATTCACACTATTCTAACCATTGGGGTTGGGATACAATCCCGAAATTCATATCAACACGAGGTGGAGATATTACCGTTGCGAAATAGAATGGATTAGAAAGGAAACTATTACAAGATGAAACAAAGTGGGAAAGGAATGAGAGGAACGTATTTTCCTTCAAGCAAACACAGATCAAGAAGTACTCATACGAGTTTTAGATAAATGTATGTAATCTTTGGAAATGATTAAAATAATCAAGAACACTAACAAAGAATAGCTTAAGATCTTGAACATAAGAACAATCACTTAAGATAAATGAATCTCACAACACAAAGTTTGCAAAATAACATTTGTTTCTATTCTTCAATGATTAAAAGAAAATACAAAGTTTTTCTTCTTTTCACAATAGCTTTCTTAATAAAAAAATATCTCCCTTTCGAATACATAAGCATTCTATATTTATAATAGAAAGAGTAGAGAGAAAATAGGATAAATCCTAGAAAATAGTCATTTTAACAAGAATCCTATTTTGCTTGACTCTCACGTAGGAGACCAAGTCAAAATTTTCTTCCTTCATGACGAAAACGAAAATGAAAAAGACATGTCAATTTCTGGAGGAAAATGACATGCAACATTATGCTTGTTCTATTTCATTGTCCTTATCCTCTTCCAAAAATCTTGATTTGTCCCAAAATTCCTAAAACTTTTGGATTATATCCTGCATTTCAGCTTCTTCAGTGCTGCTGGAATGATCACTCAGGACTTCACAAGTTTCATGAGTATCACTTGCATCGCTGGAAGTTTCTTCAACCTTTTACTGAGTTTCCTTAGCGATTCCAAGACATGCTCAATCTTCACGAATTTATCAATGATCTCCAGATTGAAGATGGCAGTTGGTTCGTGCTGGATTGATTCTTGGATTTTCTTGTGGAAATCATCAGCAGATAGAATATTTGAGTTCCCATCCAACACCTTGGGAAAGATCCTGGAAAGCTCCTCTTCGATGTCATTAGTAGCATCAACCAATTGATCTCTAGATTCTCTCAATTTTCTGCAAGCTTCATTGAGAATCTTCATCCTAAATCTGATGGCTTTGGTTAGCTGGAAATGCTTATCTGCATGAGGAATGACTCCTTCAACCAAGATACGGGATGGAACTTGTTTCAAGGCATTGAGAGCTTCAAAATTTAGCTCGAGGTTCCCGATTTCATCTAAAAATCCTCATCCATTTTCTCGCCCTCCTTCTTTATTTCCCTCAAGGATTTATAAACCTCCAATGAGTCATCAATGACTTCTTTCCCTTGGAGGAGTAACCTCTAAATCCATTCATCAACCGTCCTTCCTTTCTCGTTAATCTTTTCGATCCTAGGTATCGATGAGAAATCGAACCTAATAGGAGTAAGAGTGGAGGATGACGGTGTTGACTCGAAGGTTTTGAAAGTTTGAGTAATACTTCTATTAACTACTCAACTTTCTCCTTGAGCTCATCTCTACTCACCTTCATCTCTTTTAGCTTTTGGCACAACACATTCATAGCATCCTGCACATCTTGTTGTGCCCCTCCATTATTACTTTCCCTAGATCAACCCTTATGATCTAATAATCGGTGACCATTATGTCCTCCCTGGTTTTGTTAGCCGCGGGAGTGGTGATCTCTACAAATTTGTGCCCTGAAGCATCCACTGAAACCCTTGAAACTATTTTGGGTTTCTTGGTAGATTTGGCAGAGAAACCTTGAGGAACTAAAATCGAAGGCTAGTAGGGGAACTACCACCTTCCTCTTCCTTGGAGTTTGATCAATTAACCATTGAGGAGTACTGGAAGAAGTTTCTCCTATTGGAGGCATTATGGTCACATTTTTAGGTGGAGGGAGGTTTACTTGTGGAGTGGTAATGACTGCAAGTGTGGTGTCCATGGTAATGGATTCAGTGAATAGAGGTGTAGAAGGAGGAGGCATATCTATGGCCATTTTAGTTCCAGCAGAGAGAGGTGAGAGGTCGAAAAAGATGTTGGCCATGGCTTATAAACTTGGCCAAGAAAGTGGGAGCGGTAAGAAAGGAGGAGGCGCGGATCCTGAAGCTAGAGCTTGAGAAGCAAGAGACAAACTTACTTCCGATGGGCAATCAACAAAAGGTGAAATTAGAGGTTGGCTAACCTCAACTTCCAAAGGGGTTCTCCTTGTGCGGAGGTGGGGAGGTGAATCCAATATATCCACTATTTGAAGGAATGACAAATGAAGCGAGCTTGCTCTTCTCCCTTTCTGACAAACTTAACTTTTATTGGCCTCTTGGAAGAGCTTTTATCCTTTTCTTTTTCTCTCTTGAAGGCCCCACTTCCAAAGTAGCTAACTTTGAAAATCTCTTTTCTTTATAACTCATTCCCCAAGAAATGAGCCATGCCTTAGTACGTGTAATAATTTGAGTAGATATTTCTGCAATAGAAGCTTTTTCAGCGATAGACCAATCAATGGCTAGGAATACATGTTGGTCTTCATTCAACCCATCATACGAGGTGTCAAGGACACTTTCATTGTCTACGGTGCCTTACGGGATGTCGTGAAGCTCTAGTGTCTAAATATCTTCAAGTGTTAATCTACTATGGTCCTTTCTTCGGATGGAAACTTCATCTCGAAGATCAACCCAAATGTCTTCTATGTTGGGAACATGTAGATGCAAGGTCCCGTATGACTTAAGGACTCCTCGAAGTCAAACCCATCTCTGTGCTTCATGTGCTTCTTCAATTTGTCTTGTAGCTCGTGCACCATGTTTTTGGCTTTAACCACTATTGAGCACGTGTACCTTCTGATGGAAATAGGGAAGGAGATGGTGGCCTTGTGCTTACTTTGTTGGAATTTGTGAAAATCCAACAATTTCTAACCAACTCCATCAGGATCAGCTTATCATTTGGGAACCTAGGCAAATGGAAAGGGTCACCCAGGTACATGACCACCCAAGATATTTGAAATTATTGAATTGTAAGAAGATACAACCCCATTTCGACACTTTGCCCATGCCTCATCAGAGACTCTACTCTTCCTCAGATCAAGATTCATCCTGCAGATGTTCTCATAAAATAAGGCATCATTCACGCTTCTGAATTGATCCTCGGACCCCTTCCTTGTTATCTGAGGGAAGTAACGATATATGTGATCTGCTACCCAATTTCCCTTTGTATCCAACCCTAGGTAATTTCTCATGCCGACTGCTGCATAGGTGACATATGATGACATATAGAACTTCCCAGTAGACAAGACTATTTTCATCTGGGAGTCTATCTCATCACTTATAAGACTACCCCAATCGATCCCTTGTTCATTCTTCTTTATGATGACCATGAATTGATACATCCACCCTTGGAAATCTCTAGACTCGGGAGTCCAAACACTCGACTTAGCAAGGTGATGATATCACTGATCTCAAGAATGAAATCACTCCTAGGAACAAACTTGGGAAACCTAGAGACGGTTGGCTTGGCCTTGATCAAGAACTTCTTATTTACATGTTTGATGCAATCTTCTTGATCATTATCCCAAGCCTTTTACACTGATTGAAGATTCAAATCAACATACTCTTCAAAGTTGGGCAATCTTAGGAGGTCATCAAAGTAACCTCCATCCAACTTCACTATGGTCTCTCCTACTTGATTTCTCACTGAGTGGGAAGCTGAGTCATAATTGGAAGCATAGGTCAAGATGAACTCGGGGGTATTGAGTAGACATTGGGAATCCTAATGCAAGAGGGAGGCCACTTGCATTGACTATCGACTTCATCCAGGGAATCGAGAAGAATCCTTGATTCTATTCCAAAAGTCCTCCATGTCTATACTACCAAGCTCTGTGTCCCGGATGTCAAAATTGCAATCTATGTAGGAAGGGGACTCCACCTTCCGATACTTGTACTTCATCTTTCCTGACCTGTCTGACTTGTCCTTATATTTTCTAGGATCCGACATGAGGAGTTTTTTAAGAAGGAATTCCCTGATGACTTCTGGTTGAACAATCGATCTTGAAAGCTTGCTAAACAACTCCACATACCTGCCACACTAACCGAACTTTATGGAACCCAACACACTACAATGTATGTCGGAAGTTAGGTCTTGTCAGACACTTTTTGAAACACAAACAAAGGCGTAAACTCGAGAGGATGTCGAGCACTTCACAAAACCCGACACACCTGCGGAAGTCGAGAATGTTGAACACTTGGAGAAACTCGATACATCTGCAGAAGTGTGTCGAACTTAGTAGATGTCGACACTTAATAAAACTTGATACACACGAAATATGAGATTGTTGAGCACCGGAGAAACCTAACAAACTACGAAGTCATATGATTTCGAACACCCTATAAAACCCAAAACAAAGGCATCAGGTTTCCGAGATGTCAGGACATGAAAAATTCCCGCTAAGTTCCTAGTTAGGAATTTTAGATTTTTTCAAAAACCAAAAGGGTATATTCCATGGAAAAATAAGAAACACCCTAAGGGAAAATTCCAAACAAGAGGTTTCATGGGAATACAACAGGAAATGAAGAAAACAACCCAAAATCCTAAACCTAGAGGGAAGAAAAAGAAAAGAGAGGAAAACCCCAAATAGATACCTCAAAAACAACCCCAAATACCTCAAAGCAACAAGAAGAGAAAAATACCTTCAATAAATTTGAAAAATGGTCAAAGACGGATCATGAAATCGATCAAGAGGTTCAGTCGGGTTTGGAGGTCGAAGGAACATGCATGAAAATCCACGCGCGAAAACACACCGTAAAAATGACGTGTAAAATGAAACTATTTATAAATTAGCATTAATTACAAATCATCTCATCCGACACATGTGCTAACTACCAGAAAACTTGACATTAATGCCATGTCATCATGCTTGGAGTGTCTAAAACCCGATACAAAGGATTTGTTATCAATTCGGGTTTCGAGTTTCGAAAACAAATGACATAAAGCATGAGATGTTTGCATGCTTCTGAGTTCTGAAAACCCGACACAAAGGATCATTTTGGGTTTTGGGTTTCGAAAACAAGCGACATGGAGCATGCATTTTGCAAGGCATGTTCTGATGCTTCTGAGTTCCGAAAACCCAACACACTAGCTTATTTTGGGTTTTAGGTTTCAGGAAACAATTGACATGAAGCATGCAAGGGATATGTTTCCATGCAATAGAAACCCAAAACCCAAAAATCTTCTCCAAAGGGCATTTTTAGGATATTTTTCCAAAAAAATTCTATGGTTATCTCAATTTTAGCTGAAATCACTAAAACAAGATAACAGGTATTACCTATGAGGTGAGGCCTAGATGATATGTCCCATTGAGATATATTAGACAGTTGACTCTAGGATGGGTCATATGGAGACTCGTAAAGAGGTTTCTTAGGCTAGGAAGAGGATTCCATATGACCCATCCTAGTGTCGACCTATCTAATATATCATAGTGGGACACATTATATAGGCCTCGCCTCATACCTAATACCTAATGTGATGTGAATATATATAGATGGGCCCAATTGGCCCAAAGTACCAATAATATATATGGATGTGACTATATATAGGAAGAGGATTCCATAGAGCTACAACATATGAGTAGGATGATGTGGTTAGAAGATTGGTCTCCTAAATAGGGGAGATATATCAATATGGACATGTTATGCACTAGTTTTTATTGTTTAAATATGTTCCCCTAGTTCCCTACACATGGAGGAGATCTATTTTCATAACAATGAAGAATGGTAGTCAGCCATGACTTACCCTGGCTAAGTTATTTTCCCGCCTACGGATGAGGAGGACCCAGTGGTGGATTTTATTTTTATTGATGATGCTAGTTGTATATAAATGTACATGGTGTGGTGGATGGATACATGATGGATATTATAAATTTCAGGGATTGTATGTGGACAAATAGGTGGGGCTCCACCTAGAGGAGTAGGTGGAGTAAATATTCCACCACTCACATGAATTGATAATGTATTAGATGGATGTTCCCATGTCGATGATGTCACGGTAGTGGTTGTTGCACAATATAATTAACATGTGATTTGAGTATAGTATCTTTTACAAATTGATGATTTATGGATTGAGTGACGTTAAATACTCAAATGTGTGTTATTGTATGTTATAAATACCTCTTATACTACCATTGTAGATGTGTTTATGGATACCTTGATGAGGAACATTATGAGTGATTTCATGTTTGGTGGGATCATAGATTAGGTTGATGAGATCGTGGAAGATAACATGTAGTTATTTACTCATGTTTCTAAGGAAACTAATTCATGTAAATTGTTACAATGTGAGTGGGAAAAGATCCTTGTAGAGATTTCATAGAAGGCCGAGCCCCCACCCGAGACTACACTTTTCTATGTATCAAGTATCCATATTCATGGATGTATAGACCTAGTATGTTCATTCCTTAGTTGAGATAGTGACATTGTGAGAGTGAATGGTGGATTACTTATTGTAATCACAGCATAGATGTTAGAGAGATATGGGAGAGGATTCAAGATCCCAATAACTTATGGTTTTATTTAGTAATGAGGATAATATAAATATGACATGTAGTTGATTATAAATGGATTGTAGCTTATTATATTATGACTTTTGACTATATATATATATATATATATATATATATATATGCATAAATTTATTTTTGAGAAAACATGGTGTTTTGTGTTATTATTACTTAACTAATAGTATATTTGATTGTTATATTGTAGATGATGTGGTTGAATTTTATTGATATTGGTTTCAATATATATTGATCATTGCATGTGATGTAATGGATTAAATACTTTTGGGAGTGAATTATGTGGGATAGATTATACATGATGAATATATTGATGTGGAATGACCTCCATTATAGAGTGGGTATGAAATAGTATTAGATATTTCATAATTATTCCCGACATAAAATTACATGGGAGAAAGTAAAGTATGAGGAAACCTATTCTTAGTAAATAAGGAAGGGTGGTCCTCAAATGCCCTTAGGCATTTGAAAATGGATTCCTCATAGGATATGGAAGTGATTCAAAGTATAGTAGTGTGTATAACTTGTATGAGGAGTCACAAAGTGAATAATATAACTGAATAGAAGACACATAGTCACTCGAACCTTGAATATACACTTTTATTAAAAACTTGTAATACATTAATTAGTTTTGCATATGGTTTCACTAGTAATATTGAGGGGCATATATGATTAGTCTAAATTTATTGTATTATTACAAACCACAAACCTATTGTAATCCATTTGAATGTAAAATTTTGTGTTGGTGTGTTATTAGGAGATCCATTCTTAGGTACATCTCTCATAGGGGTTAAGAAACCAATACGTTTGAGGGAGACCACTTTGGGAGCTCACATCCTTTGTAAATCAATGTTGTAGAGGAGGAGAAGGGGATATAATTAAATATCATGTATAAAAAGTGGTAATTCCTTTTCCTTAAAGAAACTTGAGTTTTGATCCGTACATATCAATCATTATTGTGGTTCCCATTAATACGAAGGAGGCTATAAAAAAATTTCCATTTTATTTCTCAATTTGATGAGGAATGAGATACTAATTAGAGGGTAGTCAAATTAATCATTTATCAAGTAAGATGAGAAATATATCATGTAAATGATCAAAATATTTTTTGATATGTAATCATTTTTCTGAGAGATAGGATGAGGCATCATAGGAGTTATAGGTGTACGGGTAATATGATAGGAATTATCGTCACAATGCAAAATCTTGACCCAAAATAGAGTATGAATCAAGTGGAGAATTCAAATTGGACTGTGGATGGAGTGGAAATAGTATCTTATGAGTGTTTGGAAGCATGTGTGAGAATACTTTTTCTCTAAACAATGACATGAAAGAAAATATTGGTAAGATAAGAACATGTGTCATAGAGTAATATATCTTTAAGAGGGAAGATGATTCCTTGAAAATATATGTATTAAATTTCTAAATCAGTGTTCAATATATTAATATTTCCTTAAATCGTGGAATATAATTAGTAATTGGATCATATTTGCATTTTTGTAAAGAAGGTAAATGCTCATAGGTAACTCTAGGACTCATGTTATCAATAAAGTGAATGATAAAAGTTTCCTCAAGATCTAAAAATGTGCCCATGTATCCACTATGAAGGTGGGTAAACCATTACATTGCATCATCTATTATACTCTATAATAATTATTTTAAAATAAACCTATCATTGTTATAAGAGTAAATAGATGATCTATAGTGTTTAAGATGAAGATAATGGTCCAAAACCCGTAAAATATCTTAAATTTAGGAATAACGAAAATTTGAGAAAAGGGGGTTACTGAATATTTTATGCCAAATGGGGTTACCTTATATTATTGTAATCAATTCCAGTGTAATAGTCATTAATTTCTAGGGTCAAAGTATGTACCTTATGTTACAAATCACATGTACATGTATGAAAGAAAGGACCTATTGGGGAGGTATTTTATAAATATTAAGAAGATCATTCAAATATTATAGTTTATCATCAATAGTATGCATAAAAAATATTTAGTTTAAAGGATCTCTTTAATAATTCATCATGACTATACATATTAGTGTAGGGGGAGTATTAGGATCTACATGTTTGGTTTCAATTAGGAATCTAAAGGAATTGCATCATTATGAAAATTAAATTTATCCACAATGGGCCTAGGAAAAATAACCACGACATCAACATATGAAGCAATAGGAGGGTAATATTATTACATTCCTAAAGAGGAATAGATCTTTATACAATATTTTTCCACGTTGTCATTTATAATGGGCATCGAAGAACCATAAAAGGGAGTATTTGTTTACATTCATTAAGAAGAGTAGAAACATGAATATAAACATCATTAGTATTTTCTAGAGAAAAATAAGAAACAAAAGTATAAATTTCATCGGTGTATTCATGAGCGATAGAAGGAAATTAAGGAATTTACCTGGTCTAACAGAAGATTTGGGGAGAACTTAATCCAGGTTAAACTAGACAGAGCTCTTATTTCTGCTAATTGGATCTTGGATCAGAATTTTCATCTTTCTTCTCTCCCCAGAATGGGCTCTGATCATAATCCAATTGTCCTAAATTTCTTCAATTGGACAAAACCTTTTCATGGCAATTTCAAATTTGAGAAAATGTGGCTCGAGCATGAAGATATTCTAGACAGAATTAAAGAGTGGTGGTATTGGGAAGGCACAGGGACGGCCCAATTCAAGCTTCTGCAGAAGTTGAAAAATGTTAAACAAAAGATTAGAATATGGAATAAAGAGGTTTTTGGAAACATTTTTGAAAAGAAGAAAGAACTTAAGCAACAGTAGAAGAGCTTGAACTCAATGTTTCCGTGAAAGGTATGTCTCTAGAGGATCATCAGCGGGAAAAAAAACTTCTCTCGGATCTGCATAATATAAACAACCATGAAGAATCCTTTTGGAGAATGAAGTCTAGAGCCCTTTGGCTTAAAGCAGGAGACAGGAATACAAAATATTTTCATTTGACAGCCCTCAAGCATAGAGCTTGTAACAGAATTTCTGAGGTTGCTAAAGACAATGGAAACATTACTAAGGATTCTGAGGACATCAAAGCAGAAGCCCTCAAATTTTACAAGAACCTACTCACTGAGAATAACTCCTACAATGAACAAGTGGCCTCTTTTCTCTTAGACTCCATTCCTAATAATCTAATACCTGCTGAGAGATTTAAGAGTCTTTCCAAAACTGTCACCATCGAGGAATTAAAAAGGATTTTTTGCTTTAGAGGGGGATAAGGCTCCGGGTCCAGATGGTTTTTCGGCTAACTTCTACCAAAGATGTTGGGAAATATGCTCTGAAGATCTCTTGAAAGTTGTTAATGAGTTTTATAGAACTGGAAATCTTATTAAAGAACTAAATAATACACACATTGTGCTTGCCAAAAAATTTAGATGCAAAGGACTTCAAAGATTTCAGGCCTATCAGTTTAGTTAATGTTATATATAGGATCTTCACAAAGATTCTCACCACTAGAATGCAACCTATTCTTATGGAGATCATTTCACAACAACAGAGCGGATTCATTCAGGGAAGAATTATTCAAGATGGAATTATCATGGTTCATGAAACTATACATTCTATGGATAAAAGTAAAAAGGCGGGATGGCTATCAAGCTGGACATGCATAAAGCATTCGACAGAGTCTCCTGGAGATTCATGGATGAGGTCTTATCCAAGTTTGGTTTTCAAATCAAATTCAGAAAAATCATTCACTCTTGTATCTCTACCTCTAGATTCTCAGTGGTCGTTAATGGGGAACCGGTGGGTTTTTTTGCCAGCAATAGAGGAATCCGGCAAGGGGACCTAATTTCCCCTCTATTATTCATTATAATGGCTGACAGTTTAAGCAGATCTATTTCCAAAGCTATTTGCATTGGCATGATAAAAGGATTTCCTCCAACTTCTGGCAATCAAATCTCCTCCCACCAACAATTTTCTGATGACACTCTGCTTCTCCTGATGGCCTCAATCATTGAGGCAAAGGCTATCAAAATTGTCCTTAGGTTCTATGAGGAAGCCTCGGGACAAAAAGTTAATTTTGACAAAAGCTCTATATATTTCTTCAATACTCCTATGGAAAGGCAAAGAAAGATTGCTAATATTCTAGGATGCACTATTAATTCTCTTCCCGCTACTTACTTAGGTTTACCTTTAAGTACTGGCAAGATTTCTGTTGAGGTCTGGAATGATCTTATTAAGAGATTTCAAAGAAAATTGGCTGGCTGGAAAGGAGTTGTACTTTCAAGTGCAGGCAAGTGCCTATTGATAAAAAGCACGCTCCAAAACTTGCCTATTTACATCATGTCAATGTTCAGCATACCAGCAGCAGTGATGAACAGTATTGAAAAGATTCAAAAGCACTTTTTATGGCATGGTACTGAGGACAGGTTCAGATATCATCTTGTGGCTTGGGAGCAGGTATGTAAACCAAAGAGGCTTGGGGGGTTAGGCATCAAAGATATCAAACATATGAGTGTTGCCCTTATTGCAAAGTTAGGTTGGAGACTTATAAAAGAGCACAAGCCTTGGACAAAGTTGGTTAAGATCAAATATCTTTCAAACCAAAACAAGATTTCCTTCATTTATGATCAGTCTCTTCCGAATGGTTCTATTTTCTGGAACAACCTTCTTCACAGCAGACACATCCTTTCTCAGGGGTGTAGCTGGAAGCTTGGGGATGGACAAAACATTAACTTCTGGACTGATAAATGGACTGATTCTAACTGGATTTCTTCTTATGATCACATTAAAGACAACTTAATTACAAAGTATGGACACAAAATTTAGGGATACATTGAGAGGGATGGAAACAAAAGAAAATGGAAACAACTAAAAGTGGAGAATGATAATGTACAGGCTGATGTTTCATCTTTACAAAATCAACTTTCTCTAATCCATATTAGTAATCAAAATCTTAAGGATGAACTCATCTGGAAAGATTCTTTTGATGGGGAATACTCTGTTAAATTAGGATATAATTCTTTCTTTGTATCTATTGAAAGTGAAATTAAGTGGCACAAGTTGTGGATGTCTGAGTTAACCCCTAGAGTGAACTTCTTTTGGTGGCTCATCATTAATGGCAAGATCCTGACTAACGACAACCTCATCAAGAAGGGATTCATCATGTTGAATAGATATTACATGTGTCGAAAGAGGCGAAGATATAAAACATTTATTCCTCCATTGTGAGTATGCTTCCAAAATTTGGCGGCTTGTTTTTGCAAAATTTAATCGAGAGATGGATTTTTCCCCTTTCTGTCTTCGTGGCCAGGAACAATGGGGCTCTCCGTATAAGCATTTTGTGGTGAAGAGATTGTGGCAACTCATTTTACCCCACACTATATGGAGAGTTTGGAAGGCTCGTAATGATGGCATTTTCAGAAACACTAGAAAGGAATGTAACAAAGTCTACAAGGAAATTATCATTGTTGTGCAGGATAATATTGCTAGATTTAAACCTCCTAAAAATAGACTTTACCCTGAGAAGGAAGAATACATCCTAACTGATTGAAATATTGACACTGCCTTCAATAAGAATAACAATGGTATGGATAGAAACACCGTCTGATGGATTAAGCCTCCCACTGATTGGTACAAGTTAAATTTTGATGGGGCCTCAAAAGGCAATCCGGGAGACTCTGGAGGAGGAGGAGTCATCAGAGATCAAAGAGGTTGTTTTGTTGCTGCTTTTTCTGGGAGAATGGGCAGGAAAACTAACCATTACTCTAAAGCCCTGGCGGCTCTTTGGGGTATAAGCCTTACCAGAGATTGTAATATTCTAATATTATAATTGAGGGTGATTCTCTGAATATCATCAATCTCTTAAAAAAAAGCAACACCCTAAATTTGTCAATTAGAGATTTCATTGGTGAAGCTATTGATATATGCAAGAGCTTTGAAAATGTTAAAATCACCCACACCTATCGGGAAGGAAATAGGGCATGATAGTTTGGCAAACCTTGGTGTTACTAATACTTTTCAAACTTGGCTTAGGGGGGACGTTCTGCCCACTCAAATCAATAAAGCCATAATCAATGATCTACATGGCCGAGAAAATCAACACTAACGGCTGTAATGTGGATGCTAATGTGTGGATCCTCAAGTACAGATATGATGACATCACATAAGATATGTATGATTGATGCGATATGTGTGAACTAGACTGTCATCATTTCTTGGCATAGAAAGAAAGCCGAGGAGCGGGGCACTAATTACAAGTATGGTATAATAATTAAATCTACTTTCACGGAAGGGAAAGATTCAAAAACCAACAACAAAGTTCAGCCTACCCCGCATAGTGATAACATTTTTACCGTTGAGAACAGGAACAGAAATAGTGGAAAAATGGGGGGTCCGCCATGCAAAATTGAACCCACCCACAATCCGGTGGAAAGAGGATACGGTGCTTTGGAACTACCTTCAAATAGGGGGTCTGTCAAATTTAATTGAAAGGATTCAAGGGTTTGATCAAGATATTTCTATTAGATTCACCCAGGGATGGAAGAATCGGGTTGTCAAATACAACAACATGGAGATTGAGATCATGGAGGAGCTCATCGCCCAGATCACGGGACTCAGCCTTGAGGGCACCAAATTCTTCAATAAGAAGGTTGACAGGGAGGTGGAGACTAAGAAGTTCCTGGACGATGGGGAGAATCTTGAATTTGTGACTGCTGGCATCAAGGTGGCGTCGATTCCTGAGCCTTTTGCTGAGCTTTCCAGGATGGTTGTTAGGTATGTAACTCTTGAAGGAAGATTTGTGACTATACCTCAAAAAAATTTGATATTTCTTAATCACTTTCGTAGAAATATTATCATCAACTTCCCTCACTACTTGATAAACTCACTAGAGAAATCAATTAGGGAAGTTCAGAGCCATTCTAGGGCTGTCCCTCTGCACCAAGGGCTAATCCTGCTGATCCATCCACTATTCAAACGGCCCCCGCATGAATCCTACCCCACCCTCTTCCTCCATACCTCCACCTGCTCACACCGCCTTCACTCCCCCTACTGAAAAGGAAGATTGAAGTTGCTACTTCTAGCAAGAAAAGAAAGAGCATAAAAACTAAAATCCCTACTTCTCAACGGGTCCTCAGAAGTCACAAAGACCTTGAGCTTGCTGAGAACCTCCTGCATATCAGCCAACCGATGGAGGAACCCAAGGAGGAGGACTTGATGGGCAGAGTGGACAGGATGGAAAAGGAAATACAAGAGCTCAAAGGGACTATAAAAAATATGGAAAAAGCTAAGGGAAAAGGAATACTTCAAAGTGATGATGAAGAGGGGGTTATTGCTGAAGTTTTCAAGAAGTTACAGTCTTTGGATGGCAGAATGGGAAATGCAAAAAGTCGCAATGACTGCATACTATCTGCCCTTAAAAGCATTTATAATTTCATTGAACAACATGTTCATAGTGTTTGCAGTTTAAGTGGGATTAATGAAGACATTTGGGGCCCCAAAGAGAAAAGGGATATTGCAATTTCTCAGGCGGATATGAAAGACTCCTCTCAGGCCACTGCCATTTCCTTCTTCATGTCGTTGCAGGCTATCAAAACCAAGATTGACAGGGCTATCAAGTAACGGGTTGCTGTGATGCTATTTGTTGGCTGCGAAGTTCTGTTATCTGGCGGTTCTGGAGCTATTTTTGGCGAGTTATTATATGATGAATATCTTTTGTTTGCTTTTTGATCTTTTCTGCTACTTTTTGGATCATTGTATGTCTGGATCCTTTCTTCTCATGTGTTGTCATATCTGGCTGTTGAGCCCTCTTAGGTTGGTCGTTTTGCCCTTCTTTGGGTTGTTTCTCTCACCTATGTTATCTGGATTTTGAGCCCTTTTGTTTACAGGGTATAGTCCCTTCAAAACTATTTTCCTTTAATAAAAAAAAGGAAAATAACATTATTACTTGAAATAGTAAGCTTAACATGTGTGTTATAATCAATAAGAGATAAATAAGGATAACATTCACATTTATATTCAACATCATCCTCGATTTCTATATCCCTATAAAAAGAGTAAGAAATACCATCAATTAATTTATTAAATGGAGCACATACCCAATCATGTGAAATATCATCATTGTCATAAGAGGAAGCACTTTCACACCTAAAAGTTGTTATCTCACTAGAAATTTCTATAATATTAGGATTAGGCATATTTTCAAGATGAAGAAAGGGAGGGGCCAATTTCACAATCACCTATCCAATCAATAAAATCACCACTCTCATTCTTGTAACTAACATCATCAGAACATGACTCAAATGAGTAGGGAGAACTATTTTCAACTACTTGTGGATAATCAATTGGATTTTCTAAGGCAAACAAATCATAGTGTACCACTAACATGGGTAGAATTTTATAAAGGGTGTTGGATGCACTAGAATGAGTGGTAATATCTTTAGGAATCATACTAGGATATTTATACTAGGGTTTATGGTAAGTATTAGAAAGATGTATTTCATATTATTTATCATTAGAAAAATGAGCAACAATTTCTATAAAGAAACTATTGGAAACATAAATAACGGGGTTTTGTGGATGAACCTTACTTGAGAAATCATAAGAGGCGTGGAACTAGTTAGAGGGATGGTAGACCTTATGGTTTCACAAAGTAATATTATACTCCATGAAAATAAAATTATTAATTAATAAAAATAGAAACATCAGGGCATGCAACAATAAAACCTAGGGATACTAGGCTTTTCTGACTCAAAAGTGCAACTAATATAAGAAATATAAACCCTAAGCTAAGTGAAGGGTTAAAACAAAAGCAAGTTCATAAAAATGTAACAATCCTAAATTAATTAAATGAAATTATATAATTAATTGTATATAGATATTAATTAATGTTACATGAAATTGACTAATTCAAACTACCAACAATTACCATTACATCATCGAAACTAGAGTATTGTAAACACAATAGATTGATAAAGTAATTATAAGTATAATTAGGTTTAGGGATATGACTTATTTTAATTTGTTCATTTTAAGACTATGTCGTCAATAGTTATGGGATTTGAGAATATCGTGGAAAATTCATAGATTATTCATTGTTTCCATGAATGTAATATGTCGGGATTGTCTGTTGTGTAAGGAGTGTACTCCACTATAGACTAGATTACTTGAATATTGGAACTATAAGTGGAGGGGTTATATAGTTTATTGTGTCTCTTTGGTGTCACCTTTTTGCACTTTAATATATTTCACATTTCTTATAACCTATATTTTTACTTGTACCTACAAATAACCCTAGCTTCCTATAAGAATCTTACGCACACATTAGATAAAAATATAAAACATGAAGTGCTTGAGTGAGAGTGAATATGGAAATCACCCTATTTTTCATTCACAAAATTCTACACTAAATTTCAGACTAAATGTAGTTATCCAGTGCTTCATGCAATTTTACAAGTAACTAAACCCTTGACCTAGCTTTTCCTTTGTGCTTCCACATTGATAGTTGTCTATACCACTTTTTCCTTTTTAGAACCCTTGTATGAAAATGTGAAAATCATAATTATGCTCCCTTATGATGTGATCTATAGTATGTGGTAGTACTCATTTATTTCTTAGCTCAATAGGTGGTAGGTAGATAAGTTTTTGCTAGTGTAGGCACTCAGATTTGGTAACTCGTCCTTTGGAAATGAAAAGTTTGCATATGATCCCTTGATAATACAAATGAAAAATTCTAACTCCAATAAATACATTCCCAAGATCTTTTCTCACTTGCTCGTATCTATGCTTTAATATATTGTTAATTTAGTAATTATTATTTAACAAAATTAATTACTCATATTTATACATAATTCTATAATTTTTGTTTCACATCATAAGCTTCCTATCCAAAACTATATAGTTTGTTTAGTATAAGTTATGCGACCATGGAAAACTTGTATGGTCCTTCCATTTTGTATATTTCAAATCCATTTTCAATTTAAATATCTTAAGTGCATTGTTTCATCTTCCTAGGGTCACCCTTATCCTAATATTTCAGCAAATGAAGGTTATATAGAAATTCAATATCACTTTATTATGTGTATTCAATGAAAGGTCACAAAATCTATGGAAATGGATTAAGAATACTTAAGAAACCCCAAATCTTTGTGCAAAACTGATCAATGGACCATCAAATAATAAATATACAATTATTCTTACTTTGCATGCATTAGACTTGAAGTAAACAAGCAAACTTAACAAATATACATATCCTCTATTCTTGAAAGCTTAAAATAAATGAACCTAATGAGGATCTAAGCAATTAGTTTGTGCTTAATAGAATGGGAGCTCACCATTAATGGCTTTAAGGCCAATGGTTCTTCCCATTTACTCAATGGTGTGTGTGTGTGTTGCAAAGGATAAAACAAATAGCTTGATAGAATGAAATAAAAACTCCTAATCCTAGCAATAATACTATAGTCTATATTAGAGGGAATAAGTGTTCTTAGAAATGAGAGGAGGGTCTAGTCCTATTTATAGTTTTCCATTTGGGAAAGTGGGGCAACTTTCGTGCATATGGGACTAAAAATGATTCAACAAGTTGATTAGCAATTCAAAGCAAGATTTGAATAGGTTTAGAAGAGGTTGATCATGGTTTAGGGTAATTAACCTAGGTTAGGCTAGTTAATCATGTTTAGAGAGGAATTAGGGTTGTGAGAGGGTTCTGAGAGATCTAATCAATCCAATGAAATGGATTGATAGTCTAGGAAGCTAGTAGAATTATTCTAGAAGAGAATGAGAAGATGATTTAGTCAAAATGAGGCTATAATAACTTGCTTAATTGGTTTACAAGAGGAATACGACCAAAAGAGTTTCGTAAGAGGGGAGTTAGATAGGTCTAACTGACGATGTGTTGTCAATTTGTGAGGAGAATAGTTAGTGCAATATTAGGAGTAATAGTGCTTTGATCAAACTACATGTGTCTACATTTTCCCCTCTTTGGGGTGATGTAAGCTACGTCACTTCAAAGAAAGTAGACAAGCATAAACGAGTAGAAAAATTTTGAAGGGGTAGAAGAAAAATTAGTTAGCTAAAGGGATGCCCCTCGAGTGTTGATGGGGTGATGGAAGAACTCGATCAATGATCGAAAAGAGAACAGAAGAAATAAAAGTGTGAAGAGAAGATGAGAAAACAACAAGAAAAAGGGATATTGAGCTATCCACAAACCAATGCCAACAATTTTTCAATCATCATTTTGCTTAGAATCCTCATCATCGGTCCTTATTAAAGTGTAAGCATATGATGGAAGCATAAAATGACATGAAAAGCCAAGATACAAACAACTATCCATTGCTAAAATAAAAACTCCATGAAACATACAAACATGCAATGTAATACGAGAAGTAAACAAACTCTTTTAACAGGGAAATAAGTACAATCACACACACTCAAACCAAAAATGTTCAAGATACTTGCAAAAATATTTTGTTATCAAGTTGTAATCCCAAATGTTTTGATAAATGAAAAGGGATGGAATGATGCCCCAAGTAAATTATATATGTAAGAGAAAGGATGGAGGACACTTGGGTCCAATGAAAAATCAATGTGCATGATGAAAACGAAGACCATGCAACCGATAGTGCCTAGAGTATGGCAAGGTAAGCAACGTAGCTTTTGTAAATGGTTGAAGATTCAGATGATCCACGAGTCGTTGTTTCAAAACATGTGAAAATGTCAGCAAGATACGAGATGAGTGTCATGTGAGAGACACATATTTTAGCTACTAATGAGCTTTCGATTTGAAGGGGTAGAAGAAAAATTAGTAGGATGAAGGATGCCCCCTCAAGTGTCGATGGGGTAATGGAAGAAAATCGATCGATGCTCAAAAATAAAACATAAGTGTGAAGAGAAGATGAGAAAAACAATAAGAAAAGGGGATATTGAGCTATCCAAAAACCAATGCAAATAATTTGTAATCATCATTTTGCTTAGAATCCTCATCATCGGTCCTTATTAAAATGTAAGCATATGACAAAAGTGTAAAATGACATGAAAATCCAAGATACAAACAATTGTCCATTGCTAAAACAATAACTCCATGCAACATACAAACATGCAATGCAATATGAGAAGTAAACAAACTCATCTAACAAAGAAACATAATGTAATGTTTTTGTTAAAGAGATTTAGTTCCAACCTATTCGATTTAACAACAAGGGTTAATGATGGTGCCCCAAGAAAATTGTACATGTAAGGGGAATAACGGAGGACACTTCGGTCCTATGAAAAAGTATTATGTGCTATGAAATAGTACCAAGCACTTGATTGGCTAGGAAGTACGGACATATCAAGCGACTAGATTTTATTGATGGTTATAGATCAAAATGATCCGCGAGTCATTTATGACGAGAACAAGAAAGAACCAAAGAACGACATTTTGTAGGATGATTTTCGATTTTTAGAAGTTTTCTGAAACATATTTGAATGTTTTTATTTTTCTAACATATTTGAATGTTTTTGTGATTTTGAAAGTTTTCTGAAACTATGTACAGGAAGACAAAGAAGTGTGGATGCCCCCAGTGATAGATGGGATGTACAAGGGAAGAATGCCATGCGTATGCGCAAGAAAGTGAAGATGTGAAAATGCCCCAGTTTTTTAGTGGGAGTATTCAAAGGAAAACTCTTCACGCACTGATGATGAGTGGGGATCAAGGCCAATATGGGTAGGTTCAATCATGATGATGAATGTAAACCAATGAAGTGTTTGGGAAGAAGCAAGGATGCCCCCAGTGTAAGCTAGCCAAGAAACATATGATAGAAAGGAAGTGGAAGATTGGCTTGTGTGAAAGGGACAAAGGTATCCGCAAATATGGAAAAAGGTAATACCATACACATGGATGTTTTGAACAAAGTAGAAGAATTTTTGTGAATGTGAAGGTAACTTAGAAGCCTCACATGATGAAGAAGCGATTAGCTAAAGGCACAAATCGTGAGATGAGATATGGACTAAAGCAAGAGTCTCGAAAAGGTCCAAAAAAGACACTTGGTAACATACTAATCCTTTTACTCATAGAGATCCAAAGTGTCAATGTGGAATTTATCACTTCTTGAAGGGAAGATTTAATAGACAACAAGTGAAGACACCCTAGCCAATGTGTAGGAATGATTGATTTTCAAAGGCAATTTTTTTGAATGGAGGGTGGAAGGATAGCCGTACATTTCTCCTCTGCTCCAAGCATCCATATCCCCAATGGAGATGCATTTTATTCTAATCACAACATTTCTCTACTTGCCACCAAGAGTCCATATCCTTGATAGAGATTATTTGAAATACCCCAAGAGAGAGTAATACATCAATTTGCTTTTGCTTTTAGTTTTTAGCTTTTCATTGATTGATTTTGATTTTTTTCTTTCTGAAAAATTATTTCAGCTCTCTTTTTTTGAAAAGGGGTTAAGAACCACAAATGGCTTGATGAAAGGAGGTGGAATTTATTGTGATGATGACATTGGCTAGTGTCAACAAGTATGTCCAAAATTTCTTTGCAACAATTTTATTAGATGTTGAATGTGATAGGATATTTAAGAGGTCGGACATTCTTTAATTTACCAACGTGATAAAAGACCAAGGTCAAATAGATACCATAGATATAAATGTCACGAATGCATGCGAAAAGACTAACCATAATATCATCGAAGGGATGAAAATACTAGGAAGACTTGTAGAAGAATAGCAAGGAAGGGAAGAAAGAAACATCCGTGTGTACACAATACCGATTGCAATTTTTGATCTTTGTACCTTTGATTTTTTGAAATTTTTTCTCATTTTTTTGTATTTTTTCATTTGTTTTTTATTTTTAGATTTTTGATAGTTTTTGGAAAGGTGGGACCCACAAATTCACTCTTTGTGATAAGATCCAACAATGATGTTTGCAACTTCCTTGATAAGGGAGATAAAGCGTGTTTGTTTATAAAGAGTCATATTATACTCGATCTCAATGATCATGGCGAGCTTGTACTCAAAAAATGACTACGATTTATCCTGAAACATGGATTTCATATGTGGGATCTTGAGTTCCATATCCATAGGTTTCTGCACTCTACGTCATACTTGATAGTTGTGTTGATGTGTGTTCTTGAATCATGTTTGATTTTTAACCCTAAGATCATTGGAATTTCTTAGAAATTTGGAACTCTTTGTATTTTTGATCTTATCTTGATAATGAACATGTTTGGGTTTTTATAAGCTAACGCGTGACTTGTGTGATCCCGAGAAGTGGGAGAAGAAAGTGAACATTGATGTTTAGAAATGATGTGAGAAATAACCATGGGCTTTCCACGACCATTCATAGAATAAATATGTGATGGATGAAAAGGATACGGTCCAAGAATTGAAGATGATGGGCTTCCAGGAGGTGAGCCACTAATAGAAGATGATGAAGGGATGCTAGAATATGGCCCTAAGATGGAATAATTTGGGCTATAAGGACATGGCCTAAGAATATAAGAAGATGGCGAGGGACTACTAGGGTGTGGCCCAAGTATAGATGAGGAGGGAGTACTTGGAGGTGTCCCATAGATAGAAGAGGATGAAGGGATACTAGGAGGTGACCCACAAGTAGAAAATGGAGGGCTACCCAAAGGTGGACCCAGGATAAAAGAAGATGATGGGCTACTCAAAGGGTGACCTAAGCCAATATTTTGATTGAGGAATGATGATAGATAAGGAATTATTTGGCAATGAGAAGATAGGCCATGGATCAATGCTAGACCTTGACATCTCATCATGCTCAGAGGAAGGTGAAGATGGAATAACAGAAGAAGAATCAAGTTCCATGACCTTAGGCTCTTCCTCTATGTTCTGATAAAAGGGATCAACTTCTTCCTCCCCATATGTGAGCGTATCAAGTTCAAGAAATAATCATTTTTTGCAATCCTCTAAAGGGATAACATCATGTAGTCTAATTATTCCTTCATTCTTATATAAATCAATCAGTAGAGGTTGTTGTTATTTGGCCATAGGAGGTTGATTAGAATAAATGGGCTCGATAAGCGGGAATATTGATTGACATAAGAAGATGAAAATTTTGATGATGTAGACGAGGGAAGGTTTGACCTTATCACTCCCACGAAGAGTTTTGATAGTGCTTTGAAAATATATCTTAGCACATGGATTATTTCTAATAGTTTGATGTGGTTATATACATTGATATTTAGAATATTGACGAAGATACGATAAGGTATGATCGAAATGACTTAGAGGACAAAGAGGAATTGGATCTTGATTAATAGAAGAAGATGACTCGAGAGATGTAGTAGACTTGGAGGCATGCATCTCATGAATGGATGATTTAGATTTAGACCTAGTTCATTTTTCTAGAAGATGAGGTAATATAGGTTGGAAAGTAGGATCGCACAATCATCCATTAAGTTACGACATAGAGTCAAATTAAATGATTGACTAGAGGGAATCGAGACATGGAACTCTTTGACAGAGGAAAGGTTTGTTGAGATGACTGATGAAGGAGGTCTTGTGAAGAAAGGGAGGACCGCGACTCAAAAACCGAATCAGATGTTCAATCGATGGAACTTGGAGTTGCATGAGTCCTCAAAGGATGAAGACATCATTGAGGTGAGTTGGAATAAAGGTCCTGCTAAGGAAGGGAGGACTATGATTCAAGATTTGGTCTAGGGGTATCCAAACAATAGTTGGGATCCAAATCTTCAAAGAAGAGTGGGAATCGAATGGTAGTTTGGATCTCGAATCGAAAATGAGTGGGGGAACCCAAATAATAATTTGGATCAGAAATGTCCAAACCATACCACCAACTATGATTTGAATGTGGGGAATAGGATACCCAAATGGGCCCTCAAAGACGAAGAACCAAAAGAGGTTTATTCGTAATGGGTATCTTTTCATTTGAATTCCTAAACCCAAGTTTTGTATTGTCATATGTATGAGGGACCTTACGATAATCAGTCATTGTTGGCATCGTTTAAGCAAAAATTTCTATACCTAGATAGTGTGATGGAACTCCTTAAAAGGGAAGAAGGCTCCATGTCAATTTGGGTAGCATAAGCGCAACCAAATAGACATTTCGTAAGTATGGAGATGCGTGCATGATTTTTGAAGAAGTTATAAGGAAAATAGACATCATGATGGCACAATATCGATGAGATAAAAAGGATTGTCTTAGAAAACAAGTTTTCTAGATGAATAATCACAAGGAACAATCATGCAAGTGTGAAACATAAATTCAATCAATAAGGAAATACTCCCTATTTAAAATGTGTGTAAAAATGATAGTTCGATGCAAAGATGATCAACACAATGTCAATACTTACGTCAAGCTCGAAATGAACAAGGCATAAATATTAACAAAGGGTAGACATGACTCCCAATCAAAGGATACCACAATGAGTTTAGCAACCAACAAGGCCTAAATGTTAAAGGGTGAGGTTTACAAATGTAAGCCACGTAACCACACCAATTTGGACATGTCTATCAAGCTTCATGGAGAAGTGAGATATTAGTGCCAAAGTGGTATTGAAACGACGCAAAAAGTAAGCGACACCTTTCAATATTTGGGACAATGTTTGAAATCAAACTAATTCAAAGTATACTAAGGATGTGCTAAAATGTGGACAGCGTAATGCCACAATGTAGACACTTAAATCATGTTTACAAGAAATGTGACATAAGTATCCGAATTGTGTCAAGACAATGCAAATGAGGTAACACGTCAAAAGGGATATTAAACGATGAATCAGTCCTAAATATGATGATGATCTTGAAATCAAGATCAAGTGGTCATCAAAGATATAAGGACGCATCCACGCACTTTATACATTTCACAACTTAGTCAGTAAACATGGATGAGCGTAGATGGACAAAAAGGTGGTGAACACTCTTTATGATAACACTCCGAAGATGCATTCTCTTGTCCCAAATGGGAAACAAGAGTGTAAAGGTATGGATCAAAATATGAAAATAAATTAAGTGCCACTTTAGGAAGAGCTTCGCCTCATCCGAAGGAGAGAAATAAGCTAAGCTAAGTTAGACGTCCTTTAATTTCATGATAAAATACACTTAGTTCAAACTTACGTGGGATCTTTGCCTTGTTCAAGAAACAAGGTTCGAATCTAAGTAAGTTGTCACTTCGTGATTGTTCAACATGATGATGGACTAGAAAATTGGGTTCCAAGATAGAATGGCTTCCGTAACAAGTTCTCTCAACTAGGTGTCACAAGTTGTCTAGGAGTGAGCTTGATTTACCCAAAGAGTCACACAAACTAATTTGGGAGTATCTTGGATTTACTTTACCCCTTTTGATACAATGAGCAACTAGTGCATTCAGTTGTACCATCATTAGGGTCACGATACAGACAACTTTGACTCTAACTCATAATGAAAAACTAGTCAAGTGGGTAAGCGAAGCGCTTCCTGTTTCATCCACGAGGTTACACAACGATGGATTAATTTAGGGTTCCTAGAACCACCCCCATTGTTGTAGCTTAAGGTGTTATGCCAAAGGGGTTATGTTCTAGTTGAGCAGATAGGGACATACCCTTTTCCGAAACTTGCAATACAGTGTGATGAAAGTGGTGTGTTTTTTTATCTTGCTTAACTTAATGTGGTTTTAAGTAGCACACTATTTGGCAACCTGCATGAAAACACATGTATTAGAGGGTTTGTATTGTTTTGAATTCTCATTTCTTTGACATGAAATTTTGGTCCTACATACCAAGATTACTAATTTTCCAAAATGTCATAAAGGAGATAAGATGTTTTTTTAATTTCCCAGATCGTCCTAAGACGCAAGGAAAGAGCATACGCAACAAGGTATCTCACTCAAATCTTGCAAGAAATGGAAAATTCCTAAGTAAAATACGAATATAAATTCCTTTTAACAAACTTTGAGAGTTAAATGAATCATTTTTCAAGTATGAAGAAAGTAGTGAAACATTTCGATTCCCAAGACCACCTAGAAGGCACGAGGGAAGAGCATACACGTTTCAAACTTTCACAAATAAAGATGCAAATGTTTTAAATAAGTTAGTAAAAAAACTAATGAAGAGGAAACCTATAAACCATGGTTAGAACCCTAAAAAAATTTAGAAAACCAAAAAAAGAAAATTCTAGAAATCTATTTGTAGCAGCTTTTTTAATGGTTTTTAGTATTTGCATTTTGAAGGTCTTCGAGGCACTTTGGGAGTTTTAGAATAGAAGTAATGATACCAAATATATATTAATTTTTTAAATTCCCTCGTAAATTTTTCTTCGTTCTCTTTCTGATGCCTATTCAAACTCCAAAAACGGGTCAACGGGTCAAAAGATATGACCAAAACAAAGAGAACTAAAAATTATGGAAAAAAACCAGCTCAACAGATATACCTATGCACCCCTTAGGGTGTGTGCACACCCTTTTATGCATGTGTGCTCCTCCTACAGAGATACATGTGTGTGGGTTTGGGTGCATGCACCCCCTTTTATGCATGTGTGCGCCTCTGAGAAAAAGACATTCGGTTAGGTCTGCAGGTGCCTCTTACTGAGAGATGCATGCATCACACGCATAGGTGCATGTGCTAGCAAAGTAAAAAAATATGGAAAAATTATGGCAAAGTGCGTGTGCACTGCCAAGGGGTACTTGTGCCAAAAAAAGGGTGTGTGCACCACGGTTTGGGTGTGTGTGTGCCTAGTAAATATTTATGACATAGGGCCGATAGTACATAGGGTGCTTGCGTGTGGGTTTGAGTGCTTGCGCGCCTAGTAATAATGATAGTTGGCGTAGGGTGTCCTGCGCTTTAGTAGAGGGGTTCATGTGCTAATATTTAGGTGTGTGCACCAACTTTAGGGTACCTACGCACATGTTTTTGGGTGCTTGCATACCTCAGCCTAAAAAATAGTCCAAAGGTGCCTACGCCGACAGAAAAGGTGTATGCGTGCCCTTCCTCAGTAGGTGGCTAAAAACATGGGATTTTTCAAAAAAATATCAAAAAATGTCAAATTTTCACTAATTCGATTCAATTTCAGCAAAGACTTTACCTCCTTTGATCCTACAAAGAGCACAAAATCAAGACAATCCTAGCTAAACTGGTTAAGAAACCTGATATTTAGCCATTAATACAAATAGATCAGTGAAATCAAAAACTTGAAATAATCTAAAAAACTTTGAAAAACTAATCTAGAAATCTTTGAAACTATCCTAGAAAGATTGAAACTAAGAAACAGTTAGAAACTAAAACAATAGCTTCAAAATGACTCCATTAATGGAGGATGGACTAAGTGTCCCACTAGGCGTGCCAAATGTATTCAATGAAAGGTCAAAAATATATGGAAATGAGGTAAGAACACTTAAGAAACCCCAAATATTTGTGCTAAACCAATCAATGGACCATCAAATAAGAAATAAACAAAGATTCCTACTTTGCATGAATTATACTTAAAGTAAGCAAGCAAACTTAACAACTATACTTATCCTCTATTCTTGAAAGCTTGAAATAAATGAACCTAATGAGGATTTAATCAATCGGTTTGTGCTTAAGAGAATGGGGCTTTCCATTCATGGCTTCAATTCCAATGGTTCTTCCCATTTACTCAATGATGTATGTGTGTTGCAAAGGATAAAGCAAATAGCTTAATAGAATGAAATAAAACTCCTAATCCTAGCAATAATACTATAGTTTATGTTAGAGGGAAGAAGTGTTCTTAGAAATGAGAGGGGGTCTAGTCCTATTTATAGTTTTCCATTTGGGAAAGTGGGGCAACTTTGGTGCATGTGGGACTAAAAAGGAGTCAACAAGTTGATTAGCAAGTCAAAGTAAGATTTGACTAGGTTTAGAAGAGGTTGATCATGGTTTAGGGTAATTAACCTAGGTTAGGCTAGTTAATCATGTTTAGAGAGGAATTAGGGTTTTGAGAGGGTTCTGAGAGGTCTAATCAATCCAATGAAATGGATTGATAGTCTAGGAAGCTAGTAGAAGTAGTCTAGAAGGGAATGAGAATATGATTTAGTCAAAACGAGGCTATAATAGCCTATTTAATTGGTTTACAAGAGCAATATGACCAAAAGAGTGTCATAAGAGGGGAGTTAGATAGGTATAACTGATGATGTGTCGTCAATTTGCAAGGAGGAGAATAGTTAGTGAAATATTAGGAGTAATAGTGCTTTGATCAAACTACAAGTGTCTACATTAGGCACTTTACAATTTTATAAGATTTTACTAAAATATCAATCCAAAATCACTCAAAGATCTCCTAGATCTTCCTAAATTAGTTTCATATCACTTAGAACAGCCACTATTATAGGTTTAAAGAACTCAATTAGGTAAACTAGTCTAGCTTTCTCCATTTTCAAGCATGCAAAGGTCCTAGAGCCACGTCTTAGCAAGAGAAAAATCACTCCAAACATTGTTAAAGGACCTTAAGGGACAAAATGGTTTAGTCATGTAGTTGAATCCTGTTACATCAAACTCCTAACATGTTGGGTACTTTATCCACTCTATATTTATCCCACTATATTTGTGTTAATAAACACAAGGAACCTCATAGGGGGTTGGCTTAGATCACACTCACACTTACACATGCACCTAGAAGAACTACATGAGGCTTGATCCTACTTGAGGGAATGTGGTGCCTCACTTGGATTATTTAAAAAGAGTTGTTTGTCAAGGGTAGTCCATCTTCATCATAGATATGATTTATACTTTTGTTATCTAATGCTTTAATGAAGGGTATTTTTGGAATCTAGGGTTTCCACTTTATTAAACTTCATTATAGGTTGTGTCGTGGTTGTGTAAAAAGAGAAACATATAGCTAAGAACATTTCTAGGAAATTGAAGCACATTGAAAGTTGCCTAATGACTTGTCATTTTATTTCCTTTTAACACTTCATCTATTGTATTTTGTTTAGCCAATTGTACCCCTGAACTTATATTTCCGGTGATACTTGCTGAACATTTTCATTATAACTTAAACTCATGGCATAGATATTAGTTAATATAATTATTACTAAGGTTTAATTTATTTTTTGGATTATGAGTATGCATTTATTCTTTTGATTGCAATATGATGTTAAATGATGCTTTGTATAAATGCCAACCTTGTTTGTAAATAAGTTGTTATATGCAGCAACTAACATGCAACAAAGGATCCATAATAAATAACCAACATACAGCCAAAGGAACTCATTCATGGTTAGAGGCCATCTCAGAAGAATCCGACATGCAGCCAAAGGGACCCATCTACAAAAAAAGCGTCCGTAGCCAAAGGAGGTCACACACATACATAAATTCATGATTCGAGGAGCTTGCACATGTTGATAGAAGAAGAATTTATGTGAAGAATAATAAGAATCAACACCATCACCTAATTATGTGTTGCAACTCAAACAAAGAACTAATTTATTTAACTCATAACTTAATAACTGGTTGATTGATCGATCGGTTAGTTAAGTTATGTGATTGTATGAGAACATATATTGAATAGTTATGTTACATGCATGTAAGTTTCCAGATTTTTTGGTTAATATCTTTTACTTAATCCAACTGGAACTACTAGTAGGACTTTATCTCTTCACACCTTTGTTATAATGAAAGATATAAAAAGGAAAGATTAATGTTGTAGAAGGATATAGATAGAGAGATAGAGATAGATCCATAGAGGGGGTTTGTTATATTTTCCACTTGTAATATTCATGTTGATGAAATAATAATCTGAGTTCTTTCAATTCCTTATAAACAGGCCTTAGGAGGGATTAGAACCCAAGGCAAGGCCCACTTTGGTTTGCTAACCCTCTCCTTTTGTTTTTTTATTCCTTACATGGTTAGAATTGCAGCTATTTATTCCTTTATCTATATTTTATTTTTATATGCTTTGTCATAGCCATAGTATTTGTTTCAGTCATAGTCTAGTTCATTTTTAGCATTGTTATTTCCTAATTGTAGTGACATAATTTACCTTTACACCTCTCAAACATATGTAACTATGCATACATCACTGCAATATTAAAAGTTTATGTCCCTAGGTTTGATAATTAAATGACTGTAGATTAATGAATAACATATTAATTGTTGCAAGTTAATTTGCACCACCACCTAATCTAACTACACAAGGGTCCAATACCATACAAACCTAGTTAGACCATACATAGTGAAATACCATATAGTAGTTGTATGTTCCTACACTAGTGCATCCTCCGGCTCGATTCTCATAAACAAAGCATCTCTAGTCTTTGATCAGTATGTTTTACCTATGTATACATTAATAACTCATTTGTTCCAATCGATATATCTAAGTATTCATCTCCTTTTTGTATTTGAGCTATCATTCTATCACTTATCATTGTTGAAAATATTAATGCATTGTTCTAATTATGCATAATTAATTTTAAATTAATTAAATTAGAATAACATATTTTTACAACTCCTTACATCATATATATTTTTTTCACTTTGAATTTACATCACATTATATTTTTAGGGTGTAAACATTCAAAGGTGAACCCAAGTTTTGAATCAAATATATATTTCTTTAACCATAGTAGACCTAGGGTTTGTCATTATTTTATTGGTGTAATCATGCCTCTTCCTCAAATCTTACATTCTCTTCACTTAAAACCTAAGGGACAACTACCTCATTTTGATATGGGTTTTTATCTCTTTAACTAGCCCATATGCATACCTCAGTATGGGGATGGGGCCTCTATAATAGTTATTATTACTTTCGCTTATGAGACTCCCACTTACATTAATATATAATCTAATTTCATCTCTTCTACTACACAACATCAACCCCAATTTGCACCTTCACTCGTAGATCCCGAATTTAATGTTTTCACAACATGGTGCGATAAGAAAATGATTGGGGTAACCCACTATTACCTCCATTCCCATTTCTCCCTCTTCTAATCCTAGTATTCTTACTAAATGATTATAGTATAGAAATTAAATAATACTGCCACTAAGATATATCTTATGGAGATATTGTACATATGCTTTACAATATATTACCTTTTATCCCACTACTCACCTACTGACTTTTCCTATATTCAGGACACATTCAAAGCTATGGATAAAGAAATCACATCTAATCTAGCTAAAATCCCTCCTTAATTTTTAGGGTACCCCTATCACCTCTTATTGTTATGGAACAAATGTTAGGATTCTTCATTAAATGTGTTTTGATTGATTATGGTTATGGTATCAATATTTTCCTACTTCTTTACTTAAATAGATGGGTATATCTATATATATGATTGATACAATGAGTACTATTGTGCATGGTTTATATAATATCACACAAATTACATTGGGAATTATTACTCTTGATCTCTTAGTTGTCCCTAAAAGGTTACCTACTACATTCCACATTATGGATACTAACCTACATTATAATTTTCTCTTAGGTCATCCTTGGATCCACCATATGTAATTTGTTATGTCTAATATGCATCAAGGTTTCAAATTCATACATGTGATGGTTGTGAACATACTATTTTTATAACCTAAAACCTTTCAAATATTATGAAATTGACACTTATAATTCTCAATTTCCCATTATTACATCTCCTCAAGTACCCCATCCCTATGGATATAGTGCACATATATGTGGTAGGAGAATCAAGTCACATATCTTATACTATCACTCATAAACTAGCATTCATCAACAAAACATGGATTCATTTTTTCCATTTCACTCTAATGATTCTAATCCTTCCAATCAATATACTAAGGATTCTGTATTTGGTGTTCCTAAATTATTTTATAATGTAACACCGCAAGAAAATTTTGATGATTATTCCATGGATAGTGATGATGATTCTATTGCACTTATGGATACCCCATGGGAGTTACTATTTATCTTACTTAATTGTAGTTTTCTCACTTTATCTTATCTACACCATCTCTCTACTAAAAATATTTATTGGAAGCCTACTATGCCCTTTTGTGACTATCATTTTCTATCTTGACATGATGTTAATCATTGTCAATATCTCATTGTCAACATCAATAAGCTAAAATCTAATGGTAGTACCACTATGTGTCTTGGGGACTCGTCACTATTGAAATGATTACGTTCATTTGGCATATCATAATCCTATAAGTAAACATGTTTTAATGATTTTACTAGAACACTTTACATTCATGGAAAATAATTGGAACATGTCCCAATCAATGTGGATAAAAACAATAATATTTGTACTTATGAAGCATTACATGTCTTAGGTCTCACTATATTGTATAGTATGACTCTTCTTACTCCACACACCTTTCAAGGTTATATCATGATTCTTATTTCCTTTGGTTTATGGGATTTCATCATTAAATTTTTTGTCACACTCAACCCTCATCCCACCCCTATGTCCTCAAGACGATCTTGGTTACAATTCTGGAAAATTGTTATTCATAAGCATAATTCTAGTATTACCTTCCCCTTGCCTTCTAATACGGTTACTATTCGAATTATGGATTCTTTGATTATTATCCTAGTTGACACATTGGTCACAATTTATGTCTAAACAAGGGTCACCTTACATAGATGAAGAATATATCATGGCCTTACATCACATTCATGAAATTAGACAACTCAATGGTCCATGATTTAAAAAGTTATACAATCGGTCCAATTTGGAGCCCGTCAAATTTGATCCTGTACAAACGATCTCCTTGATGGCATATATGATCTTTTGATATCCCCTTTTTCAGTACATTTATATTTCTAAAAACTCAAAAACAAATTTAAATAATCACATAATACAAAAAGATTCACATAAATACAAAAAGTAGGACATGTTCATTACTTGATTAGCTAGCTTGTTAATTTATACATGTTTTTTATCATAATGGTTTAATGGATAACATACTTTTCTAATATGATATTTACATACATGATTTTATGAGGTATATTGAACTTGATGCAGGACTCATAGAGATTTATAGATAATGACATGTTTCGCTTAGTGCATTCCCACATAAGCTAATTTGTGGGAGCTTCTAATACACTATACATGTTATTTTGTTTCATTTCAGTTACTTTACAATTCCTCCTTACAATTAATTACAAATAATGTGTATATGATATATTTTGACTAACATTCCTAACACCCATGTCTTGTGTAATGCTAAAATATCTTGTTATCTATTTTTTTAATATCATTTTTGCTACAATTGTTTGTCACATTTCCTTCATTACTTATTTATCTAGATTACATGATTAATTGACTACACAATTTCTTGACTACTTGATTTTTGATAACATGATTTATTATTCTATGTAGGATGAGAGCCTTTAATATCTTATGATGTTATGGGTGTCCCATGTTTGTAACTCTATTCCTATCTTATGTGTATAAACTTTCTTTTTTTGTGTTATATATAGTGTCTTCTATGTTGATTATCTTTTGATACTATAGTTGTCCCATGTTAGTGTATTTATGCCTTTATATGATTATGTTTATATATTATTGCTTATGTTGGCCTGATTTCCTAAATATTCACTATTGTTTTTATTTATATATAGATGTATTATTGATAATCTTGCATTTTATATTTTGCATCTTGTTTTATTTGTGTGTCATGGTCCCGCCATGTGTAACCCATTTTACATGTACGATTTCCCAATAGTGGGAACAATTCTAGCACTATATAACATGGGTACACATATTTTCTTTTGAGTCACTCATTCAAAATACTTTATTTTACACACCTAAAAAGAGGTGGAATTCATCAAGATATATTATACATTTACATATGGAAAATCATACTATAGAACACATGTAAAAAAATTGAACTAGTTAAAATTCCTCAAAAATAAGTACGAATACTAAAAAGTGGCATAGATTAATACTAGTCAACACTCTACATTTCCCTCAAGACCGTAGTATGGTCCTCGGCACTATTGGATGTTCCTAAATAGGGGTTCTATTCTCAAAATGTTCCAACATTATAATATTCTTTCATTTATTTGCATACTTCTTATGTAAATTCGACACATATTACACATCTCAAAGCATTATATATGGGGCATGTGTTCTTCATTCCTTATTCTTTACACTATTCAAACACAATTACAATAATAAGGTTTAGAGAATATGCCTTCTTCTCCTCTATGTATTTCAATAATCTATATACTCATTATCGCTTATACGACACATAATGTGGGCATGGTGCATCCATTGCTTTTCAACTTTGTGGTTTATTTTTAAATTTTGGCCTAGATCCATATGCGGTGGTGTTGTATGTGTGGTTACGGAAGGTATCAAAGATGGAAAGTTATTTTTATGTCTTCCTTCCTCTCCTATTTCAAATTTAAAGAGGAACATATCAAGGATAATAAATATTTTGATACATGGTATTCTATCTTATTGGTGTACTATTGTACCCTCTCTCTCTACTTTTGGGTTGTATTTACTAAACATTTTAGTTTCTACTTTGGAAAAATTGGGGACTAATCACCCCTAATCCTTTGGCATCTTAGTGACACCTCAAAATATCTAAAGTAAAAAAATGGGGTCACTTCCCGTGCGAGAATGAACAAGCTTATTCCTTCCATGTTTTGTGTATCATTTACTTTACTATGTGCAAGATCAATTATAACACTTATAATTGTCAATTATACTTTGATTTACAGCTTAGTTTTTATCATATGTATTGACTACACTCTATGTTGCAGCTTTTTACCATGGAGCATACCAACACTAACAAATCGAAGAAAACTACCAAGCAAAGATAAAGTGTGTGTAAACATTCAAGTATATTTTTATATAAGAATGAAACTTTTTATTGTAAACTTAAAGTGGGGAAATTTATACACTCAAATTTAGAAACTTATCCTTTAACAACAAAATTATTTGTTGTGTTCCTTGTTAATAATTATGCTCACATTATAAGTCCAATCAAGGTGCATCCCCTATCTCTATTGTGAGTTGTTTATCTCCACACTTTGCTCTATCATTAACTCTAAAATTATAATTTAAGACAAGTAATATATCATCCCTATGCATCAATCTAAAACTTTTAGTTTGCATCATAAGATTTATGTCTAAAACTCAGTACACTTTTTTTCAAGATAAGTTGTATAGCCTATGTTTACTTGTACGATAATGCCACTTTGTATACTTTGAATCCATTTTTAATTTGAATATCTTAAGTGCATCATTTCATCTTCCTAGGGTTATATTTAATTTGAATATTATAATTAAATATCACTTTAACACACACTTGGATCATATTACAAATATCAATCCAAAATCACTCAAGGCTCCCATAGATCTTCCCAAATCACTTACACATCGCTGGCAAATACTATAGTTTTGAAGTACTCATCCGGTTAAAAGATTATAGCTTCCTCCAATTTCTAACATGTAAAGGTCCTAGAGCCATGTCATAGAAAGAGAAAAGTCATTCCATGCATTTTCAAAGGTCCTTAAGGGGAAAAACATTTATTGAAGAACATTAAACCACACTACTACCATGTTAGGTACATTTTCTACTCTATTTTTATCACATTATCAAGTATCCAAAATAAGCCCCTGTTTATTCTTGGCTAACTACACCTTTGTTTCTCCTCTAGAGCTTCAACTTGAATTTTCACACATTTCAAGCACTTAAGGATCTCTCGGAAGCACCTCCAATAGACAGAAATTTTCTTCCCTCTCCAAAAAGGTAAAAATGTCCTTCTAACTCCAAGTATTTTTCAAGTTATGGGCCGACGGGCCTGAGGAGGCTATTTTGCCCACGTTTCTAAGGGCGGACTTGTGGGGAAGCGAAGATGATTCTCGCACTTTAAAACTTTAAGAAAACTTTTGGCGAAAGGTACAATTTGCAAGCAAGGACTCGTGACCCTTCTTCAAATAGAAAATTGGAAAGTGGCAAGCTTGCGGGTTTGCAAAGGACTTTCATACACTGTGGATTTTTTTTCATTTTCTGGTAAAAGGGGTGAAATTCCAATTTTTGGCCCGTGAAGCCTTTGAAGCAAAATTGCATGGCAAAGCTGCGAGGTTGCAGAGAGTTTTGGGATTTTTGCATTTTTTCACAAAAAGGGAGTAAGTTACACTTGCAAGGGCCCTGGATCTATTTTGAAGGTTGTGTTTCACGATTTTCAGACGATCCGGTTCAAAAACTAAAATGGCCATATCTTTCAAACCAGAGCTCCAAATGCAACAAAATTAGTACCATTAGAAATATCTCGATCCCCTCTACACATTGGAATCTTAAAATATTGTTTTTTTAGGATATGGTGGGTGAAATGTTAAAAATGTCTTCTTGACCATTAATGTGTGATCTGACTACCCAAAATGATCAGATTTTGATCAATCCTACCATTTTCTCTTCTTCAACACGCAAACATCATGGAGAAATGGCTGGATGTCTAACTTGCATGCAAACATCATGAGAAACTCGACCAGATATCTGATTTGGTGGGCAAAACTTTGAAAATACGTCTTTCACGCCATTAATGCATGATCCGTTTGCTCAAAACGATCGATTTTGATTAGATCTGTCATTCTTTCTTCTCCAACACACAGAGCATCATGGAGAATCGATTTGACAGCTTGTGGGTGGATTTGCAGGCTTTGATGGCTGGTGGTTGAGATTTTGAATCTGATTTCCCGTTTCCCTCTTCTTTTCTTCTCTCTGCTCGATCTATAAATGTAAGAGCTTGGCTCATTTTTAATGTTGGACATTTTTGGTTTTGTAGGCTCCCCCTTCCCCTTGGCAAGTGAACTCGTGGAGTTTCGGACCTCCCATATTGACTCGTAAATGCAAATTTTCCTTGTTACCATTGTACGCATCGTATCAAGCCGTGAGAGAAATAATACATGTTCTCCGTGGATGACCTTCATCCTTTTTGTGTTAATTGTTGTCTTCTCACCCTTGTCCCCGGTTATTTGTGCATGTTATTGTGTTGCATTTTTATGGTTTGTGTCTATCAGCAAAACAATTTTCCATCACTCCTTTGGTGTATCACCTTCTTAGCTTAGTTTTATTTTCTTCATATTCCTCATATCCCTGTCTCCTTGGAAAATTAGAGTAGGATTTAGAAACAGAACCTCTGTAATTTCATGCATACACCTAAACAGAGGAGTAGGAACCAGCCTCAATCTGGAGATTCTTTCCAATTGCAAAGTCCCACACTTTGAGGAAGACTCCATGTTGTGCAATCACACCAAATGACCCATTCTAAAGTGCAGATCTGAGAGGTCAATTTGGAGGTGCTTTGATTCTATACTAACAGCTTCTGCACACCTAGTGGGATAGGTTTGAAGCATCTTACCACTTCATTTAATCAAGTTGATGTGTTATTGTGAGATTCAGCCTTTTGAGGCACATGTAAAGCACATTGGTGACTCCATCTGGTCAACAACCCAATCTCTAAAGTTTTAGACCTTTTCTCATCCATTTCCACCCATTTTCATTCATCTTTCTTTCCACATCTTTCATTTTCTTCCATCCCATGAAGTTTTACAATCATGACTTCATTTCCATCTTGGAATTCACACTTGCAGTAGTATAATCCACCTCCAATGTACAACACAAATCCTCCATATCAATATTATGATCAGATTCAAAGTAATCATGCTTACCCATATGAGCAATGTCAAAATCAGTTTGGCTATGGATCTTATCAAGAATAAGGGTATGCATACAATGACAAATCAAATGGAGAATGTTGATTTGTTGGAGAAGATTCAAAAAATGGAGGATAATATGGTTCAAATAATGGCTACAATACAAATGAAAGCATTCAGAGTCAGTTGCGGGCACACCTTGTCCATGGGAAGCCCTCTTCCAAGACACTACACCCTCAAGAGAAGCTTGACTTCATGGTTGAAATGTTGCCTCAACTTACACAATGGACTGAGGAGATAGTATCCTACGAGCTTGGTGCCAAGAGACCTTGTCAATGGGTAAGTCCTACACCATCATCTGGTAATTTTCTCTCCATTCCCCAAGCAACACCATCTCAACTTGAGCTTCAATTTCCAAGTTTCTCATTTGTTGCCCCAAGTGTTGATTCCCTTTCTCCATCTTCTAATCTCCCATCCCATCTCAGTTTCTCTACCTTTTTCCCTTCAAAATCCAAGTCCCCACCACAAATAAACCAAAAAATAATAGTGGATACCCCACCCACCACTCCTCTTGCCTTCCCAAATCCATGTTGGGAAGAGACTCAAAAAACCAGTCAAGCAGAACAACAAGAAGAGGAACCCAACAAAGAAGAAATGATAGAAAATATGAAGAGATGGGCTCTCAAATTTGGGAATACAAAGATCCCCTTGTTGGTTAAGCCTACTGAGGAGGCTGAGGTCAAGCCACAAGTGGTGGCTAAGGCTGATTTTGTAGCAGCAGTGGAACAAGATGATCAGCAAGTTATTTTCTCTGAGTGCAGTGTCCATGTTGGCACTCTATTTGAAGAGAATGTTGATCCAATTCAAGCCACACAATCAGCCCAAGAAAGGGAAGAGGAAGCTACTCCAAATCCAAAAGAGGAGGAGTGCATTCTGGCTATGGAGGAGAACCATACAGATTCGAGGCTTTAAGTGCAGAGCAGGCCATAGAAAAACCTTCACTTCTACCTCCCACTTCACCCCCTTGAGTTCTTATGTTGAAGAACAGTTTGATCTTTCAAACTTCATGTTTGAGGATGAGGGGAACCATGGTGAACAAGTTATAGATCGGAGAAATAACAATCAACACCAAGTCCTATTGGAGAAGAGCAACTAGAAGAGATCAAATCAGAGTTGAACCTGCTTGATGAAGGAAGCATTATTGAATATTTTTGCTTTCATTTGAAGGACCTGATTTGATTGATGAATCCATGAAGGAAGAAGAACAACCAGCTCCAAGTCCAGTTAAAAAGGAGCATATGGAGGTGACCAAAACTAATTCAAGAGGCATTGAATCATGAGCAGATTGCACAAGAGATTACAGACCTCTCTCCCATTCAACCTCTCCAAAATTCTAACTTTTTGGAAGAGTTTGAACTCACTAGCTTCATGTTTGAAGATGAAGCTTCATCTGGTGAAAATAATGAAGATGTTGAGATCACCATGCAAAAGGCAAAGACCTTGCTACAACAGGACAGCGAAGAGTTTGATTTTCTATCAAACTTAAAGGAATGTTTTGATGAGAAGGAGCCAACAGGAATTGTAAATTTTTCTTCTCCATCATTCATCCTTCAACCACAAGAACCTATTGCCATGGAAGAGAAAGTGTAAGTATAGCCTGCAGTTTGCAAGATGCCTCTTGAATCAAAGTTGGAAGAATTTGATCTTCCAAAAGCCACAGCAAATGCAGAGAAAGGGGAAAAGCAAGAGGATGTCACCATTTCTTCCACACCATCCATCCAAGAAGATCTGCAGAAAGACTCCATTCTTGGAGTTAAAATTCAAAGCAATGGGAAAACTTCACGGATCAGATACTTGGCTTCATTAGAGCCAAGTGAGAAGCCAAAACCAGTCATGCTTTCTTCTAAGCATGAGGATGAGCATCAAATTATTGAGGATCAGCTACAATGCCTCTTCAATCCAAATACAAAGCAACTAAAAGAGGTATTTGTTTTGTTTCCAATGATACCTTGATGATTTGGGTGGAGGATTTACTTCTTGTTAGTTTTTCATTCATTATAGTAGTCATGTTCAGCGCTAAACCATTTTCATGGCTGCCAATTGAAAGGAAGGGCAGTTATTTCTCATCACCAGTAGTAGGTTTTGTTTAAAATTTCCCATCTCTTTGGTTAGTATAGAGTAGGTAGGTTTTCTTTCAGCAGAAGAAGTGCTTTTGCACACTCTGCATATCCCACTTGGGATGTGTATGATTTCATCTTTTGTACATAGCTTTTTCTCGTATTTCTCCAGTCATTCAATGCATTGGACTTAACATTTGGTGAGATCAGCTTTAGTTTCAATGGTGTTCCAAGTGGCTCAGGGATCAAATTTTAAAGTTCAGATCAGATTTGTGTTATCAAGCTAACTCCATGCCCAATGGATGCTTCAAGGCCATTAATCTTCCACCTAGCAGGTAGGTGACCCCGTAAGTTGTCAAATTGTTATCCAAAATAAACCCCTACTTGTTTTTGGCTAACAACACCTTTGTTTCTCCTCTAGAGCTTCAACTTTAATTTTCACACATTTCAAACGCTTAAGGATCTCTGGAAGCACCTCCAATAGATAGAAATTTTCTTCCCCTTTCCAAAAATGTAAAAACGTCCTTCTAACTCCAATTATTTTTCAAGTTATGGGTCGGCGGGCCTAGGAGGCTATTTTGCCCACGTTTCTAAGGGCGGACTTGCGGGGAAGCGGAGATAATTTTGGCACTTTAAAACTTTAAGAAAACTTTTGGTAAAAGGTGCAATTTGAAAGTGAGGACCCAGCGACCCTTCTTCGAATAGAAAATTGACAAGTGGCAAGCTTGCAGGCTTGCAGGGGACTTTCATACCTTTGGATTTTTTGTCATTTTCTGGCAAAAGGGGGCGAAATTCCAATTTTTGGCCCGTGAAGCCTTTGAAGGAAAAATTGCATGGCGAAGGCTGCAGGTTGTAGAGAGTTTTGGGTTTTTTGCATTTTTTCATAAAAAAATGAAGTAAGTTGCACTTGTGGCCCGCGGATCCGTTTTGAAGGTTACGTTTCACGATTTTCGTATGAATCTGGTTCAAAAAAATCAAATGGCCATATCTTTTGAACCAAAGCTCCAAATGCAACAAAATTGGTACCATTGGAAATATATCAATCCCCTCTATGCATTAGAAGCTTAAAATATTGTTTATTTGCAGGATCTAGTGGGTGAAATGTTAAAAAACATATTCTTCACCATTAATGTGTGATCTGACTACCCAAAATGATCAGATTTTGATCAATCCCACCATTTTCTCTTCTTCAGCACGCAAACATCATGGAGAAATGGTTGGATGTCTGACTAGCATGCAAACATCATGAGAAACCAACCAGATATCTGATTTGGTGGGCAAAACTTTAAAAAGATGTCTTTCACGCCATTAATGCATGATTCGTTTTCTCAAAACGATTAGATTTTGATCGATCTGTCATTCTTTCTTCTCCAACACGCAGAGCATCATGGAGAATCGATTTGATAGCTTGTGGGCAGATTTGCAGGCTTTGATGGCTGGTGGTTGAGATTTTGAATCTGATTTCTTGTTTCCCTCTTCTTTTCTTCTCTCTTGCTCGATCTATAAATGTAAGAGCTCGGCTCATTTTTAATGTTGGACATTTTTGCTCTGCCTCTCCCTTCTTCTCTTGTCTGTAAGTGGAGTTGTGGAATTTTGGACCTCCCAGTAGCTCTGTAATACCAGATCTGTCCTCTTGGCCAATGTAATGCATCATATCAAACATTTGGAGCAATAATACGAGTCTGTGGATGATTTTCGACCCTCTCTCTTGTTCATTGCATCCTTTCTGATCTTTCATTGCATTTTGGTTACTTGTGCATGGTGACTGTATTGTATCTTCTGGTCTGTGTCTTTTGGCAAAGTAGATGTTCTTCATTCCTTGGTGCATCACCTCTGTTAGTCTAGGTTTTATTTTCCTGCATTTTCTTAACTCTGTCTCCTTGGAAAATTAGAATAGGTTTTAGGATTAGAAACCTCTGCAATCTGAATGCATGCACCTGAATAGAGAACCAGCTTTCTCTGGAGGTCTATCCCAAGTAGCAAGTCCCACAACTTGGGGATAGTACCCATGTTACACAAATTACACTGAATGCTCCATTAGAACTGGAATCCATTCAGGGGTGCTATAATTTGGTGATAACAATTACCTTTATGTCAAGAAACATAAGGGAAGTCATAGGAGTTTGGCTTATATCACACTCATGCATGGGCATGCATGTAGAATAACTACATGAGGCTTGATCCCACTTAAGGGCATGTAGTGCAGCACTTAGATTATTTCGAAAGTTTTGACCACCAAGGGTTTTATAGCCTCGCCACACACATGATTTTTCCTTTTGTTTTCTAATGCTTTGATGAAGGTTATTACATGCATATATGGTTTCCACTTTGTTACAAGTTGTTTCGATGTTGTGTGAACAAATGAAATACATCCAAGCACATTCCTAGGAAAGTGAAGCATACATAAAGTTATAGAAGCTGACTATAAAAGGGTCCAGGATTTTACAACCCCAATAAATACCATAAAAAGTTAGGCCATGTCTATACAATACGTGTACAAATCCTACACCAATGCATCCTCAAGCTCTAGTCTCATAAATGAAGCATATTTAGCCTCTAAGTATCCTAATTCACCTATATTCACATCTAAATCTCTTATGTTCTAATATGTACAACTAAATATTCATCTCCTCTTGTGTATTTAAGCTATCACTTATCATTGTTACATGTATTACTATGTTGTTCTAATTATGCATGGTTAATTATGAATTAACTAAATTAGTATAACCTCCTATTACAAACCCTTACACCCTATATATTGGTGTGCACTTCCCATTTACATCACATTATATTATTTGGGTTTAAATGTAGCTAGATAATAACTTATTAGAGTAAACATGTATATATATGAGTCCTTTACATTGGAATTTTAATCTTAGTAGAACACAAGTTTGATCTAATACATTAAGATCCAAAATAGATAATAGTAGTTAAGAGTCCCAATAACTAAAAGAGGGCCTAGAAGTGAAAGGGATCAAGACCGTAAGTCTTGGGAAGGACCGTAGTATGGTCCTCGACCTAATTGTATGGTCTTGGACCAAATTCAACAAAAGAAATTCAATAAATTAAAAGCACTATATATCTTTATGACACAATGGAAAAAAAACATAAGGAGGAATCAAATGAGTTCAAAATCATAGGACATTCAAGAAATGTGAAATTAAAACAACAATGGCCTATGCCACTAAGATCTAGTTTCATTTTTTAAGACCCACATATATAAATTTTACCAAAAGTATGATGTAATAATTATTTAGTTCCAATTTTATTTTCTACACCTCTCAATAATTAAATAATAGATATTCTTCCATCCATCATTTCAAAATATTCTCCAAGACATCACTTTGTATATCCATTCTTCCAACCTAGTCGACAAGTGTTGATAATGCATCATTATTTACAATCCATTGTTGTGTAAATCCTTTGCACACCATAATGTAACTCCCACTACACGCAATCACCACTCTCAATCATTTGCATTACTTTATAAATCACACTACATGAGTCCCACATGATTCCCATGTGTCCATACACCTATGTGCATTCCTCTATGTAAATATTCCTTAAGCACTCATGATGCACAATCCTCCATGAAACCAACCATTTAACAATTAAACTTTTGTATTTACTAATTAAATTTGAAACATTCCCAAAAAAATTAAAGGAATCCATAAGTAATTTATTTATATTTTTTTAAATATTTTTACTCATGTGTGTTAAGCCAAGGTGGCCTCCATGAGTATTCATTAAATTAAGAAAAAAATTCCTCTTGTATTTTTGAGTAATAATAACAAGGCTTCGATTTAGACTTGTAGGGTAATTGTTTAATTTTTGGGCTTTAGTTTCAAGCACTGTAAGAATCGAATTCTACTCATAGTTTATATATAGGTCCTTTGTTATAAGGGTGCATAACTCCACACCAACCTTTGACATTTCCTCAATGTCATTTATGGATGGATTAATCTCATGATGATATTTAAGACTATATGCACGTCATTGTTCAAATATTATGTTACTTAGGTTTTTAATAATAAAGTCAAAAAAATTTATATTCATATCAAATTGTGTTTTATCAAGATGTGCATGCACATAATTTGACCACAAATTGTCATCAAAATTTAGAGACACTTAGTTCCATGCTTGCCCAATTTATCTTAGATCCGTTGTGATACTTATACTTTTGACATATCTTTGCAGGGAACATTTAGTGTCATGACACTGAAATGAGGGCGGGATATAGGAAGCATACTTCCAATCCCCTTAGAAATCCAAAATTCACCTCCTCTGAAGAGGAGAAAGATCTTGTTGACCATAGTGCTAGTGAGAGGGAGATACCTCAAAATCCCTTTGTAGATGCCAATACTCATATAGATAACTACTTGTTTCAAAATAGGGACCAAGTTTTGTTGCGTCTTGTGGAGTTAGGGGCTAAATTGCCCTCTGATTTTGATCCTACCTTCTTTCCCTACATGATTATAATAAACAGTGACATCCTCCTCTACCTCCTAGGATCGATGAAGACATTCCAAATCAGGGAAAAAAATTTCACATCCGGTCATCCTACGGTCATGATGAGAACGTGAATATGTATCCACCAAGAACTCGTCATCATATAAACTTTGATATAATGAATCCCTTTGATAAAGAAGAGGATAATATTCCCTGCATGAGGAAGTAAATCAAAAGCCTCATAATGAGGATGTTACTTATGTAAAGACAACTAGAATCCCTTAGTTGTCAAATATCAAAGTTAGTTTTTCATGTCTATCAAGACACTTTGGTAGATATCCTAGGATTAAGAAATCTATATTCATTTATGCACAAAGCTACACCAAAAACCACAAGGTGGCAAAGCCCCAAAATCTAACCGCACGTATATACCGCCATGCCATCCTATGGCCAAATTTTTGACCAAGAGTGGTAACCTTTGAAAATACCCTCATTAGTCTAAAAGAGAATAACCAAGGGCATAGGAAGAAATATCAATTCAAAGAATATTTCCCTTATCCTTTCGATTAGAAAATTTTGTGTACTCATTTCCCACCAAGCTTTGATCATCCTAAATTTGATATATATAGGTACAAAGGTGATCTACGTGACCACGTTAAAGACTTCTTCATGGCTTGCCAAGAAGTAGCATATAGTGATAATTACCTCATTCACTTATTTCCTAGGAGTCTCGGAGGCCGAAACTTGAATGGTTTCTCCATCTCCCTAAAGGGTCAATACATACCTTCTCGAATTAGCAGAGAATTTTGTTCACCACTTCTCATTTAACATAGAAAGTGATGTCACTATGATCGACCTTTATAATGAAAAACAAAGGAATAATGATAACTTCGCTATTTTCTTACAATGATTGTGATGGTTAGCTAGTCATTTCCCTTTATATGTACTAGAGAAACAAATTGTTAGCATATTTATACCCGGCTACACCTTGACATAGCCTTTTACTTGTAGATGCATTGTTCTAGCACATTCAAAGAGGTTATTAAGAATGGTAGTCAACTCAAAAAATCCTTACTCGTTAAAGGGGTTTTGAAACACTTTCAAATATACAGCCATGATTCAAAACCTAATAACAAAGATAAATTCTTTAACAAAAACAAAAAATGCCATAGGAGATGGATTTACTCGATTCCAAGAATGTACAGATGGTTCAAACCACTCCACACTTGAAACTTATATGTGCACCATCTAAATCCGTAGTAAAACATAAGGAATACACTCCACTCACAAAATCATTATCGCTTATCCTAACACAATTATATTCATCTAACATGGTTATGTTCCCCATCACTACACCATTTACCGAAGATGCACCTAAATCATCATGGTACAAATACCATGAATATTGTGCATATCATCATATTAAATAAAATTTTAGAGAGAGATGTATGAAGCTTAAAAACTTCATTCAAGATCTCCTAGATCAAGGAGACATTGAGCTTGATGCCCAAGAGTCCTCTAAAACATCTAACAAATAGTTGGGAATATACAAGGAACCATTCCCCAAGCATAAAAATATAGAAAAGAATTCGATCAAGGTCAATCCTCTCAAGGAAAGAGTACCAATCACATTGTTGGTCAAACTTCTAATCCCTTTGATTCTCTCATTGGCTATGTCCATCCCATTGACACCCACATCCATACAATAAAAATAAAATCACATGAGTGTTTCATTACAACATGATGCATAACAACACACTTGTCTTATTGTCCTAGGACCCCCTCTATCTACTCCTTTGGATGCTCATTACAATATCCTAAAACAACTTGAGAATACAACTGTCAAGATTTCTATCTTGGATCTTCTCAAGATATCTACTGTTCATAAGGAAATCCTCTATAAATCCCTTCAGAAGTTGAGAGTTCCTTCTGACATTGGCACTTCGTGCTTCCAAGCCTTAGTTGTGTAATTATCCCCATATGAACACATCATTTTTATCCAAAATGATATTCCTATGGATAATCGACACACAACTTTCCCCTATATAGAACTGATCATTACTCATAAGAAGATGAAAAGGGTGCTTGTGGATAATGTATCTAATCTCAATATCTACATAGTAAAACTAGTGAAACAATTGGGATATACCACTAAGGAACTAGAACCTGATGTAATCACTATCGAGCATACAAAAATGTAGAGCGAAAATCATCTGGACCTATCACTTTTCCTATAGATGTTGGGCCTATCACATAAGACACAAGGTTCCATGTCATTAACTTGGAACTTCCCTATAATATTCTCCTTGGTCTCCCATGGATCTATGCCCTGCAAGCCGGTCCATCCACTTTCCATCAATGTATCAAACTCCACTATGAATAATAAGAAGTTACCATTCCAAGTGACCCACAACCCTTTATCCATTATAGAGCATTGTAAAGTTATTATCAAGAAGCATATGAATGTCCTTCCACTGAATTAGTTGTTGACTTCAAATCATAGGCCCTTTCCTCTTGAATACATCTAGATACACTTCAACCACATGAAGGTGGTGCTTCCACTTCCATTCCCCCATTTTCTACATGGGAATCCAAAATGAAAATCCTCCATATAGGTTATAAATAATATGACCTTCAACAAGTCATGCTTCACATGTCCAATCTTCCATTGTCTCCTAAGACGTGTGGTAGGCCTAACTTTCAACCTCATAGAGATCAAGCACCTGACACTCTTGATATATTTACCAACGGTGGTCCTTTAGATGAGGAAATATTAGGAAATAATCCTACATCCAAATCTCCTAATGAATGGATGGCCTCATGTTATCAAGATCCTAAATATGTCATCCCCGACAAGATGATGCTCTCATGCATGGGATACCAAGTATATGAATGTGGCATCAACAAACAAGTCTTGTGAGAACCTCTTTCTATGCCACATGAGAATATGGAAAGATATGACATTGGTGTTTGACCTTACGAGTCTCTTCCTATAGAATTTAAATCCACCTTATCTCGAATGTGAGGATATATCTTCTAGTTACGATAATGCGAAACAACATCCCTTTGTATTCTTTACAAAGATCTTACCTCCATGTTCACACGTATCCCAATATGGATATTTTAACCTTATCCCCTCTATCCTAAAGTAAACCTTATACATCCATCCCTCATTAATTGGGACCAACAATGACACATACCAATTGATCTTTTTTAGAATGAGGAAGTTATTGGAGAATTCATAGGGATTTGTGATGATTTTCCTGTGGAGATCATAAGAAAGTATTTTCTATCGACCTTGATGCTTATGCCTACTTTGAAGAAGCTGAATTTTGTGGTCAATGGAGAGAAACAGAGATCCAAATACCTTCAAGAAAACCAAAAACTAAGAAATCCAAGTCCTATAGTGAAAATATCTTTGAGACACTTGCAGATAAACAATATGTAGAATCCAAAATGGATAATCTTGATAACCATCATATTGGTGAAAATCTTATAGAGAAACCTATTGAGGAAGAGCTCAATCTCCCTCCATATCCTACATGGATGGAATATGGTTATAAGTTACTAGTTGAGGAGACTGTTGATGTCATCTTTGGTACAAAAGAGGAGCCCAAAATTGTCAAGCTTGGGGTTTCACTTTCAAGACAGGATCATAAATACATTCACTCTTCTCCTTAGAGAATTTTTGGATGTATTTTCTTGGTCTTCTGCTGAAGTGTCGGGATTAGATACTTCTTTAGTAGTGTGCAATCTGGTTTTGCATAAATCAGAAAGCTCATAATATATAAATTGAGAGAGATACATATACACATTTCTCTCTTGGTTAAAGAAGATCTGGATAATTATTAGTTGTTAGTTTTATCCGACCCATCGACTACTCGAGTGGATCTCCTATGTAGTTCCTATTCGTAAGAATCCAGTTGGAATTAGAATTTTTACATATTTTAGATACATTAAAAATCATGTCCTAAGGATGACTTTCCTCTTCCCAACATCAACATGATCATTTATTCTATTGTTGGTCATGAAATGTTGTCCCTCATGCATATATTTTCAGTGCTATAATCAAATAAAGGTTGTAGAAGATGAACAACATAAGACTGCTTTCACTACCCCTTGGGGTACATTCTGTTATCAAGTCATGCCTTTTGGCCTCAAGAATGTACGTATAACTTATCAAGGAGCCATGATTGTTATCTTCCATGACATGTTGCATGATATTGTGGAATACTATGTTGATGATATTTTGGGTAAGTCCAAGACTAGCAAAACATCCATAAATCCTACATCTTATCTTTCAATGTTTAAGAGATTATAAGTTCATACTCAACCCAAAGAAGTGTGTCTTTGGTGTGATTTCAGAAAGCTACTAGGATTCATTATTTCTAGAAGAGGAATTGAAGTGGACCCAAAAAGGTCACAACTATTACAGAAATGCATCCTCCCAAGAACCTCAAGCAATTGCGTAGCTTACAGGGTAAAATCTAAGCCATCTGCAGATTCATCTCCCAACTTGTAGATAAATTCCATTCATTCACCCATCTTCTCAAGAAAGATGTTGATTTTCACTTTGGGGTCCTAAATGCCAACAAGTGTTCACCTTACTCAAGGAGTATTTGGCTAACCCGCATGTTCTTGTACCGCCTACCCCAAGCGAACCCCTTCTGCTATATATATTAACTACTCAATTTTATATTGGCATGATCTTAGCTCAATATGATTTAAATCATAAAGAGAGAGCCATCTATTATCTTATCTACACATTGATTTCTTATGATCTCAATTATCCACAAATTGAAAAATCTTGCTTAGTCATTTTTTGCCTTTCAAAAAAAAATTCACTACCTTGTGAATAACAAAACCAAGCTAATATCCAAAGTTGTCCCACTTAAATACCTTTTATTTAAACCCATGCTTACTAGGAGGATATCCAATTGGATCATCTTGCTTATTGAATTTGATATTGAGTAATTCATTCATGAATTACTTAAAGGACAAGTGCTCGTTGATCAACTAGAAAAATATCCTCTACCGAATTGAACCATTGATTTTGGATCTTCCGAAACTTTTATTTTTTACATTGAAGAATCTTCCACATGGAAGATATACTTTGATGGGTCATTCACATTTAATGGCTCATGGGTGGTGTTGTTCTTATCACCCCCACAGGTGATCTCATTCCTCAAGATTTCAAACTTGGTTTCCCATGTACCAACAATATAAATGAAAATGAATCCTCATTACAAGATTTAAAGTCACCATATATTGAATATCGACAAGTTAAGGTTATAGGTGACTCCTAACTAATCATCAAACAAGTGAATGATGAGTATAAGGTCAAGGATGAGAATATCATCCCCTATAAATAGATGGTAGAAGCTCTAAAAGAATACTTTGTGCAAATCACCTTTCGACGCTTTCCCAAAGCATAGAACTATTCAGCGATGTCATGGATACTATTGGATCATTTTTATGACTATCTCCAGATTCTAGGGACTTTCAGTTCCTTATTGATCATTTGACAGTACCTGCATATGACATGTCATAATCATGTTTGGTATGTGAATTTTTTGGTCCCTTTTCCCCTAGTACCTTGATATATTTAATTACTTACAAGATGATACCTTCCTCCCAACATTTCCCATTCCAAAAATGAACCCTTATCTAACGAATAGCCTATTATATCCTACTTGGGGGCACTATCTATCATTAAGGTGACGATGGCACTTTGTTACGTTGTCTAAATTTGGAAGAGTCTATCCAAGCAATCAAAGAGGTGCACGAAGGAAAATTAAGTGCTCATACTATTTGCATGGTTCTCACTAAGAATATTTTGTGCATAGGCTACTATTGGCCTACCATGGAAATAAATTTTTGTCGCTATGTAAATAAATGTGTGCTATGTCAAAAATGGAAACCTAATACATGTTCCATCACAATCTTTACAACCTATCACTACACCATGGCCATTTTCAAAATGGGGACTCGATCTCATAGGGAATCTCACACCAACTTCCTCTGATGGCCATAAGCATATTATCACTGCTACTAAATACTTTACCAAATGGGTGGAGGTTTTCCTCTTAACTATGTTACTGTGTTTAGGTATCTAAATTTATCATGAACCATATCATCTTCCATTATGGTATACCTTCTACCATTGTATCTGACAATGGAAAATCCTTCAAGAACAAACAAGTGAAGGCATTGTGCCAATGCTTTAAAATCCACCAAAAATGGTCTACCCCTATTACCCACAAGGTAATAGACAGGATGAAGCCTCGAACAAGACACTTATTCGTATCATAAAGAAAATGGTTGGTAAAATAGGTCGTAATTGGCATCTTCAAATCTATCCTTCCCTCTAGGCTTATTAAACGTCTATTCACACACCTACATGTACAACCCTATATTCCCTCATATTTAGCATTGAATCCATTATACCCCTTGATATCGATCTTCCTTATTTGCATATATCTTTGACAAATTATCTGGATAATGATAAGGACTATAGAGTGGCTAAGCTAGTTGAGATGGAACTACTTGATGAAAGATGCCTCCATGTCTTGATTCATCTTAAATTATATCATAAGAAAGTGTGTAGGAGCTACAAAAATTCATCATACCTTGTGAATTTGAGGTAAAAGACGTTGTTCTTAAATAGAATCAGTTCAACACTACCAATGAGCATGAGAAGACAAGAATGTCCGAACCTAACTAGTTAGGGAAATACATTGTGGTGACAAAATTAGTTCTGTGCATATAAACTTGTTTATCCTGATGGTGATGAACTTTAGGAAACCATGGATGCCATGCATATCAATTGTTTCTATGCCTAAGTATGAAGACCTATCAAAAAATCAAAAAAATCAAAAAATTAACGAGAAATAAATTCGTCCAAGTGTGAAAACCACGCAATTATTGCACTTTGGGCATGTCCTTTGGTAAAAACTAGTTTCCGGTGCTATAGGAGGATTATATTTTTCGCAAGCACCTCATCTTTGGGGCATGGTCACTTCTTCCTATTTTCCTCATTTAATTTTTGTGTGTTCTATTGTTGAACCTAATCTTCTTGGCCTTGATCTAGTTGATCCTCTTCTTATATATATGCGCAAGATTCACCCTTGTATAGTCTCACCTATCACTGGGGGCATCTTGGTGCTTGGTTCATCCAATGACATAGATTCGGAAAACCTTTAAAATCTAAAAACATTCACAAAACCCTTGAAAATCCTAAACATTCAAAATCACAAAATCCAAAAACAATGAAAAAATCAAAAACACTAAACATTGGAAACTATACTACAAAACATCCTACTTTAGTGTTTGCTTGTTCTAGCACATGACATGTGGATCATCTTGTGATCTTCCTTCATTAACAAAGTTGATTTTCTTACTATGTTTGTCTTCCCTTGCGCATATCTTTGTTTGGGGTGGTTTCATAGTGCATGTTGATTTTTCATGGGACTTTTTGTCCTCTCGTATACTCCCTTGCATGTATCCTTTCTTGGGGAATCATTTTAACCCATGTTATATAAATTGAACACTTGGGAACTAAACCTGGATAAACAAAACATTGGTACAAATTTCTTGCACATTACTTGTTTAATTTTATATGTATCTATTTGTTTATTTGCTTTCTTGCTTGTTTACTTTCTCGTATTGCATTGCTTATGTATATTGATTTGATTCAGTCCTTTAACATGAACAAAAATCAGTATTATGTCTTTTCATGTCATGTTACCTTTTTTGGTGCTTATATCAAATAAAAAGACACTTCTCAACCATATGATACATTATCTACGTTGCATCTTCCAATTTCCCGCATGTCAAGTATCTTCACTATTATTTCATGCAATATGGGGCAATAGGGATCATTTTTTATCCCCCACCCTCCTTGTTTCTTTCATGAAGAATCCTGGGATTTCTTTTCCAATCAATGACTTTAAACAATGGCCTACTAGGCCCAAAGATACAATTATCAATCGCTGCAATGTCTTCTTCTTCTTCGTTGTGATCATTTTCTTCTTCTTTTCAAGCATCCATCAATCTCTTCTATCACCCCATCGACACTTGAGGGGGCATCCTCCATCTACTAATTTTTCTTTTATTCAATTTAATTGTTTGTAATTGTCTACTATCTTTGAAGTGGCATTGTTTGTACTACACCACATCAAAGAGGGGAAAATGTAGACACCTAAATCTAGCTACACAGTTTTAACACTAAAATTGCACTTCTTATCCTATTTTCTATCATTTGGTTATAATTAGTGTCTTTCTCACTAATTAGCTAACACTCCCCTCCATCTTGGTCAATTAACGACACTTCATTAATTAACTAATCTCCCCTTCATTCTAGATGTAAATTAACACTACTTTGTTAGTTATAATCCTATTCTAATTAATTAATTAATTGACCAATATTGATTAATTAATCCTCTAAACAAGAATTTACCCTCCTATTGGGTCATTCCCCTCTCTGATCCTTCAGAATCCATCAACTTCTCTCCAATTGGATTTTACAATCCTAACTTGGTCTATTAATCAATTTAATTAATTAATTTAAATCACACCCAACTCACTTAAGTTAGAAATTCTAATTAACCTCCCTAATCATACTTAATTATTTCTAATTCTATTTATCTCTTGCTAATCCATAAAGTTCTTTTATCCCACATTCATGAGGATAATAGTTTCTCCAATTTGGAAAACTATATAAATAACCCTCCCTACCTTCTAAGGTTACACCTTTATACCCTTACACATTGCATAAGATACGAGTTTTGCTTAATAGAAGAACTCATTGATCTAGAAAACTACCCCCATTTTCTTATTGGCAAAAGTAGTAAAAGGATAACCAAAAATGGCAATTAAGCCATATTGGTGATACATCTTCCCCTTCCTTGGAGAATTCCTTTGGTCACACATAGTCTATGTATGGCTCAACAAAGGAGGTGTCTACAATCCAAATCCCATAAAAAAAAAAAAGGATGGTTTATCATTTCATGTTTTATATGATAGATGCATTAGAATAGCTTCTCCTTTTAATGGCTTTATCATGATGTTTGTTAGAATAGCTTAGTTATTGAAAATTAAATTGAATAGAAGAAAAATTAATAGGATGGAGGATGCCCCTTTTCAATAAACTCTTCAAATATTCCAACACAATGCATCTGCAAGTGAAAGGTTATCTCAGGGGTATATGTTGGGTACAAATATGCTAAGTTATTTCTCTAGGATAGAGTAGGGAAATGACTAGCTAACCTCGCCATCATTATAAGAACCGAGAAAAGACAAATTATTCCTTTATTTTGCATTACAAAGGTCTATCATAGTGACATCACTTTCCATGTTAAATGAAAATTGGTGAACAAACTTCTCAACTAAGTCTAAAAGATAGTGATGGACCCTTTAGGGAGATGGAGAAACCATTCAAGTTCCTGACCTTCAAGACTCCTAACGAATAAGTGAATGAGGTAATTATAGATCTATGTGACTTCTTGGAAAGCTATGAAGATGTCTTTAACCCGATTGCATGGATCACCTTTTCCCCTATATTTATTGAATTTAGGGAAATCAAAGCTTGGTGGGAAATGAGTATGCAACATTTCCCAATCAAAAGGATAAGGGCATAGTTCTTCAAACTGCTATTTCTTGATATGCCCTTATTTATTCTCTTATAGACGATGAGGGTATCTTTCATATATTTCCACTTTTGGTCTAAAATTTGGTCGTGCAATGGCATGGCGGTATATAAGTGTGGATAGATTTTGAGGATTCACCACTATGGTTTTCAGTGTCGCTTTTTGCATAAGTGACTCTAGGTTTTTTAATCCTATGAGCTCTAACAATGTCTTGATGGAAATTAGAAGTTGACTTTGATATTTGATGATTAAGGGCTTTCATTGTCTTTGCATAGTAACGTCTTCATTGTGAGGCTCGTGATTTACATCCTCGAGTATGGGAATATCATCCTCTTATTTATCAAAGGGATTCATTCTATCAAAGGGTATATGATGATGAGCTCTAGGTGGAGACAAATTCACGTTCTCATCACGACCAGTAGGATGACCAAATGTGGAGACTTGTTCCCAATTTTCAATGTATTCATCAATCCTAGGAGGTATCTCGAGAGGATGTCTACTCTTTGTTCCAATCATGTGTGGAAGGAAAGTAAGATCAAAATCGAGGGGGAATTTATCCCCTAACTACACAAGACGCAACAAGACTTTGTCCCTATTATGAAATGAGTAGTTATCTATATGAGTAGTGGCATCTACAAATGTGTTTTGAGGTATCCGTCGCTCACTAACACTATGGTCAACAAGATCTTGATCCTCTTCACAGGAGGGTGAACGTCGATTTCTAAGGGGATTGAAATCACGCTTCTTATATCCTTCCCTAGTTTCAGTGCCATGACACGAAATGTTCCTAAAAATATATGTCAAAATTCTAAGTATCACAAGGATCTAAGATAAATTGGCAAGTGTAATGATGCTAAAGTGATAAATCTCTAAGTGTATGGGATATACAAGCGGGAATATCTAAATAGATCTAAACCAATGTGGACAACATAACGACTACCAAGTAAGAAATCTTTAAGCATCAAATATATGTAACAAGGAATATCTAAAGAGATCTACTCAAATTTTGGTAGTGTAAAACCGTATGACCAACAAATTAACAAATCCAAAACAAGCCCTCAAGTACCAAAAAAGGGAATCACTACAATGCGAACAACGTAACAATACAATGTCAATACCTAAATCAATTTTTAAGGAAACAAGATGTAAGTATCAAAAAGGGATTGTATAATGTAAGAAACATAACAATGCACTTCTAAGACTCAAAGCAAGTTTTTAGGAAACAAGGTCTAAGTATCAAAAAGGAGTCAATTAAATGTGAACAACGTAATAATACAATGTCAATACCTACATCAAGTTTCAAGGAAATAAGATGTAAGTATTGAAAAGGGATTGGTACAATGTGATCAATGTAACGACCACAGAAGGTAACTACCCTAGGGGTGAAAGGTCCCAATATTGGTCTTAGACAAACTTCCAAAATATGAAGATGTACCAACACGCTTTAAAAACTTACATCAAGATCGTATGCGAGAGGAACATATGTAAGTGAATGAAAAAGTGGTGGACACAATTTCAACAATACATGAGTTGTTTTCTTTTTTACTATAATGCCAAAAAGAGAACAAAGGAAATAGTACAAGTGATGATGAAAATTATAAGGCTTAACCTTGGCGAGTTTCTCCTTTTTCGAAAAGCAAGGTTTTAAATTCGAGGAAGCCGAGCTAAGTATGATTCATGATGAAATATATATGAGGCACAACTTCAATGGACTCTTTCCTTGTTTGAAAATAAGGTTATGACTCCAAGAAAGTATTTCTTTATAATAGCTCTTTAAAACATGATTGGATATGGTCAAGTTGGCCCCAATGCAAAATTGCTCCTAGTCTTTTATTCTCAATACTTGTCAATAACCTATCTAAGAGAGATACACTTAGCTAGATAAATACTACACAAAATACCATTACCCCACAATCAAATTAATGAAAGAGGCCTCATACGGACAACATTTAGCACTCCTCACAGAATTTCTAGTCAAGTAGGTAGTAGGTCACTTCTCGTTTCATCAACCAGTTCCCTCAATATGTTGACTACTTTGGGGTTCCTATGGTTATCCTCATAATGAGTTTTATGGCTTATGTCAAGGCAATTCCCACAATTTAAAGTGGATGGGTTTAAGCCCTTATCTGATCCTGAAAATACAGTGTGAGTGAATGGTGTGTTTTTATCTTTTATGTTAATGTGGTTTAGTGCGCCATTAGTAACCTTCACATAGTGTGGTGAGTGTTTGTTTCAACTCCATCTTCAATGAGCAATGGTCCTACACATAAAGGTTTTAGTAGTTTTTCATGTAAAAAGAGGATCTCAATTGTTTTTGATTCTCAAGGTCACTCAAAAGCGCAAGAGAAGAGAATACACAACGTTGAATCCAACTAATTTTTTTAGAAATGGGAAAACATCAAACACTAGTAAATGTTTTTGGAATAATGGTTGTCGAGGTAAAGTAAAAAGTTATTTTGTTCATGCAAACTCCAAATTCAAATGTTTTGATGAGGATCAAGGTCGCTTTTGATTCTCAAGTTCGGTCGAAAGTCAAAGATAAGAGCATACATGACGTTTGATACCACCTAATGAAATGGAAAAACTAAACTAAACTAAATCAAAGCACCTATGTTAGAAAACTTATTTTTGATCAAAAACGCATGTTAGAAATCAAAAACTTGTAAAAACAATAGGGAAATATAAAGAAGAATCTATAAAACATGAAAAATTGAGCCGAAACATGACACAAAATGCTAGTGTAAGGAATAAGACGCTAGCACATGAAGTAATACGCTAGCGCAAAAAACAGGACAATAGTGCATATAGGTAAAAATGCACAGTTTTTGGGATGAATACATACACGTGTACAACGGGATAGTAGCATGTGAAATAGAAACAGATAGCATGTGAAGAATGGCACTAGCATGTGAATTCTAATACAAATGTGTGAAAGGAAAATAACAGCATGTGAAATCTTTGTGTGTTGATGAGGACAACGAAAAATACGAATGCTAACATAGATCCAAAGAATGCTAGCGCAAATGCGCGAATGCGAACATGTGAAACCCGACATGATACGGACTCAATAAATGCAAGCACATGGAATAGGATGCAAACACGGGTAGATTAACACTAACGCGGGTATTTTGAATGCTAGTGCAAGAAATCTCAATGTTAGCGCAGAGACAATTTGTGTTTCTTCAAAAACATGGAAAATTTTCCCAAAATTGTTAAAAATATGAGTTTTTGATGATACATTTCAATTTTGACAACACTTTACCTCCTTCTTACCTGTAATAAACACTTAACACATCCAAACTCAACAAAAATTGTTAAGAGTCATTAATTAACTCAAAATATGTAAAAAGAGAGGGTTAGTATGCAAAATGAGACTTAAGATAAACAAATGTGTATGAGACAAAGAATTCTCCCACCAGCGTGCCAAATTTATGCATGTTAAAGAATCTAAGCTAATGAATAGAAACTAACACCTAGTAGTTTCAATAACAAAGCTATTCTAACAAACATCATAATAAAGTCTTTAAAAAGGAGAAGTTATTCTAATGCATCTAACATCTAAATCATGAAATGCTAAGCCATCATTTGTTATTTTTATGAGCTTTGGATTGTAGACACCTCCTTTTTTAGGAGTACATAGCCTATGTGTGACTAAAGGAATTCTCCAAGGAAGAGGAAGAGGTCTCACCAATATGGCTTAATGGTCATTTTTGGTTATCCTCCTACTACTCTTGCCAAGTAGAAAATGGGGGAGTTTGTTAGATCAATGAGCTCTTCTATTAAGCAATGCTCTTATTTTATGCACATGGGTAATGGTGTAAAGGTGTAACCTTAGAAGGTAGGGGAGGGTTCTTTATATAGTTTTCCAAATTGGAGAAACTATTATCCTCATGAATGTGGGATAAAAGAACTTTATGGATTAGCAAGAGCTAAATAGAATTAGAAATGGTTAAGTATGATTAGGGGAGGTTAATTAGAATTTCCAACTTAAGTGAGTTGGGTGTGATTTAAATTAATCAATTAGATTGATTAATAGACCAAGTTAGGCTTGTAAAAGCCAATTGGAGAGAATTTGATGGATTCTGAATGATCAAAGAGGGGGAATGACCCAATAGAGGGTAAATTCTTGTTTAGAGGATTAATTAATCAATATTGATCAATTAATTAATTAATTAGAATAGGATTATAACTAATAAAGTAGTGTTAATTTGCATCCAGAATGAAGGGGGAGACTAGTTAATTAATGAAGTGTCGTTAATTGACCGAGATGGAGGGGAGTGTTAGCTAATTAGTGAGAAAGACGCTAATTATAACCAAATGATAGAAAATAGGATAAGAAGTGTAATTTTAGTGTTAAAATTGTGTAGCTAGATTTAGGTGTCTACAAATCTTTTGTTTATAATTTTTCATATTTCATTAGATTATTATTGTTACCTACTTTGATATGCATCTAGAGAAAATGTCAAAGTCAAGACAAATGTAGACATCTAAAAGAATATCCACGCAATATTATTTAATGTTAGTTTATATTAATTTATTAACTTGATCTTATGTTACTTAATTTGAATCAAATTGAATAATATGTGCTCAATTGTTGATTTCCACCTTACTATAATTCATCTCATATAGTTCAATTTATCTTTCGTGTTGCTTTTCCCTACCTTTTTAGGTCATAATCATTGAAAGTTGGCATGAGTTTTATTAAGATTTTAGTTTGAATTTGAATTTCATCTATAAGTAGAAATTATTGGAGTTTGTATAAATGGAAATAATTCATAGAGAATCCATTGAACACTTAGAAGTTTTCAAAGATCAAACAATTATTAAAACATTCATTATTTATTTTTTAAATATTTTTTTGAACGATTTACACCCTTCTTAGATGTTGACAAATACTAAGATAGTTTTACTATTCACAAGGTTTGTGCATGTCCCCAAAGTTCCCTTTAATGTTTTATTTAAGCCTCGGATATTACAGCCATGAGGGAAAAATATAAGGGCATTGCAATTTTGAATTAAAATGTTAATCAATAATCAAGGAAAAATAAATCTAGAAACCTTATGTGAATCTCCCCTTGTATTCTAATGCCTGGTTAAAAATAAAGTATTGCTTCTTCTACAAGATATGTGAACCGACATAGAAGTTCACAAAATGAAATACAGACAGTTTTATGAGCTATGTACACGAGAACTCCACGTCATGAAATCTTAAAATGTAAAAGAGGAGAACATCTGACCGTCTAACATTGATTTATATTTACAAATCCAATTAAAACGAATACCCATTCAAATAAACTACAGAAGATAAAGTTTCTTCATAGATCATAAGAGGAAGACATAAATTCAAGGGAATAATGAATCTAATGGTAGATCATTGATTCAGATGGAGCATGAAAAATCATGAATAATGAATCTATGGTAGATCACGTATCCTATGATATCAGAAAACTTTTATAAAAATTTCATACAGATAAAACTTGTTTCAAAATGGGTTTTCCTTGATGGTGTGGATTCAATTATCAGAAGGCATCCATTCCAGTTATTACCTAAGGTGTTCCTAACCTTTAATTCAGCTCTGGTTGAATTCAATCATCAGAAGCATGAAGCACACACCAAGAAGCATCCACCAATTCGTAGAGGAGGACAATTCCAAACCCAACAAAATGAGAAATCCCACCACCAAAAATAAAATTGGCAACAGAATTGGAGTGAGCAACAAAATTACAGGCATCAGAACAATGGCGGCTCCCCCAAACATTGAGGCTAAGATAATAAATACTCCTTTACGAGCTGCGTTTTCCTTATCCATTCTCTGGCTCATAAAAGCTCTGAACTGTTCCAACAAAATACTTGGATGTACGGCTATTAGTCCACACATTCCTTCACTTAATTTATCACTTTCCTGCACTCGAAGTTTAATGTTTCTGTTTAACACGATGTACTTCTTTTAACAAAAGAAGTGGAAGGACAACGGTCTATGTATTTCTTTTGTAACGGTTTTTTCTATATGAAATTGCTTCATTTTTTAAGTTTTTAAATGATTATAAGATATCTTGGTTTTTGTTTTAATGGCTAAAGCTATACTATTGATTGTTGAAGGGGAAAATAAATCAATAAATTTAACTTTCATGTGTGAAGGTGATGATTTTTAGAGCCCTTTAAAATATTAATTAATGTTTATACTTACACTTTCAAGCTCTTTAATTATGTACATGATGAATCTCATTGTAGTCATGTCTATGTACTTGTCGATTGTAGGTATTTTCAGCTCTCTTTTTCACCATCCTCTAAATCCAGCTTTAATTGGACCTCTTTGTATGGAGCATTTGTACACTCTTGGTAAGTGCTTTTCTCACCACTCTTAGCTTGAATGTTGTTGTTTCTTATTCCTTCTTTTTCACTTTTTAATGGTTGGATATCAATTTGGCCATAAAAGGGGTCTAATTTGAATTCATTTTCTCTATAATTTATGAACCATTAATCAAGAGAGAATCCAAAAATGAATAGAGAAATTATTGAGTTCAATACAAGCATTCATAAGAACATACATTAGAACACATAATATTATGTTAGAAATACTCCACAACATACTCATTTGCACGTTATCAAAGATTATCCAAGATTTGTACAACCTCACACTATTTCCTTAAAGTGGCCTAGTACTTTTGCATCACCTCACAACCTCTTAGATCATGCATGACCTATGTAGCACCAAGGAACACACCACACAGCATTCACACTTTGAGCATCACCTCCTAGGCGCATACATCATGTACCTTCTACAAAGCACAAAGGAACATATAACACATCTCACATAACAACATCACACATGTCACCCACTAAGTGGAACACATAATCTTCAAAAGCTTAACCAGCGTGGGGTTGACGAAGTGCTCCCTTTCTAGGCGTAACTCTCGTGCCAAAATTTCATGAAATTAGCTTCGTCGCACAACATCTCACAACACTACACAATGTTCATCACACTTGATACCACTTGCAACACTTTGCAATACCTCACAAGAATGTCACTCAATCCAACTTTTGTGAAGGACCTCCAAATCCCACTTAGATGGATGACACTTTACACCATGTTGTGTCATGCCAAGTGGCATCCCATATCCCACATCATGCCAAGGAATCTATTAGCATATTTTGCACTCGATAGACAAACCACGTAATTGTCAAAATGTGAATATTTGCACATAGAATCCCTAGGGGATCATCTTCCATAATGGTTCTTTATGTTTTTGTGGATTTGTAATATATGTATCTAATGTTAGATAACATGAAGATAATAGCAAAGTAGACATTCATAAATATTTCTCAATAGTATGGCTCGTATAAAAATACATAGATTAATATAAATTTGTGTTCTATTTCTATTACTTTCTCTAGTCTCCGACTTATATAATCAAGCTTCCACATTCGCATGCAATAGATCTATAGTGTTGTCGGGGACCCCGAATCTCCTAGGATCTGGATCATTTCTTTCATAGTGGTTCTTCTTACATTTCTAAAAAAAAATTATGTAACTTATATTAATCTCAATATAAACCATGATATCTCAATGACTATTTACAATGTCATTTAAAAAAATCAAATGGGAAAATACAAGCCAATGTAAGATGAGAAGCATGTAGTGACAAAGAATGAAATCACATAAGTAGTTTTAGAACAACAAAAAAATGTCCAACTAGTATGTAGAAAGCAACCAAACAATAGGTTCCATTGACCTATTCATCATGTGAAGATTTTAGTAGTTGATTCCCCCTAAGTTTCAAGTAAATCTAGATATTTGATGGAAAAATTATTGTAAATGTAGTAGATAATTTGTTAGATTTCTATTTTCCCATGAATGCCTTTTTCTGAAAAAGAGAACATCAAGATTGCACATCTAAAAGTCTCTTCACATGTCAAGAAGTCGTCTCTTTTCTAACAAAAGAAGATCAATAATTTACTTCTAAAAGTCTCTTCACCTATCAAGAAGTGGTGGAAATCCCACTCTTTGAGTGAGGACGAAAGGAAAGAAAAAAGGCCTAAACTAAGTTGGCATTCATGATAATTTTTATGAGTATGCTACATATAGTGTCAATATTGCACAAAGGACATGATCAATTTTTCCAAGATTTCATTTATTCCCTCCATGACCTATGTTTTAATTTGAACTCAATCAATTCATAAGAGCATAGAGTCCTCAAGTACTACAATGGTAATGAAAACATATTCATTCAATCCAAACTAAAGTTTTCCAAGGTTAAGAAATGAAAATCCTATCATTGTGTAGTGATAATTGAGGAAGAGTAAAATAGTAAGGGAAAGAAGTACTTTACATTTGTGCCAAGGAAGAAACCATCTTTAGGTAAGAATCAACCATCTAAAACAAGTAAATAGTGTGACAAACAAAAAACTCATTACCACTCCAATATAGAGCATTATGTGAAAAATAACTTAATTTCTTGGTGGAGGATCATGGAGACCAACCATTAAAATAATTATAGGGAACATATCTTGAACTAATGGTATTAATTCAACAACCACACCAAAAACATAAAATTTTGATTCATAAAACATGTTCCATTTGTATATCTCACTACAAGGGAAGCCACTATGTTTTTGATTGATGAAAATAAAATGAATAACATCATCTCTAAAGCAACAATCAAGTGATTGAGTCTTTCAATCATGCCTCATTCATGTCTATAATTTTTGGAATGGATCAGTTCTTGTGACACCAAAGGTATACATATTGTGCACCAATGTTGTTTATCATATGTTATCCATCCTTTTAGAGAGAATCTAGTGTATGATGTAGTTTCAACTAATTTCGTGATATAATCCATGGGAATGCAATTATACATAATCATCATATTGTGTAAATCCAACCTTAAAACTACCACCATTTTAGTGGGAAGTAATATCTACCATATCCTTGAATTGATTCCAATATCTAAACATGTCATGTAAACTCTTGAGGAGATAACAATACCCCCTCATTTGAGACTTAGCACAATAAAGGTGGTTGCTTCTCAAGAAAGGGTGAATGATCCATGAACAAAACCCACTCTTTCCTTGAGTACCTTGGTCACTTTTGATACACTCACAACTCCTTACATTATAGGAATAATGTGTATTAGTGGAAACATTTCAAGCATAACATACACTCTCTTAGAGTCATGTTGCATCCTCTACTCGCAACATGTACATTCTTCTCAATATGAATAAACGTGAAACATAGTCCAAAAGACAAACTATACATGTCACCCAATAAGCATATAATGAGTATTCTTGAAAGGATTATTCAATGCAATGTTGAGGCATAGGGGGCCTTTCACAAGACATTTCCCCATGCCAAAAATTTAGAACCACTCAAAATCTTGCAACACTTTGTATCATCTTGTATAATTGTGCAACACTTTTTGAACCTCTTAGCATTTTAAAGCACTTGTAGCACCGTGCATGCATGTTGCATATTCTATCTACTATGAAGGACCTACAAATCCCACTTGACCAAGTGGACACTTAGTTCCATGTTGTACCATGCCAATTATCCCTCCTAAATATCACATTATGCAAAAGAAATGGTTAACATGCTATAGAAATGAAATTCATTTCATGTAATGGTTAGAAGATGTGACGGGATGAGAAGGTTAAGCTTTACTGTGTACTCCTTGAGTTTTGGTTTCCTTGTAGTAAACACAATGGAATATACTTAAATGTGAGCATATTTTCCTAACTTAAAAGCCGTATGGCATCTACAACATTTAACCATCTATGAGGTAGGGTTGGATCTACAAAACTACATGGATGATAACTTCAATGATCTTGGATGTTTGTCCTCGGTTGTTTTAAGCACTCCTAAAACTCTCCCTTTCCTTTATTTTTTAAATTTATTTATTCAAAAACTCTTTGTAATCTATCATTGGAAGTGTATTTTTATAGACCTCCTTCCCACCCATTATGAGATTTGAAAATTATTCTAGTTATCTCTCATTATCTTTCTCAATCTTACATTTGAATTTTTTTGCATTAATGGTAACCAACTAGTCCTGGTTTAGAAGTTGGAATAATTCTATCTAGAAACTCCACGTCACCGCTGACTTGGCATCCTTCATTCACCTACAACTTTTTCATTTTCTACCCTAAAGTATTTCCTCCATGTGCACCCTATTTTATTTTTCAAAATATCCATGTGACCCTTAAAGTGATTTGTCGTGCCTTTCCTTTAGTTTCACCAAAATTTCCACACACTCCTTCTCAAAACATGTGCACACTATCACGCATTATTCTTCCTTGACCTAGATTTTTAGCTGACCCATTTCATTTCCTACGTGCACTACATGTGCAATACCTTATCACGTATTTTTATAGACCTCCTTCCCACCCATTATGAGATTTGAAAAGTATTCTAGTTATCTCTCATTATCTTTCTCAATCTTACATTTGAATTTTTGCATTAATGGTAACCAACTAGTCCTGGTTTAGAAGTTGGAATAATTCTATCTAGAAACTCCACGTCACTGCTGACTTGGCATCCTTCATTCACCTACCACTTTTTCATTTTCTACCCTAAAGTATTTCCTCCATGTGCACCCTATTTTATTTTTCAAAATATCCATGTGACCCTTAAAGTGATTTGTCGTGCCTTTCCCTTTAGTTTCACCAAAATTTCCACACACTCCTTCTCAAAACATGTGCACACTGTCACGCATTATTCTTCCTTGACCTAGATTTTTAGCTGACCCATTTCATTTCCTACGTGCACTACCTTATCTAGCCAAAAATTTCAAAACTCGAGCATTTCTCTTATTGTCCCACGATGCTCTTGCATCAAACACCCTGTAAGACAAAAGTGAGCTCCATCTCACGATTTTGGATTCTCGAGTATGACCAAGATGACCAAGATTCTTTGTGTTTATCCATGTTGCATATTATTTTGTGTAATGTCTCCATTTCACCAAGTATTTATGTATTCGTTCCCATGTGTTTTCCTAATGATTCTTGATTCTAAGACAGTCTCAATTTCCTTGGTAGGTTTCTCGTACTTGCCTTCACTAATTTAAGGAAACTTTTGTTTCTCGTGTTCCCTCTCTTGATATTTATACGTATTGATCCTATATACCTTTTTTATTCAACCCTTATTTGTGGAACTCGTACAAATCTTCTACATTAAATATTGGTGATATATCTATTATTACGAAACTCTATCTTATATGTATTTGGCCTTATCCTTTTCAAAGACTCTACATGGCCCAATTTTCTTCAACTTCAACTTATTGTAAGTTCCTTTAGGAAATATTTCCTTCCAAAAATGTGTCATCACTTGATCTCCTTCCTCAAATTCCTTAACTATGTGTCATTCATCCACGTGTTCCTTATAACCTTGATTATTTTTCTCTAATGTTTCGTGAACTTCCTCCTATAGTTGGCACTTATATTTTACATGCTCCTTCACTTCTATGTTACAATTGTTTATTACCTCGGCAACACTATGACTCTTCTAGGATTCTTCCCATAAATAATATGAAATGGGGTCCTTAATATAGTCCTATTAACTGAATTTTTATAAGAAAATTATACTTTTCTTAATCTCATGTCCCATTGGTTTGGCTAGTCTCCTACCAATCTACATAACAAATTACCTAAATTCTTGTTCACCACTTCCATCTGTCCATATGTTTGTGGATGGCATGCTACGCCTATAAGTTAACATTGTTCCCAATTTATTCCACGAGGTCCTCTAGAAGTGACCTAGGAACATGGTATCCTATCATATATTATGCAAACTAGAAATATGTGTATTTTCACCACCTCCTTTAAACATAATTGTGAAACGCTCGGATGCATCACTATTTTTCTTGCATGTAATAAAATGTTCCATATTTGAAAATCTATTGACTACAAAAAATATGGAATTGTTTCCTCTTTGTTTCCTCGGTAAAACCACAAAATCCATGTTAATGTCTTTCCACAATCTTCTTGGTGTGGGAAAAGGTTGATACAACCCTGTATTTTGTTTGCGCCCCTTGGAAAACTAGAAAACCATGCATCATTTTTCATACCTATGCACATACGTGCTCATCTTTGGCCAATAATATATTTATTGTAGTTACACAAAAGTTTTTTCACCTCCAAAGTGACCTCTTAGACCTCCATTATGCTTCTCCTTAATTAAGTTCTCTCGCATCAACCCTTGTGGTATACACAATTGTGCTCCTCGAAATAAAATTACTTCCTAGATAAAATAATCTAACCATAGCGCCCTATACATGCACACCGGTTCTTTGCATGCCTCTCATGATTCTTTGAAATACTTGTCTCATGCATATAACTCCTTTATGGTCTCAAATCTCATGACTTTATTTCACATTTCTACTAACACTATCACTCTCTGAATCAACACATCTACAAACTTATTGTAATTTCCACTTCTATGTCTTAACACAAATGAATAAATTTGTAGGAACTCTACCTACTTCATGTGTCTATGACTCCTCTTGGATTGACTATTGATAAACTATAGCACCTAAAAATCAGCGTACAAAACAAACTCATTCAAAAATAAGTAAATCCTTCACTTCTTCAACGCCTATATTATCGTGTAGAACTCTTGATCATAGGTCAAACATATCCTCCTTGCATCATTTAATTTTTTATTAAATTATGTTATACATATCCCTTCTTGGATTAGTATTGCACCAATTTTTGTCCCACTTGTGTCACAATCTAATTGGAATACCTTTCTCAAATCTTGGCAACACTAACATTGGTTGCATTGCAATCCTTCACTTCAATTCCTATAAGTTGTGTTCTCGCTTCTTTGGTCCACACAAACCACTTGCAATCTCCCTTCATAGTCTCTAGGATCATTATGCATATGCCATTGAATTTTCTTATAAGTTTTCTGTAGAAACTTACCAAACCATGAAATTTTTGCATTTCTTGGCGGTGATCATTCATTTATTATGCGCACCTTTTCTCGGGTTTTTTTGTAATCCTTCTTTGGATATCAAAATCCCAAGTAAAGTAACTCCTCACACATAAAGCTACACTTATTTATGTTTACCAAAAACTTCTCTTCTTGCAAATGTTTCATCACTTATCGTAGGTGTCCAAAGTGTTCCTCCTTTATCTGCTTAAACACCAGTATATCATCCAGATATACAACTACAAATTTCTCAAGGAATGGATTCAACACTTCATTCATCAGCCTCATGAAGGTACTTGTGGCATTTTTAACCCGGATAGCATAACCAACCACTCATATAAGAATTACTTTGTTGTGAATGTATTTTTCCACTCATCTCCTTCCCTAATGTGAATTTGGTGATAACCACTCATTACGTCAATCTTTGAAAAATATTGTGCACCACTAAGACAATCCATTAAATCATCCATCTTAGTCAATCAAAACATATATTTGATTTTGACCTTGTTGATGGCCCTAAAATCAACACACATGCACCATTCTCCTACCCTTTTGGGTGCCAACACTATGGGTACTACATATGGGCTCAAAATTTCTCACATTAATCCTTTATCAAGAAATTCTTGCACTTGTTGATACACCTATTCATTTTACTCTATGATCATTCTATATGGTGGCTTGTTTGGTAAATGTGATATGAGTATCAAGTCAATTTGGTCACCGATGTTGCGCACTAGTGGTAATGCATGTGGTAACTCTATTATAATGTTTAGGAATTATCCTAATATTTCTTACACTTCTTTTGGGTACTTCTTATTCTCTCGCACAATCCTTGTACACTTCTTTAGGTAACAACTCATAACATTCATCTTCTTTATCCACTTTTTGTATGAAATCCTTTCTTGATACCAAAAACTCTTGCTCAAACTATGTTGCATACTTCTCCCTTCTCTTAGTCCTTCAATGGTGACATGTTAAACTTGTGTCCATGTTTTTGATGCAAATGATATTCACGTACCCATTGTGGACAGCCTTCCTATCATACTTCCGGGGTCTTCCCAATAGTAGATGACAAACATCCATTGGTATCACATCACACAATACTTCATCACAATAATTCCCAATATGGAACTTGACAAGAATTTGCTCATTTACTATAACTTGGTGTCCCTTTTATAACCATGACACTTTGTAGGGTTGGGATGTGTAATATTCTTCATCCCTAATTTCTCTACCATTTCACAAGGAAAATATTTTCCATGCTTTCACTATCAACATTCACTTTACAGCATTTTCCTCTGAACTTATAAATAATCATAAACAAACTCTTTCTCTGTGCAAGTTCATCTTCTTTCTGCAATGTCTTTGGAAATACCTTCCTTATCATTAGGGATTCTCTACACCACCATCTTAGAATCTTCTTTAGATCCTATTGACTCTACTTTACCATGTGCTACATGTGTGCCTACATATGTGTGCCTTCTCGTGAATTTACTTGGTGCATTTGAACATTTGAATGCACAATTTCGATAGTTCCACACTTGAAACATGTTCCGATAATATTCTTCCTCATCCTCGACTAAATATCTAACATCCTCTTGAAGAGTAAAATGTTCCATCATATCGTGCACTATTTTAGGATGACATCTATGCACTATTGTCCTCATCTTATTGTGGTCTATTATATCCCCGATTCTTCCTCTTATACCACGCACATTCTGATTCCTCTTTTGGTTGCACTCAAATTTTACACACTAACTTTTCATCCACCTTCAAGGCCGGTTGATAAGCTTCCTCCATAGTATGATTTCATAAAATACTCAAATCTTCCTAGACTCCAACCTCAAGCATTAATATATCATGCAACCTCCTCCCGGTTGTTGCGGTTAGTACAAGGTTATACAGATAATATATCATATCTAAGTGTACATGCAATAAAAGCGGATATTACATGCTTTCACTATCAATTGTCCATGAAAAATATTATCCATGCTTTCACTATCAACATTCAATTTACATCATTTTCCTTTGAACTTACAAATAGTCATAAAAACTCTTTCTTTATGCAAGTTCATCTTCTTTCTGCAATGTCTTTGGCAATACCTTCCTTATCATCAGTGATTCTCTTCCACTCTCAGTATCTAAGAAATTTTTTTGGATCCTATTAACTCTACTTTACCATGTGCTACATGTGTTCCTACATCTATGTGCCTTCTCATGAATTTACTTTTTGCATTTGGACATTCGAATGCACAATTTCTGATAGTTCCACACTTGAAACATGTTCTAGAGAATCCTCTTCCTCGTCCTCGACTAAATATCCTACGTCCTCTTGAAAATTAAAATGTTCTACGATCTCGTGCACTATTTTAGGATGAAGTCTATGCACTATTTTTCTCATCTTCTTGCAATCTATTATATCCCTAGATTCTTCCTCCTATACCACGCACATTACGGATTCCTCTTTTGTTTGCACTCTGACTTTTACACGTTAAATTTTCCTCCACCTTCAAATTCAGGTTGATAAGCTTCCTCCACGATATGAATTCACAAAATAATCAATTCTTCCTAGACTCCAAACCTCGAAGCCATTAATATATCATGCAACCTTATCTTGTTTGTTGGGGTTATCACAAGGTTGTATAGATAATATATCAGATCTAAGCATACATGCAATAAAAGAGGATATTATACCAAAAGAAATATACATAAAAAGAGATATAAATCAACACCCATTTAACGTGGTTCACCCGGTGTGGGCTAAATCCACCAAGAAACAATTCAATCTATTATCCAAATATTTCAGAAGATATACCATTGAAGATCTAAAATATTTCACACCTCTCGGAAATGTATTGTACTTTGTTTCTCTCAAGCTTCTCCTTCTTCTCCAAGAATTCTCTCTCATAATTATTCTCACAATAATCATCGATTTTTACAATCCTTTCTTCTAAACCCTAACTTTAATGCTTATATAGACATATACAAACTTAGGTAACTTATCCATGCAATTTCAATCAATAGATTTACTTCAATACTAAAAATAGATCTAATTCCCATGAGTTAAATAGAACACTCACACACAGTAATCGATCTTTGGCTAGCCCTAACCAATACTTAGTTTCTCCTTTCTGGCCTATTTCAAATATAGATGATCGATGATGGTCCCTCCATAATTAATGTCGATTCTTGTGTTTTCCTGTAAGTTTAATATATCATGCTAATCTAAAGTAATTAAGCTCCACAACTCAACAACCTCCCACTTGGATATAAATTACTGCACTATACTTGTACAACATCATTCTTGGATCCTTTCATTAGCTTTGTTTCTTCCTCTTTTCAAGTCTCAAACTCTAAGACCAACAGAAGTGGAGTGTAGCTCCAGCTTCTCTTTTGTTAATGGATTTGTTAGCATATCCATAGGATTTTCACTTGTATGAATCTTCTCCAGTTTCAGTTGCCCATCCTCCAATACCTATCATATGAAGTGATACCTCAACTGAATTTGTTTTGTTCTAGAATGAAACATTGAGTTCTTTTCCAAATGAATTGTATTTTAAGCACACTTTGAACAATTTGTAATCATCCTGCTTCTTTCTTAACTCTTTCATGAACTTTCTCATCCATATCATCTCTTTTCTAGCCTCTGTAGCTACAATATACTCTGCATCTATAGTAGACAAATCCATAAACTTATGCAATCTCTAAATCCATCTAATTTTGTTCACCTACTATGAAAATATATCCGGTAGTGATCCTTCTACCATTCATATCTCCAACCATATCTTAATCAACATAGCCACATAAATAAATATTTGAACCTTCATAGCATAACTACATGCTAGATGTCCTTCACAAATACCTTAGAATCTATTGACTACTTTCCAATTATCTTTACATAGATTATGTTGGGTTAGTACATCGGTTGTAAAAACAATATATCAAATCCAAGCATCATGAAAATAAAAGAGGATATTCTACTGTAATAAATATACAAAATAAGATACATAAATCAACACCAGATTTAACATGGTTCACCTAGTGTGGGCTACGTCCACCAAGAAACAAGCCAATATATTATCCAAAGCTTTGACAAGATATACAATGAATATTTACAATCTTCCACACCTCTCAAATGTACAATACTTTCTTTCCTCAAGCTTTTGCTTCATCACCAAGAATTTTCTCTCACCAAATTTTTCAAGTTCTTTTTAATTCTTGTTAATCCTCTCTCTCTCTCTTCTAAACCCTAGCTTTTATGCTTATATAATCGTTTATAGACTTAGGGAACTTAGCCATGCAATTACAATCAATACATATACTTTAATGCGAAAAATAGATCTAATTCCTGAGAGTTAATTAAAACATCCTCGCATAGGTAAGTTATGTCGGTTATCCCTAACCGATGTCGGTTCCTCTTACCCGATCGATGCCGATCCTTCTTGACCGTCGATGCCGGTCCTATGTGACCGATGTCAGTTCACCATTAACCGATGACGGTTACTATATTTTCCAACAAGTTTCCATTACATGCTAAACTGAAGTAATTGAGCTCCATAACTCAACAATCTCCCACTTGGAGATTAATTACTGCACCATACATGTATCGTATCATTCTTGGATCCTTCCTTAGCTTTGTTTCTTCCTCTTCAAGTCTCAAACTCAAGACCAAAAAGTGGATTGTAGCTCTAACTTCTCCTTCGCTAATGGCTTCATTAGCATATCCACAGAGGTTCTTTCTCATATGAATCTTTTCTAGATTCAATTGTTTATCCTCCAACACCCGTCGTATGAAGTGATACCTCAACTCGAATGTGTTTTGTTCTCAAATGAAACTCGAGTTCTTTTTCAAATGAATTGCACTCGACTATCACTAAACAGTTTAAAATTACTTTGTTCCTTTCCCAACTCTTCCATGAACCTACTCATCCATATCATCTCCATGCTAGCCTCTGTAGTTGCAACATACTCTTGCCTCTAGTAGTAGAAAAAGCCACAACCTTCTGCAATCTTGAAATCTAGCTAACTTTCATCCCACCTACTGTGAAAATATATCCAATAGTGTTCCTTCTACCATCCAAATCTCCAGCCATATCTGAATCAACATAGCCACATAATGAAATATTTGAACCTCCATAGCATAACTACATGTTATATGTCCTTTCAAATACTCCGAGTATCCATTGGATTGTTTTCCAATGCTCTTTACCTAGATTGGCCATATATCTACTCACCACTCCCACTTTACTTTTGTGTAATTTTTGGTCTTATATAACCATAGCATACATGAGACTCCCAACTGCTGAAGCATATGACACTCATGTCATGTATTTGACCTCCTCATGTGATGATGGACACTAATCTTTTCTCAATTTGAAGTGTTCGGCCATAGGTGTGCTAACAAGTTTTGCATTCTACATGTTGAACCTTTCTAACACCTTATAGATATAATCCTCCTGAGAAAAATACAATTTATTGTTTTTCATGTCTCTGTGAATTTTCATGCCAAGGATTCTTTTTACAGCTCTTAAATCCTTCATAGAAAATGTGTGAGCTAGCTTTCTCTTAAGCTCACCAATGTCTTGCATACTAGATCCTAAAATAATCATATCATCCACATATAGTAACAAAATAATATAGCTCATATTTTCAAGCTTCTTAAAATAAACACAATGGTCAGATTCACATCTCAAGTAACCATGCTCTTGCATAAAACTATCAAACCTCATGTACCATTGCCTTGGAGCTTGTTTGAGCCCATATAGACTCTTTTTCAACCTACACACTAATTTCTCCTTACCCTTGACTTCATACCCAAGCGACTGCTGCATATAAATCTCTTCATCCAAATTACCATGAAGGAAATTCATCTTCACATCTAGTTTCTCTAAATGCAAGTCTTTTATTACAACTAAGCTCAATATAGTACGAATAGAAGTCATCTTAACAATAGGAGAAAATATTTCACCAAATTCAATACATGCTTTCTATGCAAATCCCTTTACTACAAGCCTTTCCTTGTATCTTTTTTTCCACCCTCTTCTTCCTTGATCCTGTAAACCCACTTGTTCTACAATGTTCTCTTACCTACTAGAAAATTAACCAAATTCCATGTATGGTTTTGTTCCAAGGATTCCATCTCCTCATCTATGCCATCATCCCACCTAGACGTGTGGATCTTATCCCGCATTACTTCTTCAAAGCTCTCTAGTTCACCATTATCAATCAATAATAAATAAAATAGAGAAGGTGTAAATATTTTTGGAGGTTTACTTACCCTTTTGACCTTCTCACAAGAGTTTGGGGTATCGAAAGCTCAATCTAGACCTCTTGGACATTCCTATCCAAATCATGTGATGACCAACGCTCACCACCTCTAATCGACACCGCTTCTACTAATCGATGCCGAGTTGGATCTCATAATCGATACTAGATCATCGACCCATGTCTTTCAGGGGTCAATCGACACCGGTTCTTGTGTAACCACATCCGTCGATAATTCATTTAAATCTAAGAGTTCATTTTCATTCACAAATTCTCAACCGGTTCATCCTTGGGTACCAAAATTTGATCCCTATACATTCTCTTTTCATTCCATTCAACATCACGACTCCTAATAATTTTAGAATTCTCTAAATCCTAAAAACAAAAACCAAAATCACCAGATCCATAACCAATGAAAGTGCATCTCTTGGATTTTGCATCCAACTTCTTCCTATTTTCCTTATCAACATGCACAAAAAGCTTCTCGAACTAAAAACTTTAAGAAAAGAAATATCTACCTCTTTTCCGTCAATCTTCCTCTAGTATTCCTCCATCTAGTGAACTTGAAGGCCCACGGTTAATCAAATGAACTAATGTATCAACTGCTTCCACCCAAAATTGTAAACGCATTCTAGAATGTATTCTCATACTTCTAACACGTTCCATGATTGTCCTATTCATTCTTTCTACAACACCATTCTCCTGTGGTGTTCTTGGAATCATTATTTCTCTACATATTCCATTCACTGAACAATAATCATTGAAATTCTTGCTATAGTATTCACCACCATTGTCAGATCTAAGGCACTTTAACTTAGAATTTGATTCATTCTCAACAAGGGCTTTCCATCTTTTAAAAGTCTCAAAAACATCATATTTACATTTAATGCAATAAACACATACCTTTCTTGTAGCATCATCAATGAAAGTAACATAATACTGGGATCCTCCATGAGAAGCTACATGAGCTAGTCCCCACACATCTGAGTGTACAAGCTCTAATTTCTACTCCTTTTAGTTTCCCCAACTTTGAGAAATCTCACTCTCTTTTTCTTTCCAAAGATACAATGCTCACAAAAATCAAGATCTAAATCTTTCAAATCTGATAACTTACCCTTAGCCTTTAAGATCTACATTCCTTTTTGACTCATATGACCCAACCGATTATGCCATGAATGCATCTGAATCTGAAGTAGATAATCCAGAAAAGGAATCAATAATACATGAGATAGATAAATATAACATTCCTACCTTCTTACCTCTTACCACAACAAAATGACCCTTGGTGACTTTCCAAGAGTCTCTTATAAAAGTAACCATGTAACCAAATTCACCTAGTTACCCTGCAAAAATAAGATTCCTCCTGAATCTTGGCACATGTCTCACATCTTTAAATACCCGTGTATTTCCATTCTACAATTTTAGATGAACTTCCCTTTACCAAGAATACCGCAAGGTTCATCATCACCCAAATAAACATGCCCAAAATTTCCCTAGACATAATTTATAAAATAAATCTTATTAGGGGTTGCATGGAATGAAGCTCTTAAATCTAAAACCCATGATTTAATTCTATTATCTAAATAAATAATAAGATTATATTGCATTACCTCGATGTAGCAATATTTACTTCTTTATCTATGTCCGGTTGTTGGTTCTCTTTATCCTTTGACCAACAATATTTCTTTACATGTCCTTTCTTTCCACATTTCCAACAAGTAATTCCCTTACTTACTGGATTTAGATCTATTATCCATTGACTTTGATTTCTCATTACTTTTACTCTTGGATGACTCCTTCTACCTTCCCCTTATTTATACATTCAAAGCATTTCCAGATGATGATTCCTCTGTACTCTTCCTGCAAATTTCTTCATTCAAGATTATACTAACCACATCATCAAACTTCAAAATATTATTAGCAAATGATGTGTTACTAACAACCATTACCAAGTTATCCCAACTATCAGGAAAAGAACATAAGAATAAAAGTGCTTTTACTTCATCATCAAATGGTATTGCAACCAATTTTAACTAATTTACAATAGATCATAAATCATTCAAATGACTAGATGTAGATCCACCTTCATGCATCTTAAAATTAAATAGTTTCTTCATCAAATAAAATTTATTTGAAGCACTAGGTTTTTCATATAAATTAGCAAGAGATTTCATTAACTCTACCGTAGAAGTTGCTTCTATAATATTGGAAGCCATAGATGCTACCAAGCTCAATCTTATAGATCCCAAATCCTTTCTCAAAGAATCTTCCATTCTTCATTAGTCATCTTCATAGGTCTAGACTTCTCATCCAATGGTAAATACAAATCTCTTTAATACAAATAATCCTCAATCTGCATCTTCCATAATTGATAATTATGGCCGTCAAATTTCTCTACCTTGTATTTGTTTTCTTCTACCATTGTTGTAGCTCCCACTCAATCAAAAACATCTGTGAATAAATCTGTCAACACACAAAACCCTCAAGAAAAGCTCTGATACCAATTTTTAGGGTTAGCACACCGATTGTACAGACAATATATCATATCTAAGCATACATGCAAATAAAATTAGATATTCTACCAAATAAATATAAAAAATAAGAGACATAAATCAACACCAGATTTAACGTGGTTCACCCAGTGTGGGCTACGTCCACCAAGAAATAAGCCAATCTATTATCCAAATCTTTGAAAAGATATACAATGAAGATTTACAATCTACCACACCTCTCAGATGTACATTACTTTCTTTCCTCAAAATTTTGCTTCATCACCAAGAATTCTCTCTCTTACCAACTTTTTCAAGTTCTTTTTAATTCTTGTTAATCCTATCTTCTAAACCCTATCTTTTATTCTTATATAGTTATTTATAGACTTAGGGAACTTAGCCATGCAATTACAATCAATAGAGATACTTTAATGCTAAAAATAGATTTAATTCCTGAGAGTTAATTAAAACATCCTCGCATGTAAATCGATGCCGGCTATCCCTAACCAATGTCGTTTCCTCCCTTTCCGGCTGATGCCGGTCCCATGTGACCATGTCGAGTTCACCATTAACCGATGATGGTTATTATATTTTCTAACAAGTTTTCATTGTATGCTAAACTGAAGTAATTGAGCTCCACAACTCAACAGATTAGACATAAATCTACTCACAACTCCCACTTCTGTGCAATATTTGGTCCTGTAAAAACCATAACATACATGAGACTCCCAACTGCTAGGGTACTCATGTCATGTATTTGACCTCCTCATGTGATGAAGGACACTAATATTATTTCAATTTGAAGTGTCCAATCATAGGTGTACTCACTGGTTTTGAATCTTGCATGTTAAACCTTTCCAACACCTTATTGATATAAGCCTCCTGAGATAAATACAATTTCTTGTTCTTCATGTCTCTATGTATTTGTATGTCAAGAATTCTTTTTACAACTTCTAAATCCTTCATAGAAAATGTGAGAGCTATCTTTCTCTTAAGCTCACCAATTTCTTGCATATTAGATCCTACAATAAACATAGCATCCACTTACAATAACAAAATAATATAGCTCCCATTTTCAAGTTTCTTAAAATAAGCACAATGGTTAGATTCACATCTCAAATAACCATGCTCATGCATGAAACTATCAAACCTCATGTACCATTTCCTTGGATCTTGTTTGAGTCCATATAGACTCTTTTTCAACCTGCACACTAATTTCTCCTTACCCTTGACTTCATACCCAAGTGGTTGTTGCATATAAATCTCTTCATCTAAATCACCATGAAGGAAAGTCGTCTTCACATCTAATTACTCTAAATGCAAATCATGTATTGTAACTAAACTCAATATAGTATGTATGGAAGTCATTTTAACAATAGGAGAAAATATTTCACCAAAGTCAATACCTACTTTCTGTGCAAATCCCTTTACTACAAGTCTTTCCTTGTATCTTTTATGTCCACCCTCTTCTTCCTTGATCATGTAAACCTGCTTTTCCGTAATGTCCTCTTACCTACTATGCAACTTAACCAAATCCCAAGCCTAGTTTTGTTCTAAGAATGACATCTCCTCATCCATGTCATATTCCCACCGCACGTGGGTCTTATCATGCATTTCTTCTTCAAAACTTTTGGGTTCACCATTATCAATCAATAATAAGTAAGATAGAGAAAATGTAAATCTTTGTGGAGGTTTACTTACCCTTTTTACCTTCTCACACGAAGTTTGGGGTACCTGAGGCACATTCTAGAGCTTCCGACATTTGTTTTCAATTTTGATAGTGACCGATGTCGGTCACCCATGTAACCGACGCTAGTTTTTCTAACCGATGTTGTTTTGGCTTTTCTATAACCGATACCGATTCAATTGACCAATGTCAGTTAGGGGTCAAATGACACCGGTTACTGTGTAACCCTGTAGGTGTGAATTTTAAATCCGTGAGTTCATTTTTATTCACAAAATTCTCAATTGGTTTGTCTTTGGGTACCAAAATTTGATTCCTGTACATTCTCTTTTCATTTCCTTCAATGTCATAGCTTGTAATAATTTTATAATTTTCTAAATCGTAAAAATGGAATCCAAAATCACCAAATCCATAACCAATGAAAGTGCATCTTTTTTGGATTTTACATTCAACTTTTTTATATTTTCCTTATCAATATGCACAAAAGCTTCTAAACCAAAAACTTCAAGAAAATAAAGATCTACTTCTTTTCCGGTCCAAGCTTCCTTTGGTATTCCTCCATCTAATGAACTTTAAGGCCCACGGTTAATCAAATAAACCATTGTATCAACTGCTTCTTCCCAAAACTGCAAGGGAAATCCAAATGTATCATCATACTTCTAACACATTCCATGATTGTCATGTTCATTCTTTCTACAACACCATTCTCTTGTGGTGTTCTTGGAACCATCCTTTCTCTACGTATTTCATTCACTGAACAATAATAATTGAAAGTCTTGCTACAATATTCACCACCATTGTCAGATCTAAGGCACTTTAACTTTGAATTTGATTCATTCTCAACAAGGTCTTTCCATCTTTTAAAAGTATCAAAAACATCATATTTATGTTTAATACAATAAACCCATACCTTTCTTGTAGCATCACTAATGAAAGTAATATAATATAGGGATCCTCCATGAGAAGCTACCCGGGCTGGTCCCCACACATCTAAGTGTACAAACTCCAATTTTTACTCCTTCTTAGTTGCCCCAACTTTGAGAAATCTTACTCTCTTTTTCTTTCCAAATATAAAATGCTCACAAAATCAAGATCTAAATCTTTCAAATCTGATAACTTACCCTTAGCCTTTAAGATATGTATTCCTTTTTGACTCATATGGCCCAACCGATTATGCCACATACATGCATCTGAATCTGAAGTAGATAATGCGAGAAAAGGAATCAATATACACGGGTAGATAAATATAACGTTCCTACCTTCTTACCTCTTGCCAACAAAAAAAACACCCTTGGTGACTTTCCAAGAGTATGTTATGAATGTAACCATGCAACTAGCTTCACCTAGTTCCCCTAAAGAAATAAGATTTCTCTTGATACTTGGCACATGCCTCACATCTTTCAATACCCATGTATTTACATTCTTAATTTTTAGATGAACTTCCCTTTACCAAGAAAATGTAAGGTACATCATCACCCAAATAAACATGTCCAAAATTACCCTAGACATAGTTTTTGAAATAACCCTTATTATGGGCTGCATGGAAAGAAGATCTTAAATCTAAAACAAATGATTCTATTCTATTATCCAAAGAAAGAATAAGAGCATATTGCATTACCTGTGCTGCAATATTTGTCTCTTTATTTGACTCTTTACCTTTGTCTGGGTGTTGGTTCTCTTTATCCTTTGACCAACAATCTTTCTTTACATGTCCTTTCTTTCCACATTTCCAACAAGTAATTCTCTTACCTTTAGATTTAGATTTGTCATCCCTTGACTTTGATTTCCCATTATTCTTACTCTTGGATCTCTCTTTCTGCTTGCCTCTACTTTCTACATTCAAAGCATTCTCAGATGATGATTCCTTTGTACTTTTCCTGTGAATTTCTTCATTCAAGATTATACTAATCACATCATTAAAATTCAAAATATTATTAGCGAGATGTTGTATTACTAATAACCATTACTAATTTATCTCAACTATCGGGCAAAGAACATAAGAATAGATGTGTTTTCACTTCATCATCAAATGGAATATCAATTGATTTTAACTGATTTACAATAGATTGGAAATCATTCAAATGACTAGATGCAGATCCACCTTCATGCATCTTAGAACTAAATAGTTTCTTCATAAAATAAACTTTATTTGAAGCACTAGGTTTTTCATATAAACTAGCAAGAGATTTCATTAACTCTACCATAGAATTCACTTCTGTAATATTGGAAGCCACGGATGTTTTCAGGCTCAATCTTATAGATCCCAAAGCCTTTCTATCAAGAATTTTCCATTCTTCATCAATCATCTTCGTAGGTATAAACTTCTCATCCAACAGTAGATACAAATCTCTTTGATACAAAAAATCCTCAATCTACATCTTCCATAATTGATAATTTGATCGTCAAATTTTTTACCTTGTATTTGTTTTCTTTTTCATTGATGTAGCTCCCACTCAATCAGAAAACCCTTTATGAGTAAATTTTTCAACACACAAAACCCTCAAACAAAGCTCTGATACTAGTTGTTGGGGTTAGCATAAGGTTGTGTAGATAATATATCATATCTAAGCATACATGTAATAAAAGTGGATATTCTACCAGAAGAAATATATAGAACAAGAGATATAAATCAACACCATATTTAATGTGGTTCACCCAATGTGGGCTACATCCACCAAGAAACAAGCCAATCTATTATCCAAAGATTTCAGAATATATACAATTGAAAATCTAAAATCTTCCACACCTCTCAGATGTACAGTAATTTCTTTCTCTCAAGTTTCTCCTTCTTCAAGCATTATCTCTCTCACAATTATTCTCACAATAATCATCAATTCTTACAATCTTTCTTCTAAACCCTAGCTTTCATGCTTATATAGGCATATACAAACTTAGGGCACTTAGTCATGTAATTACAATCAATAGATCTGCTTTAATACTAAAAATAGATCTAATTCCCGTGAGTTAAATAAAACACTCACACACAGGTAACCGACGTCGGTTAGCCCTAACCAATGTCAGTTCCTCCTTGCCTTACCAATATCGGTTAATGTGTTTTCCTGTAAGTTTACTATAGCATGTTACTCTCGAAATAATTGTGCTCCATAACTCAACACCGGTCGACCTCCACATGTCCAGATCTTATCATGATCTACTAAAACTCCTCGATTTAATATTTAACCAACATCTCCTTTTGTCTCAAATTTTACAAATTCATAAATATATTCATTTGGTAATCATATTACGATAATTTGTCTCCTCATTTTGGTAATCATGTGATCCCATTGTACTATTTTATCTTTTCCTCTCCTTCATCATTCATTTTTCACATCCTTCCACCACAACATTACATGTTCCTTCAACTTGGTTTGTGCTAAGTGACACACTATGGATCAATTGTTTCTTCAATCTAAAATTATTTATGCATACTTTTCAACTATTCCACAAAATTCTTCCGGATCCAACCTTTCGAGAAAATGATGGAATGTCCATTCTCATTCCATGACCCATTTTTGAAATAGCTTGGAGTAGTCGTGCTTCTCCCACACCTATGGCTTTAACCTCCTTTAGTACATCTTCAAAGCAACTTTTGTGTTGCATGTTCCTCTACCCACTACTTCACTTTAATAATCACTTTTTGCATCAAGTGTCATGAATCCTCTTCTTGATCTTCTTGATGACTTTGAGTTTTATTCTCACATCCCTCGGCTTTGTCATCACTTTCTTTAGTTCTCCCATGATGGATGAAATATCTGCATTAATTGTGTTAGATATGCCCATATTGGAAACATCTTCTCTTTCTCATCAAGTTTCCTCATGATTGGCATTCTACTAGTCCTTCCTCTCCCTATGTAATTCCAAGGTGTGTAGCCTCACTCTGATGCCTCTTGACCGAAAAAAAAAAAAGTTAAGTTAATTTCTATCAAGTACTCCCGAGCACGTCATTTCCTCATAGTAAACACAACAGAATATACTTAAATATGAATCGATTTTCCTTAACTTAAAATCCTTACAACGTCTACAATATTTAACCCTCTAGAAGGTAGGGGTGGATCTAAAAATCTACAAGGGTGATAACTTCAACATTCTTAGATGTTTTTCCTCAGCTCTTTCAAGCACTCTTAAAACTCTCCCTTTCCTTTATTCTTTTTGAAGTCTCTATAATCTGGAATTGGAAGGCTATTTTTATATACCTCCTTCACACCCATTCGATATTTGAAAATTCTTGTAGAAATCTCTCATGATCCCACTCAATATTGTGTTTGAATTATTGTGCATTAATGGTGGCCAACTACTCCTAATTTAGTAGTTGTAAGAATTCTATCTGGTAACTCCATGTCACTATTAACTTGACATCCTTCATTCACCTACCACTTTAACATTTTCTACCATCAAGTAGTTCATCCATGTGTACCCTATTTTCTCTATCAAAATATCTACACACATGTTGACAATTTTTGCACTTGTGCAAAAATGGGCAACTCAAAACTTCATTACGATGGATGGCATTGATGAAGTGGACCTAACTAGGGGAATGCATTACAATTTTATTATGTTTTCAATTGCAAAGAATTGATTAGCTACATGTAATCTGCAGCTATGTGTGTTGTTACAAAATGTAACACCTCACATAGAATGTCATTCCATGTTCGTCTTCAGCAAGGAAACACAAAAGCCCCAAATGACTAATGAATTGCCTTGATGAAGGCGGGAATCACAGTTTAGGTGAAATACGAAACTTCGGAACAAAGAAACGAGTTGTAGTTTACAAGAAAGAGAGCTCATTATTAAATTTACAGGTATTTCAAAACTCTTTTTTTTTCATGTAAATACATTTAATTATGTGATTGAGTTGTTTATTTCGTTATACAATCAATATACATGTCATAAATCTTAAAGAAGAAAAGAAGTATACAACTCAACTACATAAATTAAATGTTATTTACATATGAAGAAGTACAATATTTACCACACAAGTCATGGGATGTAACTCATAACTCATCAAGAAAAAAATTACATATGCATGAAGTTAAAATTAAAAGAGTATAGAAAACCCATCATTACCTTGGGTTCTCTTCTAGTAGTCTTCACTTTAGCTCCATCTCCATCTTTTATCTAGCCCTCCAATCAGTCACAATGTACTTGAAAAATGAAAAAGAAGGCATCAATATTGAGCTCGGGGTTTGATCTGTACCCTTGTACTATCTAACTACATGCGATGGATTTCTAAAAGCATAAGCATAAGGTACATCATATGCAGATACACAATTGATAAGAGCAAAGTGTTCTACATCGGCACATATGATTCCCATAATCATTTCGAAAAGAAAGAGAAAAGAAAACTATAGAACATAATAGAGGCCAAATAGCCTAAATATTTTCTAACTATTTCCTTAAGTGTGCAGGTACATGTAGCAGATGAAAAGCATAAATATTTTGCATAAATGATTACTGTACATAGAAAGGAAATACTTGCTGAAGAAATCTACATGATACAAGTTATGAGTTGTTTTAGGAAAAGGAAAATGCAAGCATAAAAATATCAATTTTCATTCAATTATATCCTAGCATAAAGTACATAATATATATTTACTACTCAAATAAGACATGATTTATGGTATGTAAGGCATTGGAACACTGAATCATAAGTAAATAAGCAGAGTACAGTCATAAGAGATTTACAAAGTGCAAAGAATAGCAAGATAGCTAGCTAGAGTTTTCAAGTGGTGAAGATGTAATTTTCCAGATTTAGGATACTTTTGAAGAGGGATAAGCTTCAGTTTTAAACTCAAGGTAATCACCCATATTCATGATGTTATAGACTTAGGAAAGGCCTAAAAATTCAACCACTTTCCAAAGAACTTACAAGATCTAAATGCAATTTTCCAAAGAGGGAATCTATATGCCACATCACACAAGGCAGAAATCATACATGAGATGAAAAGAATAGAACTCAATCTGAAATAATCAAATATCAAAAGGAAGTTCATAAACAGAGTTAACATCTAGTCATATAATAAGAAATACACCTCTAATTATCAAAGTGAAAGACTTAGGAAATGCCACTACAACTTATGAATTTCAGGTGCAAATTATAGAGTACAAGCTTTAGTTATCAAGCAATTCCAAAAACTCATTCAATATCATCTACATTCAAATATAAATTTACAGTTTTCATCTCTCTTACAGATCAAAAATGATCATGGAATCAAGGAGGATCAACAAAAATAGCGTTTTATAACAGCTTTCAGAAAATTATGCAAAGACTCGGATAGCGGATGTAAATATTCCAAGATCATAATAATAGTTTCCATTATGCAAATATTGAATTACCAATAGCACAATAATCTTTTGAAGCAAATTTTAAAGAATGCATTAAAGGAAGGTGCATATACCATTATGTAGGTTACAGGAAAATAGAATGTAAATGCAAAATTTTCTTTTTTTTCACTTAAATCTATATCATTTTCAAAAGAGATAAATCAAATCTGCATCATCCAAGTTCAAAGGCAACTGAAGGTGTAAATATTGTTGCTAGAAAGAAATTGAAGTTTGGGAGGTGTGATAAAATAAGAAACAAACTTCAAATATGAAATAAATAAATCGAGTACATCAACCTCGAATCGAGTAATAAAGAAAGGCCTAAGAATATTGTTCATCTTCTTTTATCATTCTATGTAAAGCTACGATTATCTTTGATGAAAAGAAAGTTAAAAGCTTTAAGTACAGGAAGTACAACCAATTACAATAGATCATATTTGCAGCCATAGTATCATAAATGGAGTCTTGATCATTTATGCATGCAATAAAAGAGATGCTAAGTAAATGGATACCAACTTGCAAAGAAGTATGAGTACACAAAATACAGCTAGTGCAAGTAGGGAGTGAGCTCTTAATACAAGTAGCATGCATTTTAGATAAGCACGTTTCAGAACATAGAAAACACTAAATTCAAAGAGGGAAGCTACAATGGTGCCATCATGCAGAATTCTAAGTTACAGACACATACTCTGTAAATTCAAATTGAAATTGAAACAAGGTTCTCAATTCAAGGATGCGCTTTCAAAATCACAGTTTCAGGATGACAAAGAAAGATTTTTTCTCTACACGATAAAGGAGGAGTACAAACTGATAGTTATGCTTCACACTGCAATATAAATCACATCCTTCAAAGCAACAAGTTGAATTTTTAGAATCATAATTCACGATACCTTCCATGAATCAAAAGAAGGGAGTTCAAAAGGTGTTTATGCTAGGTTGAGGACAAAAGATCATGATTGTTGAAGTCACAATATTCAATCTCCAAAACAATACCAATATGCATATTGTTATATACGGAGCTATTGTTGTTAATAATGACAAAGTTGAAGAAAAAAGTAAGGCATCAATCACATAATACAATCTTCAAGAAGAATGAGCTCTTAACTATAGACTTTTTAATCATGCATTCAAATATGATGCAGTGTTTTGGCATCTATCATGTGAGCATCGTTTCCTTAAAACTAAGTTTCAATGTAATCAAAGGGTGAATCATGAATTATCCAAACAAGCTCCATCAATATGCAAGCCATAGAGTTGTCCATAAGGATTCACTTTCAAATTATCAGGTTTTAGTGATTCTTAGAGCAACATTTCCAAAAGAAGCATACAAATTACAAAAGATCAGCAGTTTTTGCAAAATAAATAACAAAGCTTTCCCTAACTATGATAGCAGTGGAAAAGTGAGTTCAAAGCTTAAAAAAATCATTATAACTTCCAATGATCTTCAAGACAACCAAGAAGCAAATGACTAGCGGCAATCTAATGATCATCAATAGCTAAAGAAAAGTTTAGAACTATTATTAAGGAAGCTAGAAATGATAGAAATGATAGAGAATCCCAAATACATTTTTGATGAAAATGTAGAGTCTTTTGATAGAGTTCACAGTCATATCTAAAATTTATAGCTCAAATGCAAAGCTTCAGGCTATTAAACACAAGCTACAAATGTAGTAGTAATTACAATTTTGCATATTACATCAAGAGAAAGAGTTCTTAAGGTCTAACAGTGAAAATTCTAGTCCATTCAAAAATTCCATATTTGTGTAATAAATCAGGCAATATTCTAGAGAAATAGATTTTAAACAAAGTGAATTACAAGAGCCAAAAATAGGGTTATGCCTATATTGAATCATATTTTCAAAAGACGCTAACTTGAAAGCAAATACACTTTAGTATCTAAAGTTAAAAATGCACCAAACTCAAGATGGTAAGAGACAATGTAATCACAACAAAAAAAAGGTATACAAATGAGTTTCCATTCATAAACGGGACTGAAAAAAATTTTAGGAGATTACTAATTAAATACAAAGAAACTCAACTCTGAATAAAGGGTGCATCGAGTTAAGGAACAATAGGCAATGGAGAACACTTACTAGTCTTCAAACTCCAATTCATGCCATCGGTGCCCAACTCAACACAAGAGGGAGATTAGTAACAACAAGATAAATAGAGGAGAGTGATAACTGGTTTATCCAAGCTCGAATATTAAGAAATTTTCGAGCAAAAAGAACAACCGAGGTAAAACTCAAGCATGCTAAATCTAGCTGAACCGAGATCCTATACATTTTGAATCGCAGAGTCTTTAATCACAAGAATAACAAAGCAAAATACATAATATTTCAGGTACCCATGTGCGAGAGAAAGAAAATAACAACCCAAACCCAAATCTAGGTTATTGTTGATGGCGAATCACAAGACTTCGACTATCTCGCAACTCGATGGGTTGAGACTCTCAAAGCGATTGCATAACATGGAGCTTTTCCCAAGTGTGGACCTTGTGAATCGGGAAAGATCTCCTGGATGAAGGCCGTTCCTATTCCTCTATTCGAGATGCACACATAAAAATGCAGAGGGTTTACTCAAAAACCTAATCTAACTTTCCAAGGAGACAGGTAAGAAGATGCATAAAAATAAACCTAAACTAACAAAGGTGATGCACCGAGGAATGAAGAACACCTGTCTTTCCAATAAACACAAACCATAAAAATGTAATGCAAGATCATGCACGAGATAACTGATTTGCAGGTGAAAGATCAAGAGGATGCAAATGAACACAGAGAAGGTTGAGAATCATCCATAAACATGCATTATTTTCTCCAAAGATTGATACAACACACTGCGCAAAGTGCCAGAGGCAAAGTTGCATTACTTGTTTTAAATGGGAGGTTTGAACCCCACAAATTCACTCGCCAAAGAGAAGAAGGGAGGGGCAAAACAAGAATGTCCAACCTTTAGAAAGAAGCCCCTCCTTACAATTTATAGGAAGAATGAGAGAGAAAAGAGAGAGGAAATCCAAATCTACCCCAACCACCTCCAAGTTGCATTTAATTCATCTCATTATGGTGGTAGGTGAGAACCCTAGCAAACCCCAAAAGTGGCGAACTATATTTTGCATTTTTAAGAACTTGTTCCCACCTAATTAAATATATCTAGTTGTAGTTGGACAGAGGACCTCGTAAGCTTTCTCAAAAATTCCAACCTTGCGTGAATCCGAGCTCCCTATGAAAAGTTATGGCCATCTGAATATCTGGGTCAGGGTTTGCTTCCTGTCAGCGCTCAAAATGTTGTGCCTCCTGAAGGTGCGCCTTGGCGCATCCATCTTCATGTTGACATACCCTTATGTGCGCCAAGGCGTGACTTTTCCATGTTAACACTCTGTGTCATGCGCCCTTTACGTGCGCCAAGGCGCAACTTTTGCCATGTCGACACTCTGTGTCATGCGCCCTTTACGTGTGCCAAGGCGCAACTTTTGCATGTCGACACTCTGTGTCATGCGCCTTTACGTACGCCAAGGCGCAAATTTTTCATGCCGACACTCTATTTCATGCGCCATTTACATGTGCCAAGGCGTGACTTTTTTCATGTCGACACTCTGTGTCATGCGCCTTTACGTGCGCCAAGGCGCGACTTTTTGCCATGTCGACACTCTGTGTCATGTGCCCTTTACGTGCGCCAAGGCACGACTTTTGCCATATCGACACTTTATGTCATGCACCCTTTATGTGTGCCAAGGCATGACTTTTTACATGTCGACACTCTGTGTCATGTGCCATTAGGCGCATCCATATTTGTGTCGACATCTTCTTAAGTGCGCCAGAGGCGCAACCGTGTTCATGTCGACACTCCTTTGTTGTGCGCCCTTAACCTGCGCCTTGGTGCATCCATTTTCGTGTCGACACTCTTTTTCTTGGTGGCGTAATAAACATTGGGCTTTGAGTTTCTTTGATTTCCATATTCTTCTACTTGTCTATATCTACCCTGGGGGAAGATATTTACAACAGTTATGAAAGTAATAAAACAAATCTGGAGCTACACGTTCTATAGTTACAAAGCATGAGAACTGATTTACAAATAGAGTAGAAGTTTACCCCAAATATGAAGAGTCACATAAGTGTTCGAGTTCATAGAATCTTACGAGGAAGATTCAAAGCTTCTAAACAACAAAACACATATCCAGTTTGAAAAGCATGAGGAAATAACAAGAACTTACCATTTCTACCAAAGCAATGAAACCTTCAAAGGGTTGAACAATAGACAAAAATGTGAATTACCCAAAAGCTTCTTTGATCTCATTAAAGTGTCACAGAATCAAAAAAACAAGAAAACCAAAAGGGGTTCATTATTAAAGAATGCAGAGACCAACGGCTCAAAGTTTTCATCAAAAATGGAGGCATTAGTTACAAAAACTTTAAAACTCACCTTCTTAATGAATGGCGATGATTTATGTAGATAGAGCAGAGGAATTTGAACAACAGAGCCTTCAAATCCCTTTAAAAGAAACCCTTTCATGGCGGTCACGATGCAATCACAAGAAGCTCAAAATCTCAAAGAGTTCATAACTCTCGTCATAGAAACACCCAGAGTGAGCTCGAAGGCTTCAAAATCTTTGGAGAGGGAAAAATGGCTAGGGCTTCACCTCCCAAAATGAGCATGCAAAAATGAAGAAATGATAAGCTTGATGAGATTTTAATCAGACCTAACTCATCTGAGTTAGCATCAACGGCATGGATCTAGTGGGTACAAAAATCAATGATGTAAATGATAACCCAAACCAACCACCATAGTTAGATCAGAGTTTAACATCAAAGGCCAAGATCAAATCATTCAAGGATCAAATGGAAAAATTTCAACCAACACCATCTACCTCACTCACTACGGTGAGAAGATCAACATTTCAGAATCAATCAGTACAAGATCAAATGGCTAAGGAATAGTCACATATTCATGTAACCCACAATCAATACAAACCCAGATGCTTAGAAAAATGACAGTTCATATCCTGCGCAGATACGTCAATCATAATTCATACTAATACAAGAGATTTAATACAAACTCAACCATAGTTCACAAAATACCACGTGTCTTCACAAAGCAAATCCACGATCCCAACCATGGTTTGGAGTTTCCATCGACATAGCCGATGGGTTGATTCATCATTAGAAAGGGCCGACCTCGAATCATTTTTTAAATTATTGGGTTGACCTTTGATAAGGTTTAAAAACTATATCACAGTCAAATAATTAAGCCAAGGATTAGTGTCCCAAAAACATAATCATTGCCAATGCCACATGATTATCAAAAAGGGGACCTTGTATTATTCAAAACATAATAAATAACCAAAAGGTGATCCAAATCCATAATACAATGATCATTCAAAGGTGGCTAATAACCCAAAATCAAGTATGGTGCAATCAAGCAAAGGGGGTCAAATAAAGAATATTGTATATGCTAAAGTGACTATACCCGATTAAAGAAGCAATTAATGATGCTTTAAACATTGTCAAAGGATTTGACATTATCATGATGGCATACCATGAAAGGTAAGCTATTACCTTAATTTTTACAAAATTCCTTTTCTACCTAGAAAGACAAGTATGCACACACCAAAGGTGGTCCCCACAGAGGTAAATTTAAAGATAGTATTGCATGTAGTCACAAAAGTTAAAGATGTCATTATCAGTATGCAAAATGGAGTATGTGCACAGATGTCAACATCAAAACCAAAGGTGGTCCCCATAATAGATGAAATACATGGGTGAATATTTTGTAAAGTATTGCAATTAAAATAATTATTTCTGCTCACACAAGGATATTAAATTTTACATGTGCATTAAGGGTAGAATTAAAGAATTCCTAGAATATCATTGCAAGTGGATCAAGTTAAAGCGTCATATCCAACACTATAAGATAGAGATAGAGATGCATGCACATTGGAGGAGACTTACATAGCAAGCAAGGGTTATTATTAGCCAAATTATTCATCCTACTTTATTTAAAAATAGATCAGTCAACTGTAGTTTGACTGAAATGTATTTTTGTAACTCGGGCTATTAATGTCTTATTGTAATTAGCATGTCTATTTTTATTCCTTTATTTATTCATGATAAAGGGGTAAAATTAGCATGCATGGGCGAGTACAAATTTTAGCCTATTTTTAGGATGAGATGGGTGAATAATCTTGTTATATATTATGTGTAATTGTAAATAATAAAAGGAGGACTTTTTAGACATAGGAGTGTTGAAGCAATTTTTGCCAATTTTGCCCCTTGAATGAGAACTAATTTCGCCTTTCCAATTATTTGCAGTGGTGTGTATATCTCATTAATTCTTGTGAATGTCAAATTCCCTAATTAATCATCTTACCTTACTACAAATTTAGTAATTTCTGCATAATATTAGTGTGCATGTTATCTTATGGTGTTGTTGTGATTCATTCCCTCAATACACAAAGTGTTTTGCCTTAATATTCTGTTGAAAACTATTGGTTTGTGCATCCAAAATTCATTCTCAAATTGATTGTGCATATACTCAATCAAATCCCTCAACAAGTTTGGTGTATCACCCCATTTTTCAATTCATTTATAGTCATCTTTTACCCTCAAAACCCCTAAAAATTAGTTTAGGATACATCAAAAAGGAACCGGCCTTGATACTGGAGACTCACCTCAATAATAGGTATACCCATAGACCTGAGGTGTTTCCATTGTATCTACGAAAGTGAGAGATCTAGAGCAAGCTTAGAACACCTATAGTCATCTCTCAATAGGGTGCACTTTCTAGATATAACGATTTTTGGAATGCCCAGGTGGAACCACAATTAGATCTGCATATAGTAGATTATAGCAATTTGTAGAATTTTACAATGAAAGAAAGTCACTTTTGGAACAACAAACTACATCAATTTATTCTAAAGATCAAAATATTTATTTGGCAACTTCATAAGGCTGATTTCAAACCAGTTTTGCAGCATGTTCCATGCCTAAAGTGACTACAAGATCATCGGTAAGAGGAATTCCTTCTATTTTATTTCTTTACCTTTGAATTATGCAAGAAGAATAAGAGTTGGCAATACCTTACCTTATAATAGGAATGGTTTTGGCAACCCTCCTCTTAATCCTCCTTCACCATGTATCAACCTTTTTGTTCAAATCCTAATTATTCCAATGTTCATTCAACCACCTAGGAATTTTGTAACCTTTACTAATGGCAATCCTTTAGTAATTCTAGTTTATCATGATATTCCCAATGTTGCCATGAAAATTTTACCTTCATTCACTAGTGAAAATTAGATTACTCCTACAGATCACATTAAAGATGTTGCAACCCTTTGTGATGTCCATAATATAACTCATGAAGATGTAGCCTTAAGACTTCTAGCTGCATCCTTTAAAGGACAAGCCTTGCAATGGTATAGAACCTTAGAAATTGGGAGCATAAGAACTTGGGATGAGTTGGGAGAAAAATTACTTAAGCAATTTCAAGACCATTCTGATCATTTATCCCTCATAGAGAAGTTGTCTACAATTAAAATATCCCCTCATGAATTTATGGCTAGTTTCAACATCCATTTTGCTAGAACTTGGGAAATAATTCCAGCTAGTGTCAAGCCTCAAGCTGACCATGCTTTTCTTTATTATCTTAGAGCCTTAAACAATGATATTTCAACTATGATTCATTCTATGGCAGGAGAGACTCTCTCAAAGAGCTTATGACATTGTCATTAGGGTTGAAAAGCACCTTATTCAAGCTGGGAAATTGGCATCAAGGCCTTCAATGCCTCTTATAGCAGATTCATTACCTATTCTGTAGCCTATTACCATTATAGAGCCTATTGTTTTAGCTCTATCAGATGATGTATTCAAGGCTCTACAGACTATGGGTAATAAATTGACATCAATTGAAAACAAATTAGCTCACCTAAGCAGGCCTTATGTAGCTCCTTATCAACAAAATTAGCAAAATCAACATAATAGGAAGCCTTATCAGAAAAATCAGAATTATAGACAGCCATATCAGCCAAGGCAATTTGACCCAAAATCCCCTAGTTCATCTAGTGCTCTTGTTCTAGTTAACATGGTTTTAGAAGAATGGTGTTAACCTTGTAATCAACCTCATTCAACTGCTAATTGTCCAAATGTATTCTTGAATATAAGCCTTGTTGCACAACCTCAACTATTATCACCGAATCACAAAGACCCCTTTGCATATACTTGAACTCACGGTGTGATTGGATAACATGGGTACTATCTCCAAGTCAGGACTTGCTACTTGAGATAGACCTCCGAGAAAGCCGGTTCTTGCTTCTAAACTACCCGCCACAATCTACTCTAATGCAGGGAGTTAACTAACTGCTTTAATCTAAATTTTCAAGGGACCAGGAGAGAGAATGCAAAAATGAAAGCCTACACTAAAGCGGTGATACACCGTAAAAGGAGGGTGCGAGATTATTCTCCAAATGCACGTGAAATACGTAAGCAAAGTGCACACTAGAAGAGGTGATGACAGCTTCTCCATAATCTAGCAAAATGCATTCACAATGATATTCCAAGAATACACAATGATAATGGATCCTCTATGAGAACATAAAAATAGACACAATATTCTTTTAGAAAGATTAAGGGCAAGAATAATGCAAAAAACATAACAGGAGAAGACACATCCACAAACCGGTATTTTATTGCTTCATGATATGCACAGTTCAATCTATTACAAGATAAGGGCCTGGATCACCATGCAAGGAGTCCACTACAAGGGCCTGCAGCACATTGGCTTCACAAAGCAATTTTGACAGAGCTTTGCTACAAAGAACTCCCCCTTTACAATGAGCCCAACACTCCAATTTATAGAAAAAATGAGAAGGGGAAGAGAAGGGAAAATGGAAATCCTGAAATCTGTCCTTCAACCACCTGTAAGAGGCATTAAATTGAGTGAAATGATTATACATTACTTTGAAGGCTCCCCATACTTAGAACCCATGTGCTGCTGCGAGAGAAAGAATGATGACCATGCCTCTTAATTGCACTCCCAATACCCAAATAAAACATTGTTCGAACCCGCCACGTTTTGTTAAAAATCTCAATCAATCTCTCATCAAATCTAGAATTTCTTGATTTTTTGTGTCGGGCTTGGAGGCACGATTCTAACGGTACCAAATTTGTGTGATTTCGTTGAGAAATGCAAAAGTTATGGCCTTCTGAGTGCGGGCAGCTATTTTGGGTCTAGCAGGTGTTTTCATTTTTTGACGGGAATGAGCATTGACGATTTGAGCCGAATATGTTTCTTTTATTTAAATATATCTACCCTCATTAAAAATAATAAGTTTTTGTGGCATAGAGGATGTCGTGCTCGTTCTCTGTCCAATTTTGTGAAAATCGGAGCTCGGAGTCAAAAGTTATGGCCGTTTTGAAGTTTCATGTCGACGTTGACTTTTCTTCCTTGTTATCTTGCACCAGTTTCAATTTTCGCCCCCGCGTCCCTTCGGCCCGGATGTCCCGATGTATGAAATTCCTCATTTCACTTTTGTGTGTGAACCATGAGGCCCTTTTTCGTCCTCGGCAGACTCTTGTTCCTTTCCGGGTCCTTGGGATGTCTTGCACGATCAAGGTTATTCACGACAAATTCTTCTCATTCACCCGATTCGCCGGTTCGCGTACTTTTGTCCCAACTGTCCTGGTGTGAAAGTTCTCATTTCGGCCGATCCGGCGGTTCACGTATTCACGTACCTTCACCCAACTGCTTGGGTTGCCTTAAGTCTTTCTTCCGACTTGTGTCCTCCATGTACTAATTGCCCAGATGTCCCAGACTACCTGTTTCAACAGTTAGTCAATTTTTTCCACTTTTCTGCCCAGAAAAAAGATTTCCACGCCCCACGCGTCCCTTTGGCCTCGATGTCCCAAATGCTGCGCAGAGACCACCGCGGCCTTTCGGCCTTCGTGCCCGTATGTCCCTTATGTCCCGATCAATTTGCAGGGACTAGGACTTAGCCATTTTCATGATTTTCCTGGCCCGAGCTTGTTTTTGCAAAAAAATTCACATTTTTTTAAAACTTACTGGGTTTTCCTCTTGGACAGGGGAGTTAGAAAGGAGCCAAAGGGACCCCAGAGACACGATTTTTTGCCTTGAATCAATATAATTGCTTGGGACTAAAGAATTTGATGCATGTTATCAAAATTACCTTGGGGTGAATTTTGGATAACAACAACCTCAACCTAAAGCATTATCCATGCCTCAAATGGAGGGTGGGCAGCAAGAAGCTCATAGTCAGAAACCACCATAACAAAATCTAGTAATCTTTGGAGAGGAAGATTTTATTGCAGTCACATCTAGGTCCCAGGAAAAGGATCAAGAGAGAGAAAAATAACAAAACAGACCTGTTCTTCCCATAGTCACTAATAAAATAGCAACTACATGTTAAAAAATAGCTAACAATTTCGGTGTTCCTCAAAAAATAGCAAGCATTTCAGCTCAAAAAAAGCATCAAAAATAATTGTAGCCTAATCCCAAAAGACTCTTCATACCTCAAATTTCAAAAGTTGTTGAAGCAAAGTCAGTTTTGCTAAAGATTATGCTAAAATAGTAGAAGTTGTTTCAAAAATGGTTGCTTCTTTTAACATTGTTGAGGTAATGAAGAAGCATAATATTAATATTTCACTATGGGATGCTCTAAGTATTCTAGGACAACATGATTTACTTTCTCACGAGCTTGCTAAGCTATAAATTTCATCAAAACTAGCAGAAAAGGAAGCCCAGAAAGTAGACATGGTCCTTGGAACAATGGAGCAAGACCACATTAAAGAGGTTAAATGGATGGTTCAAAAGGTCTTAAATTCTCATGATATCAAGAAGCCACCACCATTTTATCTATCTCTGATTATTAGAGATCATTTAGTTCATAACTGCATGGTTGATAGTGGTGCAAGTAGCACAATTATGCCAAAAGCAATTGTAGAAAAATTGGGCCTATAATATGAGCCTACGAAAAAAGTGTGTTTGTAGCTAGATGGAACAACAACCAACACATTTAGCATTATCAGAAATCTAGAGGTAACCTTACATGTTTGCCCAATGTTACTATTTTACAAGATGTGATTGTTGTAGATTTACCTCCCTATTTTTCCTTATGTTTATCACGAGATTTTACAGCAAGATAGGAGGTTATCTTTCTTTAGATTGGTCATTTTTGTTCTTTACTACAAGATATGGAACTAAGGTTACCGTAAATTCAGAGCTTTGGCTAGCTATTTCATATTGAGCCTCATGCTTCAAATGCTACAACAAATTATGCAGCTTTAGATCAATCGATTTTGATGTTACAACACATGTTTCTGCACTAGATGGTGTTTCTAATCTATTTATGGATGAAAAGACTCAAGAATAACATGCTTATGATCCTTTCAAAGAAGTAGAAGAAGATTTTTTTGTGTGTTATTGCTTACATGAAGAAAATGCACAAATTCCCTTATTGTCCAAAATAGGAAAAAACAGTAGAAGGGCTATGGAAGCTTCACTTTGATGGAGCTAAAAATAAGAAAGGACAAGGTGTAGGTTTAATGATTACTTCCCTTCAAAAAAGGTACCTTTCATATTTAAGCCTACATTTTCTTGTACTTGTAATGTAGTTGAATACGAAGCATTAATTCATGGCTTGCAGTGGGCCAGAAAAGAGAGGTATCAATACTTTACAAGTTTTTGGTGATTCGAGTTAGTTATTAATCAAGTGAAAAAATTTAATGTGTGTAAGAATTCATTGTTAAAATCTTACAAACATAGAGTTTCAGACTTAATAGATGATTTTGATGTTATTAACATACAATCTATCCCAAGAGTTGAAAACAAGCATGCAGAATGATTGCAGTAGTTGGTGCTAGCTTTGATGTACTAGAATAGATCAAAAACATCAAATCATAGCCACATATTAAGCTGATTATCAAACCTTCAGTACTTGATAACGAAGAAAATTGGCAAGTTTTCAAGATGATGAACAGATCTGCAGATTTTCAGTAAGAAGAAGCTGAATTTTCTACAATAAATCAAGAAAAATTGCAACACTTCTATGGTGACCAAATTGTTTAGTTGAAGACAAACAAGTTGCCTCAAGGATTGGTCACACTAGAAGACATTTTCAGTTCTGATGATCAGTTAAGAAAAGACAAAGGCAAGATTTCAACTCACACAAATAACTATGAAGAAATCTTGGTGGATGATGAAAAGAAACTATTTATCGAAAGGTATGTTCCTTAGCTGAAAAAAGTCATTTATCAATTTATGTAAAGAATTCAGAGATGTTTTTTCTTGGAAATACCAAGATCTGAGAGGATTTGATCCCATTTTAGCTCAACATATAATAGAATTATAGCCAAATTCCAAGCCAATTAGGCAGAAGAAAAGGCCTGTAAATCCAAAAGATTGAGCCATTAATGAGAAAAGAGTTGTCTAAGTTGATCGAATCAGGTATTATCTTTCCAATTAAGAATTCAAGTTGGGTAGCTAATCTTTTCTTGTTCGAAAAAATAATGGAGAAATTAGGTTATGTGTGGGTTTTAGAGATCTTAATAAAGTTTCATTAAAAGATCATTATCCGATGCCCAATATGGATTCATATTTTAAGAACAGTTTTAGAATTAGACAGATTGTCTTTTTGGATGGTTATAGTGGATACAATCAAATCCTTGTGCGTGAAGAAGACAGATACAAAACAACCTTCACCACAAAATGGGGTACTTATGCTTACAAAAGAATGCCTTTTGGACTTTCAAATGTTGATGCAACGTTTCAATGTTCAATGGACATGGACTTTTCACAACTTATTAAATAAATGCATATTGGTTTATTTAGATGATGTAACCGTATTTTCAAAAATTCTAATGAACATCTAATGCATTTAAGGCAGACTTTTTAGTTGTGCAAACAGTTTGGAATATCTTTGAATCCCAAAAAGTCCATTTTTTCAAGTACATCAAGGTAAATTGCTTGGTCACATTGTTTCTAAATAAGGTTTAGCTATTGATCCTTTCAGAATCAAAGCTATTTCACAGTTATCCTTACCTCATCATAAGAAATCATTACAAATTTTTCTCAAAAAATCAACTTTGTTAGAAGATTTGTTCCAGATTTTGCAGCATTAGTTAAGCCATTAACAACCATGTTAAAGAAAGATAGACTTTCTCTTAGACCAACGAAGGGAGAAAAGGATTTGAGGCCATCAAGTCAGCCATTTCACAAGATCCTACTCTTGCAAATCCAAATTTTGATAAAGATTTTATAATGTATGCACTTGCAGGAGCTGAGACTATTTCAGCTATATTAACTTGTGTTAATGATGAAAACACTGAGTAACAAATTGCTTTCTTTGGACATAGTTTGCATGACTACAAGACAAGGTACACATTTCTTGAGAAACAAGTACTTTTAGTAGTTAGAGGATTGAAGAACTTTAAGTACATGCTTTCCAATAATAAGATACATGTCTTAGTCTCTCATCCAAGTGTTAAAGCATTCTTGTTGAACAAAGAGTTGAATGAGAAGAGAGTAGGATGGATTACAAAGGTTATGGAATATGATGTTGACATCCATGTTGTAAAAATAGTTCGAGGAAAAGGTTTGTGTGAGCATCTAATTGTTGATATGGAAAAACAATAGGCTGCAGAATCAAAAGATCTAGAACAACATGTTGAAATTACGTATCAACAGTCAAATACTATGGTACAACTAGAAAATCAACAACCCGAACTCAGTCAAGAAGTTTAGGAATCAAGATGGATGACTGATTTGTTAACTACTTACAACACGAGTACTTATCTGAAAGGTATGGACAAGAATAAATGAATATATTTTAGGTTACAAGTTGTACCTTATGTTTTCATTGATGGTGTGTTATTTAAAAGATATATAAATGAAATTTTGCTAAGATGTATTGATTATGATAGAATTCAATAACTATTATCCAATTTCATGAAGGACTTATGGGAGGTCACTTTTTAGCTTGTACTACAACCTTAAAAAAATTATGAAATATGGTTACTATTTTCCCAACATATTCAAGAACTGCTTCAAATGGATCATAAAGTGTAAGAAATGTGATTTCTTTGTTAAAAAATAGTGTTTAGCATCGTTTCCCTCCTGTAGCCTATTTCAGTAGATCACCATTCATGCAATGGGGTCTCGACTTTATTGGCATGATAAATCCACCTTCGTCACAAGGACACAAGTGGATCTTGACTGCTACATATTACTTTACATGCTAGATTAAAGCAATATCTTTAAAAGAAGCTAACGAAACTTCAATTCTATCCTTTTACGAAGGTATAGTTTGTAGATTGGTGTTCTAAAGAACTATCATTTCAGATAATGCCTTAGCATTTCTTGGTGCAAAGGTAACAGATTGGGCTATTAAGCATGGAATTTATTTAAGTACATCATCTAATTATTACCCACAAGGTAATGGATTAGCTGAAAGTACTAACAAAAATATTTTGAGGATCATCAGAAGAACACTCAAGGACAACCAAAGAGCTTGGCATCTAATGTTGAATTCAACACTTTGGGCTGACAGAGTGACTCCTAAAATATCAGTTGGCAATTCACCATACAAGCTTGTTTATGGAAGAGAGGCAAGAATTCCCATCTCAGTTGAGTTTACCTGCATTTGGATTTATTGCACATCAGATGGAATTACTTGAGAATGAACCATTGCAAGTTTATGCAGAATTAATGGAGTTGCAGAGCTAAGAGATCAAGCTCATCTAAACATGGAAAAGAATCAAAAATAGATCAAGAAAACATTTGATAAGAAGGCTAAGTTCATAGTCTTCAATGAAGGAGATATTGTGTTAAAATGGGATGTTGATCATGCAAAGCTAGGAAACCACACAAAGTTTGATACAATCTGAGTGGTCCTTACATGATTTCATCTTGCAAAAGAACACAATGCATTTTAGCTTTCAAGGTTGAATGGAGAGGAACTTCCCATTCATGTGAATGGTATGTTTCTTAAAAATTGTTATTGAAAATCCTACAGTGTTTGGTTAGAGTAGGATTTCCCTTTCAATAAGTGCTTTCATGCACATTGCAATATTTTTTTCAATTCAATAAGTGCATTCATGCGTGATCTAGTTTCTAGATCCTTTCCCAACTTTAGTTTGTTTTTTTGGAAAGGTAGTTTTGGTTATATGCTTTAACTCCATGCCCAATGGACAAGAGCAAGGCACTAGTCTACAAGCTAGCAGAGAAACTTTCCCCATAGATCGCCAGAAATGTTGACAATTTTTACACTTGTGCAAAAATGGGCAACTCAAAACTTCATTACGATGGATGGTATTGATGAAGTGGACCTAACTAGGGAATGCATTACAGTTTTATTATGTTTTCAGTTGCAACAATTGATTAACTACATGTAATCTGTAGTTATGTGTGTGTGTTTACAAAATGTAACACCTCACATAGACTGCCATTCCATGTTCATCTTCAACAAGGAAACACAAAATCCCGAAGGACTAATGCATTTCCTTGATGAAGGCAGGAATCATAGTTTAGGTGAAATGCTAAATTTGGGAACAACAAATAGAGTTGCAGTTTACAAGAAAGAGAGTTCATTATTAAAGTTATAGGTATTTCAAAACTCATTATTTTTACATGTAAATACATTTAATTATGTGTTTGAGTTGTTTATTTCATTATACAATCAATATACATGTCATAAAGATGAAAGCAAAAAGAAGTATACAACTCAAGTACATAAATTAAATGTTATTTATTCATGAAGAAGTACAATATTTCCCACACAAGTCATGGGATGTAACTCATAACTACTGAAGAAATAAGTACATATGCATGAAGTTAAAAGTAAAAGAGTATAGAAGAAACCCATCATTTCCTTGGGTTCTCTTCTAGTCTTCTTCACTTCAGCTCCAGCTCCATCTTTTATCCAACTCTCCTATCACAATGTACCTAAAAATGAAAAAGAAAAGGCATCAATATTGAGCTCAGGGTTTGATCTTGTACCCATGTACTATCTAACTACATGTAGATGGATTTCTAAAATAAAAAGCATAAGGTACATCATATACAGATACACAATTGATAAGAGCAAGTATTCTACATCAGCACATATGATTCCCATAATCATTTCGAAAAGAAAGAGAAAAGAAAAACTATGGAACATAAGAGAGGCCAAAAAGCCTAAATATTTTCTAACTATTTTCTTAAGTGTGCAGTACATGTAGTAGAAATGAAAAAAGAAATATTTTTCATAAATGATTACTATAAAGAAAGGAAATACTTGCTGAAGAAATCTACATGATACAAGTTATGAGTTGTTTTAGAAAAGGAAAATGCAGATAAGCATAAAAATATCATAAGAAAATTAAATTACAGCAAGCAAAGTACATAAAGTACATAAATACATTTACTAAATCAAATAAGACATGATCTATGGGATGTAAGGCATTGGAATACTAAATCATAAGTAAAGAAGCAGAGTATAGGTCATAAGAGATTTACAAAGTGCAAAGAATAGCAAGATAGCTAACTAGAGTTTTCAAGTGGTGAAGATGCAATTTTCTAGATTCAAGACACTTTCAAAGAGGATAAGCTTCAATTTTAAACTCAAGGAAATCACCCATATTCATAATTTTACAAACTTAGGAAATAAAAAAATTCAACCACTTTCAAAACAGTTTCAAGTACTAAATAGTTGGTTAAAAGTACAAATCTAAATGCAGATTTTCAAAGAATTGAGGGAATCTATATGCCACATCACAAAGAATATTTAAAAATACAATAGATGAACATAATAGAACTCAATCTAGAAACAAAATCAACTATCAGAAGGAATTTCATAAACAAAGTTAAGCTCCAATCATCCAATAAGAAATACACCTCTAATTATCAAAGTGAAAGACTTAGGAAATGCCACTACAAATTATGAATTTTAGGTGCAAATTACAAAGTACAAGCTTTAGTTATCAAGCAATTCCAGAAACTCACTCAATAACATCTACATTCAAATCTACATGTACAATTTTCATCTCTCTTACAATTGCATCAAAAATGATCATGCAATCAAGGTGGATCAACAACAAACTAGTGTTTCATATTGATTTTTTTCAAAATTATGCAAAGACTCAGATGGCAGATGTAAAGATTCCTAGATCATGATAATAGTTTCCATTATGCAAAGATTGAAAAAATTACCAATAGCATAGTAATATTTTGAAGAAAATTTTAAATAATGCATTAAAGGAAGGTGATGAAATACCATTATGTAGGTTACATGAAAAAAAATGTAAATGCAAACTTTTCTTTGCTTTACACTTAAATCTATATCATTTTCAAAATAAATTATTTCAAATGAACAATCATCCGAGTTCAAAGGCAAATCAAGGTGTAAATACTACTACTAGAAATAAATTGAAGTTTGGGAGGTGTGATAAAAGAAAAACAAACTTCAAATATGAAATAAATAAATTAGAGTATGATCAACCTCGAATCAATAAAAAAGAAGGGCCTAAGAATATTGTTCATCTTCTTTTATCATTCTATTAAAAGCTAAAGTATAATTATCTTTGATGAAAAGAAAGTTAAAAGCTTCAAGTACAAAGTAAAACCAATTACAATAGATCAAATTTACAACAACAATATCATAAATGGAATCTTGATCATTTATGTATGCAATAAAAGAGATGTTAAGTAAATGGATACCAACTTGCAAAGAAGTATGAGTATGTAAATAAAATACAAATATCAATGAAAGTAGGGAGTTAGCTCTTAATACAAAGCATGCATTTTAGATAAGAAAATTTCATAGCATGGAAAACACCAAATTCAAATAGGAAGCTACAATGGTGCCATCATATAAATTCTAAATCATTTTAGATATATATGCTGTAAAATCAGTATAAATTGAAACAAGGTTCGCAATTCAAGGATGCACTTAAAAATCACAATTTCAGCATGGCAAAGAAATATTTTTTTCTATAGGATAAAGGAGGAAGTTGGAAATGATAGAAATGACAGAGAATCCCAAATACATTTTTGATGCAAATGCAAGAGTCTTTTGATAGAGTTCACAAATTAGATCTAAAATTTATAAATTCAAATGAAAAGCTTCAAGGGCTATTAAACACAAGTTATAAGTGGTATAGATTATAATTTTGCATATTACAAGATCAAGAGAGAGAGTTCTTAAGGTATGAAATGAAAATTCTAGTCCATTAAGAAAAAATTCCATAACTTTTTAATATTGGAGATAGCAAAGAATGGGTTAAAAAAATATTCAAAGGAATAGATTTTAAAAACAATTTACAAGAGCAACAATATTTTCATACCCATATTGAATCAGATTTTCAAAAGACGTTAGCTTCAAAGAAAATAACTTTGGTAAATAAAGTTAAAATGTACCAAGCTCAAGATGGTAAGAGATCCAATGTAATCAAACAAAAAAAAAGGTATACAACAAAATTGTCATTCATAAATAGGAGTGAAAATAACTAGTAAGAGATTACTAATTAAATACAACGAACTCAACTCTAAAAAAGGGTCATCGAGTTAAAAAACAATAAAGCAAAAACTTACTAGTCTTCAAAATCCAATTCATTCCACTAAAATTCCCAACTCGACACAAGAGGGAGATTAGTAACAACAAGATAAATAGAGGAAACTAAGAACCGGGTTTATCCAAGCTCGAATATTAAGCAAATGTCGAGAAAAAAGGAATAACCAGGTCAAACTCGAGCACACTGCACACAACTAAACCAGAATAATATACATTTTGAACTGCAAAAAGTCTTTAATCACAAGAATAACAAAGTAGAAATATGAATATTCTAGGTACCCATGTGCATGAGAAAAGAAAATAACAACCCAAACCCAAATCAAAATGAAAGTAATAAAACATATCTTGAGTTACACGTTCTCTAATTGATTAAAAGCACAAGAACTCATTTACAAATAGAGCATAAGTTTACCCCAAATATGGCAACTCAAATGCAAAAATGTTCAAAGTTCATATAAACTCGCAAGAAGTGAAAAAGCTTTGAAACAACAAAATCGCATACCCAAATGAAAAAGACAAGGAAATAAAAAGAACTTACCATTTCTATAAAGCATTCAAAAATAATGCCTTTGAAGGGTTGAAATTAAAGAAAAAATGTGAATTACAAAAAGCTTCTTTGAGCTCATTAAAGTGTCGAGAATTAAAAAACAAGAAAACCAAAAAGGGGTTCATTATTAAAGAATGCATAGACCAAATGAAAAATTTTCATCAAAAATGGAGGCATGAGTTAAAAAACTTTTGAAACTCACCTTCTTAATGAACGAATGATGATTTTTGCAGAGATAGAGCAAAAGAGCATTCGAAAACAAAAAGCCTTCAAATACCTTTAAAAGAAACCCTTTCATGGTGGCAACTTTCAAGTAATCACAGTAAGCTCAGAAGATCAAAGAGTTCAAGAATCTCATCATAGAAACACATAGAGTGAGCTCAAGGCTTCAACAATCATGCAGTGAGGGAAAAAATGGCCAGGCTTTGCCACCCAAAACAAGCATGCAAAAATGAAGAAAGGATAATTTCGATGATATTTTAATCAGACCTAACTCATCTAAGTTAGTATCGACACCATATATCTAAAAATGGGTAAAAAAAATGATGAATGAATGCTAATGATAACCCAAGATCAACCACCACAAGTTCAAAAGCATGAGTTCAACATCAATGGCCAAGATCAAATCGTGGAAGGATCAAACAGTCAACATTTTAACCACAGTCATTATCTACCTCACTCACCATGGTGAGAAGATAAATGTTCGAGAATCAATCAGTACAAGATCAAACTGCTAAGGAATAGTCACATATTCATATAATCAAGAATCAATACAAATGCGATGCTCGATCAAAATTGATGGTTCAATCTTGTAGGTAAAATCAATGATCAATTCATACTAATACAAATAGATTCAATGCAAAACTCAACCATGGTTCACAAAATACCATGTGCCTTCACAAAGAAAATCTCGATCCCAACCATGGTTTGGAGTTTCACCACAATTAAACCGATGGGTTGAAAGGGTCATCATTAAAAGGGGCCAACCCTGAATCATTTTAAAAATTATTTCATTGACCTTTTTGAAAATAAGGGTGAAAAAAATATATCAAAAAAATAATCAAACCAAGGATTAGTGTTTCAAAAACATAATCATTATTTATGCCACATGATTATCAAAAAGGGGACCTTGTATTATTCAAAACATCATAAATAACCAAAAGGTGATCCAAATCTATAATACAATTATCATTCAAACGTGGTTAATAACCCAAAATCAAGTATGGTGCAATCAAGCAAAGAGGCGATTAATGATGTCTTTGACCTTGTTAAAGGATTTCACATTATCATGATGGCATACCATGAAAGGTAAGCTATTACCTTAACTTTTACAAAATGTTTTTTACATGCAAAGAAAGTATGCATCATGAAAAGGTTGTCCCCATAGTGGAAAATTAAAGATAAAATTGCAAAGTATTATTACTCAGTCAAAAAGTTAAAGATGTCATTATCTGCTTTGCAAAATGGAGTATGTGCACAAATGTCAACATCATAACCAAAGGTGGTCCCACATTAGATGAAATACATGGGTGAATATTTTGCAAAGTATTGCAAATAAAAGAATTATTTTTTTCACACAAGGAGATTATTTTTTTGCATGTGCATTAAGGGGCAGAATTAAAGAATGCCTAAAATATCATTGCAAGTGGATCAAGTTGCAAGTGTCACATCAAACACTAGAAGACAGAGATTACATGCACATTGGAGGAGACTTACACAACAAGCAAGGGCTATTATTATCCAAATTATTCATCCTAATTTATTAAAAATAGATCAGTCAACTACAGTTTGATTGAAATGTATTTTTGTAACTCAAGGCTATTAATGCCTTATTATAATTAACATGTCTATTTTTATTCCTTTATTTATTCATGATAAAGGGTAAAATTAGCATGCATGGGTGAGTACAAATTTTAGCCTATTTTTAGGATGGGATGGGTGAATAATCTTGTTATATATTGTGTGTAATTGCAAAGCACAAAAGGAGGAATTTTTGGACATAGGAGTGTTGAAGCAATTTTTTTCAGTTTTTCCCCTTGAATGAGAACTGATTTCTACCTTTCCAATTATTTTCAATGGTGTGTATATCTCATTAATTCTTGTGAATGTCAAATTTCATGATTAATCATCTTACCTTATGGAAAATTTAGTAATTTTTGCATAATATTAGTGTGCATGTTATCTTATGGTGTTGTTGTGATTCATTCCCTCAATACACAAAGTGTTTTGCCTTAATATTTTGTTGAAAACTATTGGTTTGTGCATCCAAAATTCATTCTCAAATTTATTGTGCACATACTCAGTCAAATCCCTCAACAAGTTTGGTGTATCACCCCATTTTGCAATTCATTTACAGTCATCTTTTTACCCTCAAAACCCCTAAAAATTAGTTTAGGATACATCAAAAGAAACCGGCCTTGATCTGAGACTCACCTCAAAAAGAGGTATACCCACATACCCGAGGTGTCTTATCTAGTCAAAAATCATGTAATATTTTTATTTTTCTATGTTGTTCCTACATTAAGATGAAATTTTGATGTAGTAAAGGTATGAGGTCTCAAATAAATAATACCCTAATCTTACAACTATAGATTAACACTATGGTTTCTAATGTAGAACAATATTATTTTTATTTATTCAAGCCTCAATGTGCATTTCAAAATTTAGCACTCAATCTCAATGGATTGTGATATTATGTTGCTTCTCTCATCTATCTTCCATGTTTCTTTATTTCTCGAGAGATACGTCTCTTCCATATCTCTTACTTCATTCTTTTTCATCTTCTTCATTGTCATTTTATCCAAATCTTCGTCATTCTTTAAATTCTTCCTATGGAATGTATTCACGTGATGGACTATTAAAGGTCCATTCTCAAAAATTCTATTGTTGTCACAATACCAATTTCCTTTCATTTTCATCCTCTACTTCACATAGAGGGTCTTCAAATGTGCTCTCCTTAAGTGCATCAACTAGCACTTCCTTCATCTTCATAGTTTCCTTTATAGAAACCTACAACTCTTCTTTGTTGTCCTCAGCCCTTCTTCCCTACAAAAGAGAAATATGAAATTCTTTATCTTTATCTTTCAATGAAAACTCACCTCTTCCCACTTATGGGATTCCACAAATGCTTTCCCATCATCAAATAATGGGTCTCCTCCTTCGATTCACAATCTATCACCTCTACATCCTCATTCATGAAGATCTCTTCTTCTATGGGTTGCTCACAAACCTCTTTCTCTTTGCTATTCTGAAAATCAGATTTGGGATCCTCATATAGAAACCTCACTCTCTTGTTGTCTTTCAAGACAACCTTCTTCTCCTCACTCATATCCTTCTCATTGTTATTTCCTAGAATAACTTTTATATACTCACATAGAAACTCTCTATTATTACCTTTCATGGAAATATTCTTCTTTCCTCTCTCAATCCTCAACACATGAAGCTTCTTCAACCAATCTTCTTACATTATTGGGTACAAAACTATCCCCCAACTTGGAAACCATATGTTCCCAAATTTTCACATTCGTATTTCATTTCCTTTGTCTCCTCTTTTGATATCTCTCCAATAAACATATGTAATTACATACATCCTCTTACATGCAACCACTACTCTTGTGGAGTCTTCAATATTCTCCTCAAAAATAAGTTCTAACTCCACTATCCATATGTTGGAAAAATAATTTGTCACATGGGAAAATTAGAGATCTCTCACCAAAATTGTAGGTATAAGTCCCTTTTCTTGAATGGGGAAGATCCATTTATTGAAAATAGGAAAATTATGTGCACTATTCTAAAAACTAGGAGTGGTCTTTCGATCGAGGAGCACACAGGGGTACTGTCGACACTAAAATTTTCCTCCGTAGTTTCTATTTCATTAATGTATGTATTAGGAATAGGATGTTGTTAAGTATAATTAGTAGTAGCGTCCGATAGAAGATAACGGCTTTGCACAAGCTAACACGCCAATAATGTATAGTACGGTAATAGTCAAAAGTACAATAGGAATGTTGTGGTAAAAAGTAAATATTTGTCGTAAGTAGTCCGGTAATGTTAAAATGTCAAAGTTGGGGTAAGTAGAGAAGTAGGGTCTACATGATTAGGAATTAGAAATATTATATTGGTAATAAGGACAAGGAGTGAGGTCATAAATATTTTGTATATTTTATTTGTAAAAATTCTAAAAATGTGGAACCCATGTGAAATGATAAGGTTTATCTTATCTTAAAAGATAAGCTTACATGTACATATAAGAGTTAAGGTATGGAATATGATTCGTCAGTGGATTTCTTATCCTATCTTAGAGATAAGATGGATAATCCTGAAGTCTATAAATAAATAGGCCACCCCTCATTTATCAAAGAAGGAAGTAGTGAGAAATATTGTATGAAGTGTGTAAAGGAAGCCATCAGTTTAAAGGTGTGTTGAAGAAGCCATTAAGAGGTGTAATTGTAAAGTTTCTCCCATAGTCTTGGTGAAAGGCAAGTGAAGTCAATAACACTTGAAGTACCTCATGGGTGAGATTGTAACAATTTCATGTTAATATTATAATTTACTCTGATATTTCAGATTTATCATCATTCCTTCTTATCATAGTCTATGGTATTCTTGTGTTATGTTTGTTGTTGTGTTTCCGATTACATCCACCAAACTAAAGGTCATGCATTAGTAAATAATCATAAAGACGAGGAGTTCCCGTGAAGAATTATCATAGTGCCGGATTGGTGATGACATTTTGGTTCCGCTGCCGACCATTCCTCGTTGTAGATTTTCTAGAGAGATATTCCCACTTAGTCAAAAATCAATTGAGGGTAACCTTTTTTTATCTGTGCATAGTAGTTACCATAAGTAAAGTCATTTTTGCCATGAATAGTAGTTACCATGGTAAAGTCATTTTTGCTGTGAATAGTATTTACCGCAAAAGTTACTTTTACCATGAATAGTATTTACCATAAGAACTTCACTTTTACCATGAATAGTGTTTACCACAGTAAAGTCAGTTTTTACCGCAGTAAGTCAAGTTTTACCATAGTTTACCGTGGTCATTTCTATTTTACTATAGAAATGTGTAAAGTCACTTTCTAGTATAGTGATTCCAATTATTTGTGCACATAAGTCTTGTTGATTGTACTTGTGGGTTGGTATTTCACGGTGGTTACTTTTGAAAATGGGAAAGATTCCTCAGCCCAATCTAATGAAGATGCTTCTTCTTTCATTCAAGAGTTTAAACGATCTTGTATTTGTAATGGCCTCATAAGAAGGGAACAATGGACTGAATTTTTTCCTACCTTTTTGATGGTTCAACACTTAGGTGGTTTGAAACACTAGGTGATAATGTGAAAAATTCATGGGATTTATTAACTGAAAGTTTTCTTGAAGAATTTGGTGAACAATAGAAATATGCAAATCTCATGATCGATATCACAAAGCTATCCCAAGGAGAGAAGGAGAAGATAAGGGATTATCATGCTCGTGTTCTAGTGCTAAGGAGGAAGCTCGATGCCCAAATCCGGGAAGGATTAGCGGATGGGTTGATGAATGGTGTGGATAATCTCCTCTGTAAGCACTTCATTCTTGGGATGAAGCCAGAGATCAGACAACGAGTGAAGTATGACCACCCAGCTACCATTGAACAAGCAAAGGAGATTGCAAGAAGGTAAGAAGAAAGCATGGAAGAGGAGCCCAAAGAAATTGTTGCTAAGGTAGAGCCTACACCAACACCTTTGGTCCAGAATCCACAACCACTTTCGGTGAGCACAAATCTTTCTCCTAGTACATCTACTGAGTATGAAGATCTCGCTCAAGAAGATGGGTCATTAACTATTAATCTTCTTCAAGGAAAGGAATTTAGTTCTCAGGGAGGAGATAGAGGTCCAAAAAGAAATATTTCTGAAGTTGTTTGTTATGGTTGTTATAAAAAGGGTCATTATAAGTATAATTGTCCAAATAGAGCTTCTACATCTGGTACAAGAGATAATGATAAAGGAAAAGCACCTATGAATTCTTTTAATGTAGTAGATAAGAGCATAAATAATGAATTAGATGTGTTTGTAACAAAAAGAAAGAAAGAAAAAGATAACCAAGATGGAAATGATCCTAAGAAGATGAAAGGAGAAACTAGTAAGAAACATAGGAGAAGAAAGTTAGGTGTGCAGGATTTTCTAATTTCACAGGGACAAGGACCATACTCCATCTTAGAAGATCTGTCCAAAAGGCCTGAAAATATTACATATGGTCAACTCTTGGCTATGTCTTCTGAGAAGAGACGGGAGCTGCGAAGTGGACTCAATGCTCGACGAAGGAAGGAGGTTGAGGTCCCTGTGTTGGAGGCAAAGGCGGATCCCTATGCTCCACAAGCTGAGGTACTATGTAATGGTATTTCAATTCATGATGTCTTAGTTGATGGAGGTGCTGCAGTTAATGTAATGACCGAGTCTGTAATGAATATGTTGGGTTTAAAAATTGATCGCCCTCAACACTTATGTTAAGGTCATTAAATAAGGGAAAAACTAAACCAAGGTGTAGTTTCAAATGTGGCAATATCTCATGGGTGTTGTATGTGTGGTAGACTTTCAGTGATGAAAAATGGTACTGTTGCATACCCAATGTTGTTGGAAAGACCATGGCTAAGGAGAGTTCATGCAAGGAAATACCTGGAATGAAGGCTTCATGACACTTGGACGTGGTAGAGAGAGGGTGAAAATAAATGTGATCCCGGCATCATAAGGCGTAACCCGTTGATTCAAGTGATGAAACTGATGATTGGACATCCTCTGATTACTCTAGTACCAGTGAAGTGGACACGAAGATGACGAAAGTGAGGTTGATGTTTCGGTCATGGATATCCTTCCACCACACCGACTCATGACCCCATAAAATTATCTGAAGAAGAAATTGATGATCGTCTCCAAAAAATAAAGATTGGTGATGTTGTGATGGAGAGTGAGAAGGAATCCTACCTCCAGCTCTTTCGAAGGTACATACACATATTCACTTTTGATTACAAGGAACTCCATCAAGTAAGTTGGGTAGAACATTCTATTGAGTTGGTAGATGGTGTTAAGCCCATAAAGCAAATGCCATATAGAATGAATCCTAATTTTTCTAAGACTGTAAAAGAAGAAATAGATAAGTTGCTTGATGCAGATTCATATTTGTCATGGAGAATTCGTAATGGGTTTCTCCCATTGTGATCTCAATAAAAAGAATGGGAAGCTACGCATTTGTGTTGACTACAGAAGCTCAATAAGGCAACAAAGAAGGATCATTACCCTCTTCATTTTCGAGATCGATCTTAGACAAAAGTAGTTTGCTGGCAAGGAATGTTATAGTTTTGTTGATGGATATAAGCGGCTACAACCAAGTTCGTATAGTAGAGAAAGATCAGCTGAAGACCACGTTCACCACTCCTTGGGGAACATTTGCTTATAGAGTTATGCCTTTTGGGTTGTGTAATGCTCGGCAACATTCTAGCGTTTGATGAATAGGGTGTTCGAACCCTACATTGGGACCTTCATCAGAGTATTTCTGGATGATTTTTGCATCTATGGGAGCAAGTTGGACCACCTACACCAAATGGAGACAAAGATTTCAAAGGTTAGATGAAGCACAAGCCTCACTAAACCCTACAAAGTGTGTCTTTGGATGTTCTAAAGGCATTTTGTTAGGGCATGTTGTATCCAGAGATGGTATTGGTACTGATCCTGATAAAGTTTCAAAAATCAAAGATTTACCATTTCCTATGAATAGAAGTAAGTTGAGATCATTTTTAGGCCATGTGGGTTACTATAGAAGGTTCATCAAGAATTTCTCAAAGATTACATAACCACTAACCCAGTTCTTGAAGAAGGATGTTACTTATGAACCAGAAATAAGGCACATGAAGCTTTTGACAATGAAGGAAGCCCTGGTGTCTTCACCTATTTTAAAGAATCCAGATTGGAGCAAGCCATTCATTGTGTACACTGATGCCTCATACGCAGACTAGGAAGTACTTTGAGCCAAAAGGATGAAAATGAGAATGAACATCCAATTTATTTTGGGAGCAGCATAAAATGAGTAGTGCTGAGGTAAATTATACTCAGAATCGAAAAAGAGGCTCTAGCTATCATTTTTGGTGTAAAGAAGTTTAGAAATTACTTGCTAGGGCAGAAATTTATAGTTGTAATGATCATCGTGCTCTAAATTATATTGTAAATAAGCCTAACCCATCGTGAGGATAGCAAGATGGATAATTTTGCTACAAGAATTTGAATTTGATATTATAAATAGACCAGAAAGAAGCATGTCAATGCGTATGCACTCTCTCGAGCCTATGATGGTTTAGGATCATCTTGTGATGATGATGATTTCCCGATGCAACATTGTTATCCCTTGACACAATCCCTAGTGAATACATAGATATTTGGAATTATCTGAATGAATTCAAGTTTCCTGATGGTGCCAATGCAAAGACTAAGAGAAAGATTACTCAAGCTCGACCATCCATATTCTATTTTGCATGGAGTATTATTTCGAATAGGACCTGATGGACAATACAAGAGGGCAAAGCTAGACGTGATCAAGGTAAGGAGCTGCTAGAAGAATTCCATAATGGTACTTGTGGAGGGCACTTCTCTGACAACTTACAAAGCAAGAAGGATCTTGGATGCAGGTTATCACCGCCCACTCTTTTTAAATATTGTTATAATTATTGTAAGACATGTGATATTTTTAAACACATGGTAACCGTAAGACTTTGTTAGCTCCATTATGCCCTATTCTTCCACTTGGTCCCTTTGAAAAGTGGGGAATAGACATTGTAGATCCACTTCCAACTACCTCACGCCAAAATAAGTATATTGTAGTTGCCACATATTATTTAACCAAGTGGGTTGAAGCTAGGCCATTGAAAACAACTTCCATGGATGAAGTGGCAAGGTTCATATATGAACGCATTGTCACCGTTTGGTTGTCAATTAGAAATTGTAATAGATCATCAAGGAAGCCACTTCATTAATGAGGTGGTAGAAGCCCTAGTCAATAAGTTTTCTATTAAGCACAGAAGGCAACAACATACAAACCAAGCACAAATGGACAGTGGAACGAACAAATTTTGTGTTGTGTCAAATTCTAACAAAAGATGCAAAGATTGCAGGTACATAAATGGGATAAGAGGATTCATGCAAAGATTGTGGGCATATAGGGCAACATCAAAGTCAAAGCAACAGGATACTCCCATTTCAGCTTGGCTTATGGCATTGATCCAATTCTTCCTATTGAGTTTGATATTCCCACGGTCGAGTTATGAAAATGAAAAGATGGATGAAAGTGATTCAAGAAAAGAAAGGTTGGTACATCTTCATTTGCTAGAGGAAATGAGGGAAATAGCTAAGGATACAAGCTATAAGAAGAAAATGAAGCGAAGGAATACTTTGATCAAAAGATCCGTTGGTCTCCATTTCATGTGAATGACTTGGTTCTAGTATATGATTCCGATACAAAAAAAAAAAAGACAAAGAAAATTTCTTCCAAAATGGATGGGGCCATACAAAATAGCATTGTGTGTATGAAAATGGTATGTACTGACCGGAGGAATTGGATGGCACTCCCATTACTAAATGGGTCAACCACGACAAGTTGAAGATTTTCCAAGCACTGAATAGTCTACTCCGAGGACGGAGTAGAAAGCTAAAAGGGGAAGATGTCGACACTAAAATTTTCCTCCGTAGTTTCTATTTCATTAATGTATGTATTAGGAATAGGATTTTGTTAAGTATAATTAGTAGTAGCGTCCGATAGAAGATAACAAGACTTCTAGATACGATGCGCCAATAATGTATAGTATGGTAATAGTCAAAAGTACAATAGGAATGTTGTGGTAAAAAGTAAATATTTTCGTAAGTAGTCCGGTAATGTTAAAATGTCAAAGTTGGGGTAAGTAGAGAAGTAGGGTCTACATGATTAGGAATTAGAAATATTATATTGGTAATAAGGACAAGGAGTGAGGTCATAAATATTTTGTGTATTTTATTTGTAAAAAGTCTAAAAATGTGGAACCCATGTGAAATGATAAGGTTTATCTTATCTTAAAAGATAAGCTTACATGTACAGATAAGAGTTAAGGTATGGAATATGATTCGTCAGAGTGGATTTCTTATCCTATCTTAGAGATAAGATGGATAAGCCTGGAAGTCTATAAATAAAGAGGCCACCCCCCTCATTTATCATAGAAGGAAGTAGTGAGAAATATTGTAGGAAGTGTGTAAAGGAAGCCATCAGTTTAAAGGTGTGTTGAAGAAGCCATTAAGAGGTGTAATTGTAAATTTTCTCCCATAGTCTTGGTGAAAGGCAAGTGAAGTCAATAACACTTGAAGTACCTCATGGGTGAGATTGTAACAATTTCATGTTAATATTATAATTTACTCTGATATTTCAGATTTATCATCATTCCTTCTTATCATAGTCTATGGTATTCTTGTGTTATGTTTGTTGTTGTGTTTCTAGATTACATCCACCAAACTAAAGGCATGCATTAGTAAATAATCATAGCACGAGGAGTTCCCGGTGAAGAATTATCATAGTGCCGGATTGGTGATGACATTACTTACCTACACCTATGGAAAAAGGCTTAGATACTACAAGGAGGAAATAGATTGATGGAGAGATGCAGAGAGAATAGTGAGAGGGTTTTGCAAAACAAATAACACAATAGATTTTATAGCTTAAAACCGAATGCATCCATGAATTCAATGAGTAGACACCATTAACATAGAATGGGAACGTGATGAAAATAACACAAAGTCTAAGTGCATACATTCAACAAGTACATGCTCATGGAGTGTAGTTGAGATGGAGAGGAAACATAAACAAAGGAGTTAGAATAAGTTGATAAATTTTTCCTAGAAATTATTTGGGAGCTAGTAAACAAGAATAACCATCCTTTGAGACGAGGAGGATCTCTCAATTTATAGCTTTACAATACAACTCTTCATCTACCCCCCACATGATTTTTTATGTCCCATCACTTGTGACTTTTCAATTACCCTTAGAAGAGAAAATTTAAGTACCTATCTTATAATTTGAGATATTAATTTTACACATTACAAATATTTTATCGTCACTTAAGTAAATAGGACAAAATATCATGATTACATACAATGAGGAATTAAAAAGGGGGAGAGAAGACAAAAAATGAAGAGAGGAGAGAAAATATGCTCTGAATCATGGATGAAGGTGCCTCTAGCATTGATGAATATCTTCTATAATGATAATAAAGATGAGACCTTGATCAATGATGACCCTCCACTATGATGCATCGGTGAAGAGATCCGATGAAGATATTTTTATAATTCTACCCCTTCGAGACCTCCCTAAAATGAAGCACCTTCTATAGCACATTCAAACTCATTGAAAAGAGTGGTGATCAAAATTTGAACATTGAAGACAATGAAGGATTATTTCCCTCACTTGAAAAAACCTTCCAACCTTTGAAACATTAGCATGCCTCCAAACTACCAAGTTCTTGATGTAACTTGAGACCATTTCCTGCACAATTCAACATGATGATCCCGACCCTTAGGAAATGGAGTGACCAATGAGATGAGGCAAAGAATATTCCAACCATGAGATGAATGAAAGTGGTAAGTTGGATGTAATATTCTTATATCCTTTGATCAACCCATCCAATCAAGTGAGAAGCACACCAAGACCAAAATGCACCATCGTGACCAAAATTGGGGACCAAGAGGGCTCCTCTTCCTTGAGACACAATGTCATTGTCCACCCCTTTGCAAGCATGATTTTTCCTCCATGAAGGTTGGGATTAGTGAGGTATGTGGAGGATGAAAAATCATGACCATTTTGAGCATTTTTTGAACACTTTATATTTTTAGTAAGTTCTTCTTGGGTAACTAATTTTGCCGAACTATCACTTTTGAGCTCTTTTCCATTTGGGGGGAATGAACTAAGTGACTTGAATCCATTCATACTTAGGAATTAATATTCTTAGTAAGTGGATTAAATAGGAAATTACTAAAAATATACATTGGCCATGGAGTTTCGGATTGGAGTGAAAATGGTTTCCAAAAATTCTATCTCACACCGAGATGCTTTGCTCCAATTTTTGGGGGTTTCTCTCATCCAGATCTTCGTGAAAATGAAAAGTAAACTTGTAGGTATTTGTTTTCTTCTTCAGACATGGAAGATTGTAAAAATAAAAAATCATCCATATGTTAAAACATTCTCAATTTCATGGGGCAAGAAATTACGCATTAGAAAGTTAATTTTTCTGAGATCACCACCTCTAATTTTGAGGTTATTTAGATCATCAGTAACTCCATAGATATGAGGAGACATTTTCCATGGCTAAAAACTTCAGAAGAATTTAAAAATGGATGATATCATTAATGATGGCATGTAAACACTCATTCCAAAGGAATTATCATATGGAAGCTACATTCCGAGTTTCAGGGCCATCGAGGAGGGGTTTTTAAGCAATGAGAAAAAAATGTGTTTTGGCCATGGTGGATGTCTAGTTTTTCTTGACAATCATAACAACAATGGAATGTGGTTTAAAATCATGGAGAAACATGGAGAAAATTATAATTTTTTATCCATGTTGATATTTAAATGCCTTGAGCCATTTTCAAATGAATTTTCCCTCCCATTTGCCTAGTTGACTCACCTGCGCTTAACCCCGATTAGCTAAGACTCGAGGGTGGGGTTAAAAAATTTAAATGGGTCTCAGAACCCCTCATTCCCCTTACCACGTTTATTAAGGTAAAAATGGGACAAAGTTGCATCATGGGTGTAAAAATATGTCATGGGGTAGAAGCATCATGAAGGAGGGGGTTAGAACTTGTGAGTTGAAAACACTTACCTAACACTCCATGTTGCAACTTAAGTAACAAAAATATTCCTCTCCATGTGGTGGAACATTCTAGTGTCCCTCTTGTCCCTTTATCAAAAGGAAAAATGGACATCACTCCCTCATAAATGTGCATAGGGTCTATTTAACATGAAAAAGGGGCCAAGTCATGAAGTGAGTGGAAAACACTTTTCTAACACCCAAAGATGTATTTTAAGTGATGCAAGCTTATCCTCAATGTGGTAGTGCACTATTGTGTCCCCCATGTCCCTTTTGACTTTGGTCAAATGTAAAAGGAACATTATGGGTCTCCAAGTGCACATTTTCCACTTTTGGAAGTTGGGTGTCACCATCAGACCGTTGTAAAATAGTCTATCGTAGTGTCTTCTTGCCCCAAGAGCTTCCCTTAGTGTTTCATAGGAAAAAATTATATAATTTTGAATCCAAATGTTCCGATGAGAACATTCCCACAATTTTTAGGATCCAATTCTTCCTTCAATTTTAAATTTAACCCCTTTTTCAATTCTGGTCACGGCGGTTCCTAGAAGGTCAAACTACCACCGAAGAAAATATTCCTTTTGTCCAACTCAATCTATGGAACATATATAGGGTATCATCTTATCCATTTTTATCTTTTAATAATCTTCCAACTCTCCTTGAACTCCCATAATCCTTAGTTGAATCTTCACTAGGATCGAAGGTCTTTATCTACAATGTTGGGCCAATATCTACAAATATGCTCCTCATAATCTCTTAAAACATTTTTCAAAATGAATTAGACACTCTTATATTTCCAATGATTATTTTATTATTTTTAAAATTATTCTAAGCCTCCCGATATGTCCGGAACAAGTAAACTAGCTTTATCACTGCTTTCATTTCCTTATACCATGTTAGGAATAGCCCGATATTACATAACTTGTTCCGAAACCTAATTTTTCTTCTAGAAATTTCAAAAATCACTTCATTTAATCTTGTAGCTCCTCCACAAAAATCCTAGATGGATTTGTTGTATATATCTTTCCCCATAGATATAGACAAGAAGAAGAATGGAGAAATCAAAGAAGCTCAAATCCCGACATGCCCAAGGCACACAGTAAAGGGCGCACGACACGAGTGTCGACAGAGGAAATGGAAAGCCCATGCGCGCACAGAAGAATAGAATGCACGACAACAGAGTGTCGACAGGGTAAATGGATGCGTGCCCAAGGCGCATTGCACGGGGCGCACGACACAGAGTGTCGACAGAGGAAATGGTGCACCCAAGGCGCACAGAATGGGCGCACGACACGGAGTGTCGACAGAGGAAATGGTGCACCCAAGGCACATAGAATGGGTGCATGACATGAGTGTCGACAGAGGAAATGGTGTGCCCAAGGCGCACAGAAAAGCATCGGGCGCACGACACGGAGTGTCGATAGAGGGGAAATGGTGCGCCCAAGGCACACGAATGGGCGCACGACACGAGTGTCGACAGGGTAAAGGATGCGCCCTTGGTGCATGAAAGAGGATGTCGACACACACATGGATGCGCCTATGGCGCACCTCCAGGAGGTGCAACATTTTGAGCGCTGACAGGAAGCAGACCCTGGCGCAGATATTCAAATGGCCATAACTTTTGACTGGGAGCTCAGATTCATGCAAGGTTGGACTTTTTAGAAAGCTTACGAGGTCCTCTATCCAACTACAACTGGATATCTTTAATTGGGTGAGAAAAAATTCTTAAAAATTTGAAATACAGTTCGCCACTTTTGGGTTCACTAGGGTTCTCACCTACCACCATAATGAGATAGTTAAGTGCAATCTAGAGGTGGTTGGGGTAGTTTTGGAATTCCTCTCTCTTTTCTCTCTCATTCTTCCTATAAATTGTAAGGAGGGGCTTCTTTCTAAAGGTTGGACATTTCGTTTTGCCCCTCCCTTCTTCTCTTTGGCAGGTGAACTTGTGGAGTTCAAACCTCCCATTTAAACTGTAATGTAACTTTGCCTCTTGGCATTTTGCAGTGTGTTGTATCAATCCTTGGAGCAAATTAATACATGTCTGTGGATGATTCTCAACCCTCTCTGTATTCATTTGCATCCCCTTGATCTTTCACTGTGAATCTGGCTATCTGTGTATGATCTTGCATTGCATTTTAATGGTCTGTGTTTATTTGGCAAGACAGGTGTTCTTCATTCCTCGGTGCATCACCTTTGTAGTTTAGGTTTTATTTCATGCATTTTCTTACCCTGTCTCCTTGGCAAGTTAGATTAGGTTTTTAGTAAACCCTCTGCATCTTCTACGTGTGCATCTGAATCAGAGGAATAGAACCGCCTTCATCCGGAGAGCTTTTCCAATTCGCGAGGTCCCACACTTGGGAAAAGCTCCATGTTGTGCAATCACACCGGATGCAAGAGTGATCAACCTAAAAATGATCACATCGTCAAGGTGTGCTTGTGATTCTCGCATCAATAGCTGCACTGACTAGTGGGACCAAGAGGTCATTCCACGATTCGAAGGAGCTTTCAAGAAATTCGACTTAAAAAATTACAGGTTTTACAAGCTTCAGTATTTTCACCTTCCAGCTAAACTTTGAAATCAATTTTCAAGGGCTTAACTTGCTCAAAACAAGTCAAAATTTCATGGTTTTTTTATTTTCGGATTTCAGGTTTTCGGAAGTCTGGCATTTTTGGATTTTCAGACTGTCATTCCAAATCAAATTCCAAACTCTAAAATATCAAAAATACAAGTCTTTCAAAATTCTATTTTTTAAATATTGTCAGGTTTGGTGTGTAACTTGGCAGAATCTAGCCTTTTGAGGCTCACTTTCTAACACATCTGGTGACTCCGAAGGGGATAGAATTCAGCGGTGTAGCGTGCAAAGGTTGCCTGGAGCATATGAGAAGAATTCAAACCAGGTCCAATACTCGAGAAGAGGGGCTATTTGTCCACTTGCAACTTTCACCAGGTAGAGGAAGGAGAGGAAGAAGACCACAAAGATCACCATCTCCACCTAACAGACTTTGTCTACACCTCCACCTAGTAGGCCTTTTCTCGCATCGACTGTGGTTCTTAGGCCAATCATAATGGCACATCTACCACCGAATCCCTTTGTCAATTTCACTGTAGTAGTCCACTTGCCCTAAATGCTCGTAATCAAATCCACCGATTGCAGACTAAAGAACATACCCTATTTCACAGAGAAAATCATACTACTCCTATTGATCACATCCAGGATATTGCTAATGCATGTGCGATTCACGAAATAAATGAAATGGATGTCATGCGGTCAAGTCATTGGCTTCATCTTTCAAAGGAAAGGCCTTACAATGGTTTAGGAGCCTTACAAAGTGGTCTATTACGAATTGGAACCAACTTTGTTCTCGCTCTTTGTAGCCAATTCGGGAGAGAGGGCGACAATTTGTCCTTCTTGGAACAAATTGACAACAATCAAAAGGGCTCCTAACGAACAAATGGCGACTTCAACTTCGTTTCCAATGGACATGGGACAGATCCCAATAATCATTAGACCAACCGCCGAAGGTGCATTCCTTTATTTCTTAAAGGCTATAAATTCGAGATATAGCCATGATGATCCAATCAATGGGAGGGACAACGCTACTGGTGGTCCTATGACACAACGATTAGAGCAGAGAACTGCTTTGATCCAAGTCGGCAAGCTTGCACCAAGGCCACCAATGCCTCTCTATCCGGATATGGGAAATCCTACAACTACCAAGCACCGTGTTGAATCCCATTCCAACTCCTAGAAATCAAAGCAATAATGAGGCGTCGACTTCTTCAAATACTTCAAAGGAATTGCAAGAGGTCATGAAACAATTGTAGAACCTCGGAAATGAGCTTGTGACTATCAAAAGACAAAGCAAGCTCAAAGTGCTGTGACCGTATCGCCTCAAGCACAGATCGCTAGGCCCCATACCAACAAAATAGACCACCACCTCAAAGCTACAAATGTATCAAACCAAGGACAACCTCAAGCTTTGCCAGCCATTTCGGCCGTATGATCCAAATGCAACGACATCCTCAAGAGCCTTGGTTCCAACACAAAACAACATGGCACAGGAGTATGACTGGTGTTACCCTTGCAATCTACCTCACAATCAGTCAACATGTTTCAATGGTGCACTAAATCAGGCCTTGATGGTGCAAACCATTGGTGTTGCTCAAGAACCAAGCCAGGAGGAGAATCAACAGCAACAAACACAACAAGAAGGACCTCCAACAGAAACCACATTGGCAAATTGGCAAATGGAAGACTTCTGTGGAGTTAACCAACAGCCTTTTCAAGGCATGGCTGCCAACACACGGTCAAAGAAGAGAAGCATAGAAGAGGGACAACCGTCTAATCCAGTTGTTTCTCAACCCACTCTTACACAACAAGGGGTCAGTAGACCAAACATAGCTCCAAATGTGCAAAATCAGCTTAAGGTACCTGTTGTAGCAACACATGCACCTGTTCAAGTTCCAGAAAAGGTTGCACCAAGTAAGGGACAACAAAAGGACAATTCATCCCCTTTCAACATCATCGATCAAATGAAGAAGACGAATGTGAATATATCAATGTGGGAATCTTTATCCATCCCAGGACAAAGAGATCTTCTACAAGCTGCCATGAAGAATTGGTCAACTTCGAACCAGCAGGCCCATATGCAAGAGAAGGTCCTCACGAATGCTGCTCAGCCTGAAGGGAATCATGGAGGACAACAAGGTAAAGTTTTGAAACCCCCTCCATTCTATGTTTCATTAATCATCGGGGATAAATTAGTACACAATTGCATGATTGATTCTGGGGCAAGTAGTTCAGTGATGCCAAGCAAATAGCAAATCAGCTGGGTTTGAAATATGAGCCGCTGCTTTGAACGGAGTAGTTAAATTAGATGGAACGCAGTAGTAGGAACCGTTGGAGTCATCAAGGGTTAAGCCTAACACTACATTCCCGTCCTAATGTTACGCTTTGCAAGATGTGTCTCGTGATTGACCTTCCACCACTCTTTCGTTGTGTCTATCAAGAGACTTCACCGCAAAATTGGTGGATATTTATCTCCGATTGGTCACACATGATTTTTAGGACAAGGTATGGAGCCAAAGCAACAATCAGTCGTAACCAATTGCCAATTTCCATATTGAGCCTCATGTACCAAATCCTATCAATGCAAATTGCTCGGCTTTTGATCGGAGGAGTGTTCAAGTGATCTAGAAACAGTACTAAGGTCGAGGGAATTCTGATTTAACTTTGATGAATGGGCAAACAAGAGTCATGAATTTGACCCATACAAGGAAATTGAAGAATCTGAATTGGGCGTGTATTGTATACACGAAGAAAATTCACCCATTCCCGACATCATTCAAATTTGAACAAAAAGGATGAAAACAAAGTTTGGAAATTATTTTTCGATGGTTCAAGAAGCAGACAAGGTGCTGGAGGTGGTGCAATGTTGATTTCACCACAAGACATCAAATATTTTTCAGCTTTTCGTTTCCAGTTTTCCTATTCAAACAACACGGCTGAATACGAAGCATTGATTCATGGAATTCATTGGGCAAGGAAAAGGGGCATAAAGAACTTGCAGGTGTTTGGAGATAGTGAGTTGATTGTCAACCAAGTTAGGGGACAACATGCTACAAGAACGACTTGCTAGAGAGCTACAAGAATAGGGTATGGGACCTCATTGAGGAATTCAAAGCTTTCAACATCAGTGTCCATACCCAGGAAGAAAAATGAAGTCACGTAGATAGGCTCGCAGCAGCTTGGAGCAACGCGTTTGATGTGGTTGACAACATCGAAGGGGAAAAACACGACACATATCTATGTGATTGTGAGGCCAATATTCCTCCAGATAATAACACAAGTCAAGCAGTGTTTGAGAATGATCAACAGATCGTCAATTTCTTACAAGAAGAGGCTGAATTTTCAGCTAGGAATCGGAGATGCATTAGAGCAAAGAGTATGGGGATCAAGTAGTACACCATGCCAGACAAACAAGCTTCCTAAGGGTTTGGTAACATTGGAGTCTATCTTCAACCCTAATGACCAATTTCGTAAGGAAAAGGCAAACATACAGTCAAGAGAGAAGATTCGAGCCAATTCCGTCAGGGAAGGCAAAACACTTCAAATTGGTAAAGTGGCCATTGAGCAGAGAAATCAGATTTCATACAACTTTGCCAAGAATTTCCCGAGATGTCTTCGCTTGGAGCTATGAAGACTTAAGAGGATTCACCCAAATTTGGCACAACATACCATAGAATTGGATCCGGATGCTAAGCCCATCAGCGAACAGAGACCAGTCAACCCTCACATTGAGCCTCTAATGAAGAAAGAACTAAATAAGCTAATAGAGGCAAGCATTATATTCCCGATCAAGCACTCAAGCTGGGTTGCAAACTTGGTTCCGGTCAGAAGAAGAGTGGAGAAATCAGGTTGTGTGTGGATTTCTGAGACCTAAACAGAGCATCTCTCAAAGATCATTACCCACTTCCTTCAATGGAACAAATATTTCAAGTAGTATCCGGTTCGAGAGATTCTCTCTCTGATGGCTACTCTGGGTATAATCAGTGATGGTGAAAGAAGATGACCAATTCAAGACGGCTTTCACCACCAAATGGGGACTTATGCCTACAAGAAAATGCCATTTGGGCTATCAAATGTTGGAGCCACTTTCCAAAGGGCAATGGATATGGCATTCAAGGGGTTGATCAATAAAATAGTTTTGATATATCTTGACGATATCACTGTATTCTCAAAAATGCAATGGATCACCTCTCATCATTTGAGGCAAGTATTTCAGAGATGTAGAAGATTTGGGGTATCATTGAATCCCAAAAAATGCATATTCTTGGCTCACGAGGAAAACTTCTAGGCCATATTGTTTCAAAGGAAGTGTTGACGATTGACCCAGAAAGAGTTGAAGCAATTCGAGCATTGCCATTGCCAAGTCACAAGAAGGCTCTTCAAAGCTTCTTGGGAAGGATAAATTTTGTCCGCAGATTTGTTCCAAATTTTGCACGCTCTTGTAAGCCAATAACGTTGATGTTAAAGAAGAGTATGGCATTTAAGTGGACATCCAAGGCAAGGCAAGTTTTGAGGCAATAAAAGAGGCTATATCTCAAGCTCCGACTCTCGTCAATCCGACTTCTCAAGGACTTCGTGCTATATGCCTTTGGTGGTGGGGACACGATTTCTGCAATCCTCGTACAACAAAACAAAGAAGGATTAGAACAACCATTGCTTTCTTCACCAAGGCTTGGAGGAATATGAAACTAGGTACTCTTTCATTGAAAAGCATGTCCTTACGGAATCAGGAGCTTAAAGAAATTCAAGCACCTAGTCTCAAACAACAAGATCCAATTATTGGTCTCTCATGCGGAGTCAAGTGACTTCCTTCTAAACAAGGATCTCGAATGAGAAGCGTGCAGATGGATAACTCGTGTCATGGAATATGACATCGAGATCAAGGTCACCAAACTAGTACGTGGGAAGGGACTATGTGAGCAGCTAGCCTTGAGTCAACAAGTTGAAGCAGGTGATGAAAAAGAGGCTGTCTTGGTACTACAGATGGTCAAGAACATGAAAATGATGATGTGCCTACTCCTTGTTGGACTCAAAATATGATACACTTCCTACAGATAGGCCTATGCCCTCCAGAAATGAGAAAAGCAAAGAGGAGATACTTCAGATTACAAGCCATTCCATATGTGCTTGTTGGTGGTGTTTTGTTTAAGAAATACATCAATGGAGTTCTATTGAGGTGCATTGGGACAGGCCAAATTGAGAGGGTGTTACGAGATTTTCACGATGGAGATTCTGAGGACATTTTTCCCACGAGTAACACTCTCAAGATAATGAAGCAGGGTATTATTGGCCGAGTCTTCATGGATCTGCTATACATGGATAAGAAAGTGTAGAAATGTGCATTCTTCACGGAAAAGAAAGACTAGCAAGGCGCTTCCATTGCACCCACCTCAGTCGACCAACCATTTATGCAATGGGGATTGGACTTCATCGGGTCATCAATCCAAACTCGAGCCAAGGCCACAAGTGGATTCTCACGGCAACGGACTATTTCACCAAGTGGATCAAGCAAAGGCTCAAGGAAGCAAATGAGTCTAACATACTAGACTTTTATGAAGGAATAGTGACCATGTTTGGTGTGCCGCCACTATCATATCGATAATGCATTGGCATTTATAGGTTCCAAGATTACGAATGGGCTATGTCAAGAATGGAATCTATTTGAGCACCTCTTCAAATTATTACCCACAGGTAATGGACAAAAGCAGAGTCCATGAACAAAAATTTGCTAAGAATCATCGAAGAGGACTCGATGAAAATCAAAGAACATGGCATACCAAGCTAAAATCAGCATTATGGGCTGATAGAATAACACCGAAGAGGTCTACAGGTAATTCCCCTTACAAGTTGGTCTATGGAAAAGAGGCAGTATTGCCTATATCATTAGAACTGCCTGCATTGGAGTTCATGAAGCAATTGGAGTTGGCTGAGTTCGAACCAATGGAGGCTAGGTATGCAGAGTTGATGGAATTGGAAGAAATTAGAGAGCATGCAGCTCAAATGATTGAGAAAGATCAGGCCTTAGTGAAAAGATGGTTTGATAAGAAAGCAAGAGCAAGGACCTTCTCGGAAGGAGACTTAGTTCTGAAATGGGATGCAGATCGGGCAAAACCGGGAAAGCATTCCAAGTTTGACACCATTTGGAGTGGCCCCTACATGGTCATGGAATGTAAGAATAGCAATGCCTTCCAATTGTCTACATTGGACGGAGAAGAACTCCCGATTCCGGTCAACGGAATCTATCTTAAACATTCTTTACTAAAAGGCAAAAGTTCTACCCTTGTAAATATTAGCCTAGATTTCAATTCCTGTAAGTGCGTATACACATTGTCTTTTGTAGTTAGGTTTCTATTTCCCTAAGTGCTTCGGCACAGGTTTTGTTGCTCCTGGGTTGGTTTTCTACGGTTCGAATCGTCATCGAGAAGAAGTTGCGGTATCAGGTTCGGGATCAGATATCAAGTTGGTTTCAGGTTATTGCTTATGACTCCATGCCCAATGGATTGCTAAAAGGCCACTGATCTTCTACCTAGCAGGCAGGTGATCCCATTGAGTCGCCAAATTGTTGTATATATCTTTCCCCGGGTAGATATAGACAAGAAGAAGAATGGAGAAATCAAAGAAGCTCAAATCCCTGACATGCCCAAGGCGCACAGAATGGGCGCATGACACGGAGTGTCGACAGAGGAAATGAAACAAGGCGCACATGAATGGGCGCACGACACGAGTGTCGACGAGGTAAATGGTGCGCCCAAGGTGCACAGAATAGGCGCCAAACACGGAGTGTCGACAGAGAAATGGCGCCCAAGGCGCACAGACGGCGCACGACACGCAGAGTGTCGATAGAAAAAAAGTGCGCCCAAGCGCACGACATGACACGGAGTGTCGACAGAGGAATTGTGCGCCCAAGGCGCATGCAGAATGGGCGCACGACACGGAGTGTCGACAGAGGAAATGGTGCGCCAAGGCATACCGTGACGAATAGGCGCACGACACGGAGTGTCGACGGGTAAAGGATGTGCCCTTGGTGCATGAAAGAGGATGTCGACACACACATGGATGCACCTATGGCGCACCTCCGTGAGGCGCAACATTTTGAGCGCTAGAAGCGGAACACGGCACAGAGATATTTAAATGGCCATAACTTTTGACCTGGAGCTCAGATTCATGCAAGGTTGGACTTTTTGGAAAGCTTACGAGGTCCTATGTCCAACTACGACTGGATATCTTTAATTGGGTGAGAAAAAATTCTTAAAAATTTGAAATACAGTTTGCCACTTTTGGGTTCGCTGGGGTTCTCACCTACCACCATAATGAGATAGTTAAGTGCAATCTAGAGGTGGTTGGGGTAGTTTTGGAATTCCTCTCTCTTTTCTCTCTCATTCTTCCTATAAATTGTAAGGAGGGGCTTCTTTCTAAAGGTTGGACATTTCTGTTTTGCCCCTCCCTTCTTCTCTTTGGCAGGTGAACTTGTGGAGTTAAAACCTCCCATTTGAAACTGTAATGCAACCTTGCCTCTTGGCATTTTGCAGTGTGCTGTATCAATCCTTGGAGCAAATTAATACATGTCTCGTGGATGATTCTCAACCCTCTCGTATTCATTTGCATCCCCTTGATCTTTCACTGTGAATCTGGCTATCTGTGTATGATCTTGCATTGCATTTTAATGATCTGTGTTTATTTGGCAAGACAGATGTTCTTCATTCCTCGGTGCATCACCTTTGTAGTTTAGGTTTTATTTCATGCATTTTCTTACCCTGTCTCCTTGGCAAGTTAGATTAGGTTTTTAGTAAACCCTCTGCATCTTCTACGTGTGCATCGAAGAGGAGGAATAGGAACCGGCCTTCATCCGGAGAGCTTTTCCACCCGCGAGGCCCCACACTTGGGAAAAGCTCCATGTTGTGCAATCACACTGGATGCAAGAGTGATCAACCTATAAATCTGATCGGCGTCCAGGGGTGCTGTGATTCGCATCAACAGGATTGTTTCTCAAAAATTATTTTTCGAGGAGTGTCCTTCAAAGGTGAAAAAATCTTGAAAATAGGCCTTTTTGGGCCTCCGAGAGAAATTCCTTCTAAATGGTCTTGAATGAATCCAAGAATCACCTCCCTACACATTGAAAACACTTTGAAAAATAACATTATAAAGTTCCTCATAGCCATTATGAGGGTAACACACTAACTGATTTGGTCGGAGTACAAGTTTATATTGATCATGAGAGGGGTTTTCTAATGTGGGCTAGGTTGTCATGATAAAAAATTTGAATTTTTCATGGTAAATATTTTGCACGACAACACCATCTCATGAGATCAATTGGGATATCTTTATCACTAAACAAAACACACATGGCAAGTGGCCTTTTCTCTTTCCTTCACCTCGACCTTTATTCATTTTTTTCTTTTCTAGTATGTGCTCTCTCCAAGACATCCAAATCTTCTTGTAGGGATAACAACATCTTCATCATCTCTTCTTATTCATTTTTTGGTGTTGATTTAACAAATATTGAATTTGTAAAACCTAATTACAGAGTAACATATGTAAGCAATTAATAATAATTGCTAGATACGAGAGGACATAAGTAATAAACTAAAAATGTGAAACCCTAAGTGTAAGAGAGGGAGTAGAAGACTTATTTGATTTCGCAATTGATCCTGAAGTATGTTGGACTAGAAAACTGGTAAACATGAAGAGGAAACTATTGCAATCGAATACAAAAATCTTAGAACTGCCGAGATGATCCTGAAAATGGTGCTTGGAACAAGACTAGGGCTTGTAGGTGATGGGGACCTCTGTTGAGTGTATGTGACCACACAGGAGCTCTGAAGTTTGGTTTTGTTATGCCACACAATTTTCTCTAACCTTCTCTTTCGGTCCCCTGTATATAGTTGGTTGATCATCAAATTTTCTTGTGACCAGAAACAAATGATATCGTGTAAAAGCCCAAACTAAGTCTAATCCTTAAAAATAAATATGTAAATGGGGAGTCAAACTGACCTCGAAGGTCACCCAAATTAGTGAGCTTACAATCACACGTTGTACTACATTTCGGACATTATGTGGTTCTTGTGTGTGAGTAGAAATTATGCCCTAGGAAGCTCATGTGCAAGATTCACTTGATAACGAGCGATAGCTAGATCTAGAATGTAGATAGATGTGTGGATGGAAAAAATAAAGTTCCCTTCCTATACATGTATGCATAGAATGTAATCCCTTTTCCTTGAGTAAAATCTAGATGGATGCTTTGGTTCTCTTAGAAATCCTTTGGATGCTGACCTTAGGTGGCGATAATAGATGTTTAGATCTTTGTCCTTTAGTATGGTCACATAGCTTTGTATTTATACGATTCCCCTGGTTGAATTTTGCACGATTGAAACTAAGAGGCCAACCCATAAGAAAATAAGATGCCCAAAAGGAGCGAGTAAAGTAGAAATTGGTCGGACGCATTCGTAAGGACGGCAATGCCTAAGCGTTGGTGTCCAAAGTCATAAAAGATAAAGCAGTAAAGTATCAACTAGGTTGTATGGTGTAGAAGGCCAAATATAAAATGAGAAACACAGAAAAAGGCCAAAGATAGTAGTCAATTACTAGTTTTCTCACTTAAGAATCATATGAATAGTGGTATGTGACTAGGACCTATAAATATACCCAAGTGCGTGATTTTGTGTCTACATTTTTCCCCACTTTATGTTTTTGAGTGAATACTCAATAACATAAAGTAGTTTAGAATTTGCGTACCTTTTTCCTTGTAGATAGATGGCGAAAGTGTACCAAGGAGATAAGTGAAAGAGTCAAATTATAAAAAAATGAAGCGTGAAAACTAAGAAAGAGGAAGTGACCCTAGGGGTGAAAAGCATAATGTGTGTACCATGTTGTACCTATTGTTGTTATATCTCATGTTTTGCTTGAGACTAACTTTTGTAAGGATGGACCTATAAAAAGAAGATCAAAAGAGTATTCAAAGTCATCTATATGAAAAATTTGATCCAAGTATGTAAAAGTATGTAAATATGTGAAAAAATAGTAAAAGGAAAGTGTGCACATGATCCATGAGGAGTGAAAATGGATAGAAAGTGTCCTAAACTGCTTTGTAGAAGGGAAAACTTTTGGGCAATCTCACGTCAAGAATGAGTTTTTTGGGCAATCTCACGCCAAGTGCTATTTTTTTGGGTGATCTCACACCACGAGAAAAGAGTGTTGGGGAGAGAGGTATAGTTTTACTCTCCATCCATGATAGCTTCCTGAATTTATACACCACTACAAATGGTGTGATCCTCCTATTATGGAAAAATCACGCACCCCCCGAATGGCCTAATTGTGAATGGGGCATTCAATGTGATTTCCAAACATAGAGCTATCCTAAGTGTGGGACCTTGCGAAATCGATAGCTCTCTAAAGAAGGTCGGTTCCTCTTCCTGATCCTACTTGCCACAAACTACTCCAAATACAAGAAAAACTATTGACTAAACCTAATCTAAACTTCCAAGGAGACATGGAGAGATGTGCATGAAAATAAAACCTACACTAAGAGTGATGATACACCAAGAAAAGGAGTGTTAATCACTTCCCTAACATATAAAACAATGAAAGAATGAGCTTGGAGAGGGTGGTCACGCACCACAGACCAAAGCACACACATTCACCATTCTCAGATGAGCACAACACACCCAAATCCTACAATGAAACATGGAGTATACATAGATCCTGCAAGCACAACGAGAGGCAAGAAAAAAGCAATTAAAAAATGATGCAAGGGTTGACAGATGAACCACAAAACAACACTTTTATTACTCCAAATATGCACAATACATTATTATACCAAGAGGAGGCATGAATCCATTACAGTATTTTGGAGGAAGGCTTGAAGCCCCAGATCTGAGAAGAAGAGGGGTGCATGGGAGGAGAAAATGACCAACTTTTTGTTTTGTGTAACCCCTTTACATTTTATAGAATAAATCTTGAGGAGCCGGAGAGGAAACCTGAAATCTCTTCCAACCACCTACAAAATCCATCATGGCACTTAAAAGAGTGATGGGCAAGTCTGAAAATCCCATACTTCATTGTGCCTTATTTATTGAAAAGGAAGCAAGCCCATACCCTCATTAATGAACCTGACTTACCCTATTACTATTCACCATTTTTAGAGATCCAAAACCCTAAAATTTAGATTTTGATGGTTCCATGTTGTATATCATTCCTCCATGATTCCAATGAATAGTGTTTTGTGAAAAATAAAGATACGGGCCTCAAGATATGCCATTTCGGGTTTTCGAGGGAGTCTATGATTTTGGGGTTCTAAAACCTCTCGAAAATCATATTTTATGCCTTCATCACAAAGGTCTCATTTTCACCTTTCCGTTTGAATGTGATTTTGTGAAGAATGGGCTTGATTTGAGAAATTTATCACATTTTGGGTTTTGGGGGGATTTTTGTTTATTCTGGTCCTCAGCATGTATTTTGGGTGAGCCATCTCATCGAGCTACTTGGCGAGCTAGAAGGAAATCTCTCTTGGTTTGTCTCTGTGTTGGCACCGACATACTCTCCACCTCACCGATAACATCGTGACCCCGAAAATGGCTAGTTCTCATATGGCAATGAGCACCTCTAACGACTCCCACATTACCTTCGTGCTCCTCACCGAGTCCTCCCCATTTTACATGTATTTCCCGACATCTATCTCACTCAAGTCTCCATTTCCTTAGCTTTTCATGCATTTTGTAATGCATTTTCCAGCTAGTTATTTTCATTTTTTCCGGTTCGATCTTCACAAACCTTTTCCCGCATTTCATTGGTATGGTCTCGTGATTGGGCTTGGCCACTATCACTTCCCAATCCGGTTTGACCGGGCTCTCCTTCAACACCACCGAGCAGCCATCTTTTGGCTTAACATGCGGCATCATGACTCATTGATTATCTTGACACCCAAGCTCACCACCCAACCCACACATAGAAAAACATCTCTTTTGGGATTATACCATGGCCATGGACTCACCCCAAGTTGGAACCCATGTGGCATCCTTGCATTGGGCGGCTCGAATGCTAAGCCCACCTACCAACCTACCTCGAATGTCTCCCCACCATTTCAAAGTTTCGGGTTTATCCCATTTCGGGATTTTGGGCATTTTTATTTTTCATATTTTCATATGATTTTTCTTTAGAGTGTGTCGCTCTTTTTTCAGTTCCTCTCCCGACCCCCATGATTTCCCTAAAATTACGAATGTTTGAAGTCCAAAATTAGGACTTCATACTTTTACTAATTTCATAGCTTTCTTCCTCGCCACTTGGTGTTTTACTCATTGAGCTCCCAAGTGAAACTATGAAACCCCTTTCCCGTTGACCCCAAAATGCAGTTGACCGACTCGTTTTTAGGATTTTTCAGATCGGATATTTTACCCGACTTCGCCATTTCACCCCTTAAGCCTTGAATTTTCTAACATGGCTCAGGATTTTTCTTAACTCGATTCACTTTGTGCCGACATGTCTTCCGTGGTCGAGCCTCCTATCGGAATGAGTCAACCCTATGAGCTATCATACCGCCAACTCAACTCCTCGACCGATGATCCCTTTTCTCACCCGCATGCCCCAACTCGGCTCAAATCGGGCCAACTCACCCTCATTCACGAACTTCCAAGCCCACTTGATGTCCCGGCCGAGCCCTCTAACATCTCGGATGAGCCAATGTTTCTCCCCATATCTTGCAAGGATGAATTTCTTGCACCCCTTGACCTAGATCGATTCACAAGCTCTCTCTCCCGAGCCCTTCGGCTTTGTTTGGCTCATCATGATCATTTTGTTTTCTAGCGAGATCATTCCAACATTAAACCATCTGTCCCCATTCTTCTTCGTGTAAGCTTATTGTTGAGCTCGTGCCTCTAAACTATTCCATACCACAAGCTCCTACAACGCAATTCTTCTTAGACTGGCAGCTTCAACTCACTACCCTGAGCCCAATGAGCTTATACCTTGTTATTCGATTGTCCATGTGATCTCAAACTTGAGACAAGCCGAGCACGTTCCTCTTAACAACCGATCCCTTTCCGTTGAGTCACCTCACTTGGCCGATGATCTTCAAGATCTTGACTCCAACTATGAACTCTCCCTCATTCACCCCTTGTTCGATCCAAATTGATGTCCTTCGCATCTCTTAGTTTTCATAGATGGCTTGACCTCCACATCATAAACATTCCTCACCACCATCAATACCACATGCTTATCTCGGGTCTATTGTGACATGTTGCGAGCTAGATCGTCTTTTACAAACATGTCGACCAACCTCTTAGCCTTATCAAGCTATTCCAGAGCTCACCCTCCAACTTGATGCACTAACTCGCCGAGTAGATCCCCAAGCTACTCTATGAGCCATTTCTAGCTCGGTCCCTATTTGGGCCATTCTTCATAATTTGTTCCTCGGCCTTTAGGGCTTTTCAAATTTTCCGCACATTATTGCATTAATGGGTCAAGAGGAAGTGGGAGAATACCACGGAACTTGTTTTGTAAATTTTATGTCATTTTTCCCGTTTAGCTAGAGGTGGGCCCAGAGGTGGGCCATTTTCTTCCTTTTAAGTTGATCTCTAGGTTTAAAACCCTGGAAGAGGAAAAAATCCTCTTATGATTCCAACTCTCCCAAAATTACTGAAATTGCTCCCAAACCTTGAAAACTACCTATAAGATCATTTTCATCCTTAGATGTCCTACTTGGTTTTCGAGTCCAAATCACATTCCGTTGTCCAATTTTTCTCGGGGAAAAATTAGATAACAATTTTTGACTCACCGGGGCATCTTCTGTTAGATGTTTATAGACTAGTAGTCCGATATGTCCATTGGGCATGGAATCATAAGTGATAACCTACAATTAATCGACCCTCTCAACTTTGTCCCAGGAGACCGCTTACAACGTTTTATTAACCATCTCATTTAAAAGATTTTTGAACTATAATTTTTTGTGAGAGTGGAAATTTGTCTTAAATCTAGAATTTTCACTCTTTTCTATCTACAATCCTGATCTGTGGGACTAAGAAATAGGCCTTTGAACATGTCCTCAAACTTGACCTTTGCCAAGTATTAAACACACCTTGAACTATTGATTGCTTGGCATGCATAGTGGGTTACAAATTTTAAGTAAAACATATGTTGGGTTTCGACATCATGGAACTCTATTAAGTTCTGAATTTCTTCTTTCTTCTAAATGTCTACTTGGGAAAATATGGAAGACTGCCTGCAAACCCATAAAATCTTCAACTGAACTGAACTATGCAAGGATTTGAGGTTTATCTTCTACTTTCAACCATGGGAAACTTTGAGTGGTTTGGGATGCTCCTAAAACTTCGACATGTTGTTGTTATGAAACTTTTCATTTTCCATGCAACAACTATCCTAGGGGCTTATTTTCTAATCCTGCAAGGTTCTTAGAAGCTCAATATGATTGATCTGAAGGAACAAGAGGATGAAAACTATTGAAATTTGTTCCTAATCAAATTTAGTTGCTTTGTATTTGATTTATCTTGAGAATTACACATGTTCCCTGTAGCTATGAGAATTTTCCTATCACAAGGTCTTTTCGAGAGGCCTATTGAAACATGGTGCACTATGTTGGAGCAAACCAAACAAAAACTATGTAAAAATGACAAATCATACATGCTCAAATGAGACATGTAGAGTGTGTCAAAACACTTGTCCTGCTGGAAACAAACCTACTCTTGCCCTACACTAACCGGAGAGAGAGAATACTTCTAACAAACCCCAACACTTACGGGAAAAGTAGCTCCCTTTTCTTACAACTCGCAGCCATGCGGATGATTTTGTAATAAACATGGCTACTAATATCCTTGAATTTTTTTCCCCAGATGGCATTTCTTGTTAGAACTCAAGATATCAATAACAAACAAGAAAAATACCCCTCCAAATGGTTTACATGGTGCTCTTAGAGGTATTGGTGTTGACCCTTGACATTTTGGGATTCATCCCCATGTTCGGGAGTGAACATGACCGATTGTGGAAATAATGAATCTAGATCCAATGAAGCTAGATATCTTATGGGACATGGCCTGAATCGTTGCACCTTCCCATTGCTCTACGTTCCAATCTCAATAAGAAATTCTTCATGAAAACTTTCTTGGAAAAGGTGATTGTCTCTAAATTGATTTTCTCATTTTTACACACCTACAAACAATTGATATCCCCTTTTGGTGAGTGATATGGAATTGATGACATTTTCATGCTCTTTTCCCTTCTTGGCAAAGATGGAACTCCTTCGCAACATGTGGCTCACCGGGACTACTTATGCTTCTTTTCAACCATTGATGACTCACTACAAATAGTTGAACTATGTTGTTCTCTAGGTTGCTCACTTGAGACTTCCTCCTCCTTGTCCAACATGCTCTTTGGAAGATTCAATTCCTCCAATATTGGCTCAAGAGGACTCTTATGAGAAACATGTTGCTCTTTTATGTGCTCCTCCTTAGTAATAGGCTCTTGTGCTTGAAAGATGGATGATGGAGGAGAAAATGTGGTGATTTCTACGGGCTCCTCTCATCAAAGCAATCTTCCAAATCCGACAGATAATTTGCCTCTTTGTTGTCCTATTGTGCCGACTCAACCTCCTCCATAGTGTTCTCTAGATTTTTAAATTTTCTCACTATGGTTCCCCTCATTCTTGAACATGAAGTTTGAGAGCTCAAACTTCTCTTTACCATCGAAATCGGAGAGGATGAAGTGGGAGAATAATTGGAAACCTCATGAGTGGCTTATTCTACATTTAATACCTTTGAGATTGTTTTGTTATCCCCTTAGTGGGAGCATGATCCTCTTCTTTTGGATTTGGGGTTGCTCTATCTTTATCCTCTAAATTTTTAGCACATGGTTGATAAAAATCTCTGAAAACAAAGTGCCCTCATGGACACTAAATTTTGAGCATTATGATTGTTGATCCTCTTCCACTTGTTCTTGCTTCATTTTCGTTGCAGAGTCAGTTAGCACCACCTGTGGCTAGACCTTGACCTCTTCTACAGGTTTAACCATCAAGGGGATTTTATCAATCCCAAATCTTAGGGCCAAGCTCACCAAATTTTTCATCATTTCCTCTTTGTTTGGCTCTTCTTCTTACTACTCCCCTTGGTTGGTTGGTTCCTTAATTTTCTTCTTCGACTAGGGTCCGGGATTATGAGAGGAGTGGTGGGTGGGGTCTCTACTGATTTTTTATTTTTTGGTGGTGGGAGAGGAGGTTTAGCTTCTTGTTCTCATGGAGGGGACTTGGATTTAGAAGGGAAAAGGGCAGAAAAATTGAGATGGGGTGGAAGAGTGGAAGATGAAGAAGTGGATTCCACAATGGGTGCAATGATGGGAAACTTGGAAACTGTGGCTTCATTGAAATGGCGCTATATGGGGAATGGCAAGGGACTACAAGATGGTAATGTAGAATTTTCCCATTGACAAGAATGATTAACATCATACTCATAAGCCTCTATGTCCTAGATCCATGCTTCAAGGTGGGGTACCATTTCAACCATGAGATCAAGTTTCTCCTATGGGCTATAATGACTCGAAAAAGGGGCAAACCATGGGCAAGGTATCTTGAATCCAACCTTATATGCCCTTAACCAATATGTAGCCCTTAATTGTTCCAACTTGGCCTCCATGTCTTGAAATTTCTCCTAAAAACCAATATCTTCGAGCGTAGGATACCCTCCAAAATCTGCATACCCCTGATCTTGAAAATATGCATAGTTTGGTGGATAACCAAACTAGTTTGCTTCTTGTCCATAGGAATATGCATACTGATTCTCATCATAGAATGGTTCTGGAGGTTGTTGATAGTGACCCAAAAATGAACTTTGTAAGCTTGGAGGCGGGTAGAAATTGCATGGTTGTTGCCTTAGATGTGAATCCCATGACATGAATGAAGCCATGATTATGCCAATTCATAGAAGAAATGAAATGGAAAGGGATGAAAGAAAATGGAAGGAAAAAAAGGATGGAAATGGGTGGAGAAGAGAGGGAAAATCAGTAACTCGGAGAGTGGGTTTTTGACCTAATGGAGTTGTCAATTGTGTTTTGCATGTGCCTCAAAGGCAGTGATTCCACCAAGAACACAATGAAACTTGATGGAATGGAATGAACACATGTATGCACACCTTGAAGAGCTCAAAAATGGTTACAAAAGTTGAGTTGGGTAAGCTACAATGATCTCCTAAATTCTGAAATTTTGGAACCTGGCTCCTGCACAAAACCTCTGAAATTTCGAAGTAGGAAAACCCTACGAAATCCTGAAATGGAGCAAACTCAAATCTGAAATTATAGCAATGTTTGAAACTCAAGACCCTGAAAAATATGAAATTTCGAAACCCAAAATTCTGAAAAGCTGAAATATCTGAAATCCCTAAATTTGGAAAATTACAAAATTTCAAAAGTTCCAAAATTCTCAAACCCGAAATCCGAAATGCAAAAAAATTAAAATTAAAATTGATAATTTTGGATTTCTAAGAGTACCCTTTTGATTTTTAACTCCCGATATATCATCTGTGAAACTTTGAGCCCATTTTACACATGTGAAACCCCAAAAAAAATGATTTCAGAAATTTTGACCTGTGAAAAAACTCAAAATCTAAAATTTGCTTTCCACGAAATCAAATGCTAAGGTCCTCCAAAATTGAATTTTTTTGAACTTGGCTTCAATGTGACTCAAATATGCAATGGAACAACTTGTTAAAAATGAAAACTTTGACTTCTAGATTTCTCCCATCGAGCGTGCCAAAACTGTTATGGAAAAATCACAACACCCCGAATGGTCTGATTGTGAATGGGGCATTTAGTGTGATTGCCAAACATGGAGTTATCCTAAGTGTGGGACCTTGCGAAATGAGATAGCTCTCCAAAGAATGTCGGTTCCTTTTCTTGATCCTACCTACCATAGCTACTCCTTATGCAAGCAAACCTACTAATTAAACCTAATCTAAAATTCCAAGGAGCCGAGGAGAGAGATGCATGAAAAGAAAACATATACTAAGAGCAGAGATACACCAAGAAAAGGAGTGCTAATCACTTCCCTAGCCTACAAAATAGTGAAAGAATGAACTTGGAGAGGGTGGTCATGCACCACGAACCAAAACACACACATTCACCATTCCCAAATGAGCACAACACACCCAAATCCTACAATGAAACATGGAGTATACACAGATCCTGCAAGCACACCGAGAGGCAAGAAAAATAATAAAAATGAAGCAAGGGTTGACAGATGAACCACAAAACAACTTTATTATTACTCCAAATATGCACAGTACATTGATATAGAAATAAGAGGCATGAATCCATTACAGTATTTTGGAGGAAGGCTTAAATCCCCATATCTGAGAAGAAGAGGGGTGCATAAGAGGAGAAAATGACCAACTTTTTGTTTTGTGCAACCCCTCTACATTTTATAGAAGAAATCTTGAGGACAAAGGGATAGGAAACCCAAAATATCTTCCAACCACCTAAAAAATCCATCACGGCACCTGAAAGAGTGATGGGCAAGTCTGCAAAGCCCATACTCCATTGTACCTTGCCTTGTTGGAGAAGGAAGCATGCCCATACCCTCATTAATGCACCTCACCTACCTTGCTACTATACATTGTTCACAATTTTCAGAGATCTAGAAACCTCCAAACCATGATGTAGATCATTCCTTCACGATTCTAATGATGTTTTTTGATCGGACATACCACGGGGCTCAAGATATGTCATTTCGTCGGTTTTCGGGAGTGCAAATTTTGGAGTTCTAAAAACCTCCAAAAATCCATTTTTATGCCTTCATCACAAATATATCATTTTAACCTTTCTATTTGACTATTATTTTGTGAAAAATGGGCTCAATCTAAGAAATTTATCACATTTCAGGTTTTTGGGGGTTCTGTGTATATTTTGAGTCCTTACACTGCATTTGGGTGAGTTAGCTTGCCAAACTGCTTAGCAGGATAGATGGCGAGCTCTCCTGATTTTTCTCCATGTTGGCACCAACATACTCCCCACCTACCGCTAACATCATGACCCCGAAAATGGCTCTTTCTCATTCGGCAGTGAGCACCTCCAACGACTCCCACATTACCTTTGTGTTCCTCACCGAGTCCTCCTGTTCTGCGTTTATTTATCGATGTCTATCCCACTCGATTCTCCACTGCCTCTGCTTTGTGTACATTTTGTATTGCATTTTCCGGCTACCTAGTTATTTTCATTTTTTCCAGCTCACTCTTTACAAACATTTTCCCGCATTTCGTTGGTATGATCTCGATGATTGGCTCAGCCACCTTCCATATTTTGGCTTGACCAACCTGCCTCGAATGTCTTCAAACCATTTCAGAGTTTCGAGGTTTATCCCATTTCAGAATTTCTGAATTTCGAGCATTTGCATTTTTGAATTTTCAGATGATTTTTCTTCGAAGTGTGTTGTTATTACTCATCGCCGACCCCTATGATTTTCCCGAAGTTCCAAATGTTCGAGTTCCGAAATTTAGACTTCAGAATTTTTTCATTTCAGAGATTTTTTCTCCGCCACTTCGGGATTTTTTCTCGCTGATTTCCAAAGTGAAACTCTGAAACCGCTTGCCCGTTGATCCCAAAATCAGGTTGACCAACTCATTTTCAGGCTTTTAGATCGGATATTTTCCCCGACTCGCCATTTCATTGCTCGAGCCCCGAGTTTGCTGATGTGGCTCAAGATTTTTCGAACTTGATTCACTTTGTGCTGACATGTCTTTTGCGATCGAGCTGCTTGTTGGAACGATTCGATCCTATGAGCTATCAAACTGCCGACTCAACTCCTCGGTCGACGATCCCTTTTCTCACCTGCATGAGCCGACTCGGCTCGAATTGGGCCAACTCACCCTTGTTCACAAACTTCCGAGCCCACTTGATGTCCCGCCGATCCCTCTAACCTCCAGGTTGAGCCAATGTTTTCCCCACAACTTGCAAGGACAAGTTTCTTGCACCCCTTGACCTAGCTTGATTCACAAGCTCTATCCCTAATCCCTTCGACTTGTGTTTGTTTCACTGCATCATTTTTTTTTCTGGCGGGCTCATTCCAACATTGATTTACTCGTCTCCATTCTTATGTGTGACTTTTTTGTTGAGCTCGTGCCTCCGAACTATTCCATACCACAAGCTCCCCGTAACGCAGTTCTTCTCGAGACACGACACTCAACTAACTTCCCCAAGCTCAATACCTATACCTTGTTATTCGATCGTCCATGTGATCTCAAACTAGAGCAGAGTCGAGCACATTCCACAGTAACAATCGATCCCTTTCCGTTGAGTCTATTAACCTAGCTTACGATCTTCGGGATCTCAACTCCAACTGCGAACTCGCCCTCATTCACCCCCTGGTTCAATCTTAATCGATGTCCTTCGCATGTCTTGTTTTTCATAGATGGCTTAACCTCCACGTAGTAAATGTGTCTCGCCACCATCAATTCCATGTGCTTATCCTGGGTCTTTTGTGACTGTTGCGAGCTCGATCATATTTTTCAAACTTGTCAATCAACCTCTTAGCTTGATTAAGCTTTTTCATATCTCGCCCTCCAAGTCGATGCACTAGCTCGCCGAGTAGTTCGCCAAGATACTCAGCGAGCCATTTTTCAGCTTGGTCCCTATTTGGGACATTTTTCATAATTTTTTCCCTACCTAAGGGATTTTCAAATTTTCCCGCATATTCTTGCATTAATGGGTCAAGAGGAAGTGGGAGAATACCACGAAGCTTGTTTTACAATTTTTGCCATTTTTCCTGTTTAGCCAAAGGTCGGCTCGAGAGGTGGCCCATTTTCTTCCTTTTAAGTTGATCTCTAGGTTTAAATCACATAAGAGAAAAAAAAATCCTCTTATGATTCCTTTTCTCCCAAAATTATTTAAACAACTCTCAAAACCACGAAAACCACCTATAAGCTCAATTTTGTCCTTATATGTCCCGCTTGGTGTTCGGGTCCGATCACATCTCGTTGTCCAATTTTTCCCATAGGGGAAATTAGATAACATCTGCTTTGTTTCATTCTTATTCCAGCTTCTATCCAAGGAAATAGAAAAGGGAGAGAGATTGCATTCTAATTCTTTGGAGGATTATGCCTATACTAAGAAAAATACTCTGTGAACTATTGAAAATTATGTTGATATGAAAAATTAATTGTAACTTCCCCTTAGTCATATGCACCCAGAAAGGTCGGAGTGCCCAAGTGCTCATGTTTGCATATGGGTGCTAGTGTCTATGCTAAACTTAGGACCCAAGTCAGATTCTGGGCCATTTATGTAACTGTATATTATTTTGTTCTTATATTGTGCATGTTTGTGTTGAAGCTCTAAGTTGTTGTATGGGACGATTGATTCACCAAATGTATTCCCCCTCGTTTGGGGTGCATGTAATATTTCTAGGAGCATGCATCTCAAAGGAGAGGACTAGTTGTTCATCTCAAACCGATACCCTACAAGGGGAGGGAATGTGCATGGTAGAAACTAAGGCACATGCAAAAAAGTGGCTAGAACATATGTTAGTGAAAACAAGACAAGTACGCATATAGAAGACAATTTGTAATCTAGCAAGCAAGAATACAATGTAGACCTCGAAAAAGTGGGTTTTAAACATGGGGCATTGCTCACACATGTGTCGCAAGACAATCTGGGCCAAAGCAAATAAATCACACAAGAAAACGATAAACAAGCAATACATAGGGAAAAGCCATGAAACAATGGCATACATAAGCAAACAATGGAAAGCAAAGTGTAATAAACAACCATGGTAACAAATAGTTCCTGTAAATCAAGTATTGCACATGAAGCACCCGTTAGCATGTTAGGAAGATAAAGAGTACGGAAAAGCATGTATAGATCAATGTGAAATAGTGTGCTAAAAAGAATAGGAAAAAGTATAAAATGAAACAATAGCATCTGATATGGAAGAGAATGTAGATGCTCCCGGAAGCCTCAGTGGGACTTGTAAGAGGTACATTTCAAGCATATGTGTTACTTGTAACGATATGCGAAGTCTACATTCATAACTAAATACCAAGTGAACACGTATGTGTATATAGAAATTGATTATGTTAAAATGTAAATAATTATAGCCTAATCTAGATGTTTTAGCGGAAGTAAATGAACAATAATGAAATACAAAAATAAATACCCAAGCATCTAAGTAATAAATAATGAAACCCTAATTGCAAAGAGGGTTATAAGAGTCTTAGCTAATTCGAAGAAGTTGTTGGATTGTGTCATAGTGGAGACCAGATGAATAGGAGTGGAATACCTTCGTACAGAAGCCTAGAAAAATGTAGTTCTGAGTGATTTGGTTGGGTGGGCACTTTGGAGAAGGATGGGGGCACACAGGGTTCTCTGGTTTGGTTTCTAAGCACCCTGGTCTATGTAGATGCTCGAAAAACCTTCTTTAAGGTGTCGCAAGAGGTTCACACTTATTATCCTTTTATCACCTCAAGGTTTTTGTAAGATTGTTGAGGTCGTTGTAAACCTGCAATGAAGAAAGCACCTGCAAAACCCTCAAATAGACATAAAATCCTAAAAAAGAAAGATGCAAAATGAGGGGCCGGACTATCCTCAATTGCCACAATGATGGACTTACTACTGAGCGTTGCACTACATCTCAGACCCAATGTAGTTATGTGTGTGTGTGGAATTATGCCCTAGGTTTCTCTTGTGCGTGTCACACTTTGTGAGTAGCGAGCAAGTAGCTAGATGTAGAATGTAAATAATGTGTGCATGGAATAGAATAAACTCCCCTCCTATGAAGTGTGATGTAGATGAACCAGCCTTTGTCCCTTGTGATGGAGCTAGATGGATGCAAATGGAGTTATAGATGCCTTGATGAATGCAACCTTAGGTGGTGATAAGTAATGCTTAGTGCTTGGTCCCTTATTATGATCACATAACTTTATATTTATATGATTCCTTCGCTTAAATTTTGTAATCAGCCCTAAAAGGCTAACTACCAAAAAGATAAGATGCTCAAACATCTTAAAAGGACCTAAAAGTGTGAGTAAAGTACAAAGATGACAAGGGTGGCGGAGGGGACGGGGCATCTTGGCTAGGTGAAGGTGTCCGAATGACAAATTCTAAAAGGTGAAAAACAAATGAGCAAGTAAAAGTGCAAGACTGAAAATAGAAGCATAAAGCAAAGATAAGTGGCCAAATACAAGGGTTAATCATTAATCTTTGTAATCAGAAATCATATGAATAATAGTATGTAATCATGACTAAATAAGTACCCAAAGTGCTTGATTTTGTGTCTACGAAAGGATAATGACATACAATGTATTTTTCTAGCATGTGTAACAAGGTGTACATGTAAGCATAAGTAAGAATCAATAAATACGACCAAGATATGCAGTATGATGTGAATGAGTGAGATGGAATTGGATGCAAAGTGAATGTGATAGGGGCAGCGTGCCCCCGAGAAAATGTGAATGAATAGGAGATGAGTTTCATTTATAAAATACCCCTCAAAAATCAATAATGAACCATAGAACAAGAGTGCGTCATCGGAAAATGGTTTGAACTATGCGTTAGAAAATATATGAGCAATGAAGTATATAGTGTAAATTGTAAAATGTGGTGAGGTTAATGAATGTGGTATTCCCTCAACAGTTAAGTGTGAACCTTAGCACAAGAGTGCATCATAGGGTAATGACGATACAAAGTGTATCAATTTGTGTAAAATTACTTAAAATTATGAAGCACCGAGTGTTAGAGAATAAACGGTAACCAAGTTATGCTAGGAATGGGGGAAGTAGTTTTGATGCCCCCAGTGTATGAGAGATTGAGATCTAGTAGCTATTACTAAAGGTATCAATGTAAGGAGTAGTTTCCTTGACAAAAATAATTGGTTACTAAAGTGGAGGTCAGTAAAGGGAGCTTGAATGGCAAAAATCGAAAGACACCTCTTGGATTTTGTTGGTATTGCTTAGTGAGTGGTTTCTTATTTGGGATTGGTAATGTTATAGAATACTTGAGAGGAGGAGGTGATGGAGGATGGACCTTGAGAGGTGATTTCTTAGTTGGAGTGGGTTGTATAGGTAGCGCTTGAGTGATCGAAGAAGGAACATTAGAAGTGATGGCATGATGCTCATTTGTCATAGAAGGAGAAGATTTGGGAGCCCATTTGGATGTAGCATTTGGATATGGGCATGTATTAGAATGTTATGCAGTGAATGAGATAAAACCCTGATGTTCAAGATGTTTGATTTGTCATTATAAAGCATAGCAATCATTGTCATTATGTCCATTGATTCGATGATACTTGCAAAATGGGAGACCTTGATAGTTGGTAAGCCGATAAGGAGGATAGAAATGAGTGGGTGGAAAATTAATCAATTGGTGATTAAGGAGTATAGGAAGAATGTCACTTTTCTTAGCATGTTGATCAAATTAGAGAGGTGCAGTAAGTTGTAGGACTTTGGGTTTACTGATATGTGTGCATGTAGAAGACATAGGATTGGAAAGAGATGTAAAATAAGTAGCATGGGCCTTAGGAGCTTCCTTGAGATGTTGGATTTCATCTTTAAAATATGTGATTGTGGTTTCCATAGATTGAAATTTGTCTTAAAATAAATAATGTAAATCTAAAATTGATTTACAAATAGATTGATTGACATTAGAACTAATAGATTCATTGGAGAGATTATCGAAGAGGGAAATGATTTGTGAATTAGCGTATTTATAGGAGGAAGATAGTCTATACTGATTTTTGTAGAGCATATGAGAAAGATGGGTGCATTTGAAGTAATTGATACAAGGGGACTTGAGGAATTTGAGAAGCCATGAAAGAAGAAAAATGAGGATCCAAGAGTATTCGAATGAGGGTTCACCAAATGATTTAACAAATATTGAATTTTTAAAACCCTAATTGTAGAGTAACATTTGTAAACAATGAATAATAACTTATAGATACAACAGACACAAGTAATAAGCTAAAGAAATGTTAAATCCAAAGTGCAAGAGAGGGAGTAAAAGACTTAGTTGATTTCGTAATTGATCCTAGAAGTATCTTGGAATGGAAAATTGGTAAACATGGGGAGGAAACTATCGCATCGAATACAATTGTTAGATGATCTGGACTAGGCGGTGGAATATAATTAGGGCACCTAGGTGTTGGGGACCTCTATCGGGTGTCTGTGACCATGCAAGAGCCACAAACTAGTTTTTACTCGTGTCATACAAGTTTCGTTAACCTTCGCTTTTGGTCGCCTATATGTCGTTGGTTGATCACTTGAATTCACTTATGACTGCAAAACAAATGATATCTTACAAAACCCCGAACTACATCAATTCCTAAAAAAAGAAAGATGCAAATGGAGAGACATACAGACCCGGAAGTCACCCAACCGAGTGAGCTTACAACTTAGCGTTGTGTTACATTTCATACTTCATGTAGTTCTTCTGCATGCGTGTAAACATTGTGCCCTAGGAAGCTCTTGTGCAAGATCCACTTGATAGTGAGTGATAGCTAGATGTAGTAATGTAGATAGATGTGTGGATGGCAAAAATAAACTTCCCTTCTTATGCGTGTATGCAAAGAATGCGATCCTTGTCCCTTGAGTGGAATTTAGATAAATATTTTGATGCTCTTAGAATGCATTTAGATGCAACCTTAGGTGGTGATAATAGATGTTTAGAGCTTTGTCCTTTATTATGGTCATATAGCTTTGTATCTATATGATTCCCCCAGTTGAATTTTGCAATTGAAAATCGGGAGGCTGATCCATAAGAAAATAAGATGCCCAAAAAGAGCAAGTAAAGTAGAAAAAGTTCGGGGACTCCCAAAGGACAAAGGCGCCTGGGTGTTGGTGTCCAGAGACAAAAGATAAAGCATGTTGAGATGTGGAGCTCAATTACTTCAGTTTAGCATGCTATATCAACTTGTTGGAAAACACAGTAACTGGCATCGATTATGTAAGGACCGACATCAGTCACTTATGATCGGCATTGGTCAAGCAAGTAGGAACCGTCATCAGTTAGAACTAACCGGCATCGGTTACCTATGCATGAGTGTTTTATTTAACTCTCGAATTATATCTAATTTTAGTATTAAATCGATCTATTGATTGTAATTGCATGGCTAAGTGCCCTAATTTTGTATAAGGTATTTATAAGCTAGAAAGTTAGGGTTAGAAGAGAGATTTAATGATTATTGTGAAAATAATTGTGAGAGAGAATTATTGGAGAAGAAGGAGAAAATTGAGAGAAATAAATTATTATACATCGTGAGAGGTGTGGAAGATTGTAAATCTTCATTGTATATCTTCTAAAAGCTTTGGATAATAGATTGGCTTGTTTCTTGGTGGATGTAGCCCACACTGGGTGAACCACGTTAAATATGGTGTTGATTTATATCTCTTGTTTTGTATATTTTTTCTGGTAGAATATCCACTTTTATTTCATGTATGCTTAGATCGATATATTATTTGAACCGGTGTGCTCACCCCAACAACCGGTATCGAGATCTTTGTTTGAAAGTTTTGTGTGTTAACAGATTTACTCACAGAGGGTTTTCTCGATTTAGTGGGAGCTAAAACAATGGCAAAAGAAAATAAATACAAGGTAGAGAAGTTTGAAGGCCGAAATTATCAATTATGGAAGATGTAGATTGAGGATTATTTGTATCAAAGATATTTGTACTTACCGTTGGATGAAAATTTTAGACTGCGAAGATGACTAATGAAGAATTGAAGATTCTTGATAGAAAGACTTTGGGATCTATACGATTAAATATGGCAAGACATCTCGTGGCTTCTAATATTACGAAGTGACATCTACGGTAGAGTTAATGAAAGCTCTTGCTAATTTATATGAAAAACCTAGTGCTTCAAATAAATTTTATTTGATGAAGAAATTATTTAGTTCTAAGATGCATTAAGGTGGATCTGCATATAGTCATTTGAATGATTTCCAATCTATTGTAAATCAATTAAAATTGGTTGATATTTCATTTGATGATAAAGTGAAAGCACTCTTATTCTTATGTTTTTTTCCTGATAGTTGGGATAACTTGGTAATGGTTGTTAGTAATACAACATCTGCTAATAATATTTTAAATTTTGATGATGTGGTTAGTATAATCTTGAATAAGAAATTCACAGGGAAAAAGTACATAGGAATCATTATCTAGGAATGTTTTGAATGTAGAAAGCGAGTTAGGCGAAATAAGAGATCCAAGAGTAAGAATAATGGGAAATCAAATCAAGAAATGGCATATTTAAATCCAGAGGTAAGGGAATTACATTTGGAATTGTGGAAAGAGAGGACATGCAAAGAAAGATTGTTGGCCAAAGGATAAAGAGAACCAACACCCAAACAAAGGTAAAGAGGTAAATATTAGTAGCATAGGTAATGCAAGATGCTCTTATTCTTTCTTTGGATAATAGGATAAAATCATGGGTTTTAGATTTAGGATCTTCTTTCCATATAACCCCTAATAAGGATTATTTTAGAAATTATGTCTAGTGTAATTTTGGGCATGTTTATTTGGGTGATGATGAACCTTGCAATATTATTGGTAAAGGAGAAGTTCATCTAAAATTGCATAATGGAAATACATGGGTATTGAAAGATGTGAGGTATGTGTCAAGCCTCAAGAGGAATCTTATTTCTACAGGTAACTAGGTGAAGTTGGTTGCATGGTTACATTCACAATAGAGACTCTTGGAAAGTCACAAAGGGTGCCTTTGTTGTGGCAAGAGAGGCAATAAGGTAGGAATGTTATATTTGTCTACTTATGTTATTGATTCATTTTCTCGTATTATCTACTTCAAGTTCGGATGCATACATGTGGCATAATTGGTTGGGCCATATGAGTCAAAAGAAATGCAGATATTAAAAGCTAAGGGTAAGTTATCATATTTGAAATATTTATATCTTGATTTATGTGAGCATTGTGTCTTTGGAAAGCAAAAGAGAGTGAGATTTCTCAAAGTTGGGGCAACTAAGAAAAAGCATAAATTAGAGTTTGTACACTCAAATGTGTGGGGACCAGCCTAGGTAGCTTCTCATGGAGGATCTCATTATTATGTTACTTTATTTTATGATGCTACAAGAAAGGTATGGGTTTATTGTATTAAATATAAATATGATGTTTTTGAGACTTTTAAAAGATGGAAAGCCCTTATTGAGAATGAATCAAATTCAAAGTTAAAGTGCCTTAGATCTGACAATGGTGGTGAATATTGTAGCAAGGCTTTCAATGATTATTGTTCGGTGAATGGAATACGTAGAGAGAAAGAATGGTTTCCAGAACTCCCAAGAGAATGGTGTTGCGAAAAGAATGAATAGGAAAATCATGGAACGTCTAAAAGTATGAGGATACATTCGGATTGCCCTTACAGCTTTTGGGAAAATGTAATTTATACAGCGGTTTATTTGATTAACTATGGGCCTTCAAGTTCACTAGATGGAGGAATACCAAGGAAGCTTGGACCGGAAAAGAGGTAGATATTTCTTTTCTTAAAATTTTTGGTTCATAAGATTTTGTGCATATTGATAAGAAAAATAGAAAAAAATTGGATGCAAAATCCAAGAGATGCACTTTCATTGGTTATGCATCTAGTGATTTCGGATTCCATTTTTGGGATTTAGAGAATTCTAAAAATTTAGGAGTCGTGACATTTAATGGAATGAAAAGAGAATGTACAGGGATCAAATTTTGGTACCCAAGGATGAACTGGTTGAGAATTTTGTGAATGAAAATGAACTCTCGAATTTAAAATTCATACCTCGGTGTCCTCGAGATTTCACCCTGAAATTTGGGACTACCCCTTTTAAAAAAATTGTTCTTTTCAACGTAACGGGTTGTTTTGTGTTTGTTTTCCCTGTAGTTGTTTGCATTACTCTAAGGTATCCTCATAGAGTCATAAAAGCCAAATTCAACAAATACACATATGCCAAAACTCACTCTATCCCTTCGTCAAGTTTTGTCTGAGAGAATTTTATTTATTTATTTATTAAATAAATAAATTTATTTAAAAATAGATTGAGATAAAATTGGAGGATTTTGGTTATATAAATCACTTCACCCCATCATTATTACCACAGAACATTCACTCGGGAGGAATAATTTTTGTAGATCAACTAATTGGAGAGATTTTTTGAGAAATTACCTGCAACTTCTTTTGTTTTGTTTTATTTTTTTTCTATGTTTTGGTTTGTTTTCTCCAGAAATTCCCATAGCCTATTCATTCTTCCTCCTAGACCTTTCCCTAAGCCTAGGGTTTTGAAATTTATGCAAAGATTTTTTTAATAAATAATTTGTCTAAAGGCGATCGTGGGTCATGATTCTTTCAAGAGATTGCAAGAAGTTGCTTGGTCCAAAAAGGTGCAAAAATGGATTTTATGAAAATAAGGAAAATATTTCCATCAATTTATAGATCTCAAGAAAATATGCACTTTTAGTGAAAACGACACCTAAAACAGAGCCACAGAGTGAAAGTTATGGCACTTGCAAGTTTTTGCAACTACATCTTCCCGGACCCTTTCCAAAAATGGAGAATTTTATTCTATGCTTGTTTTTTCTTCACTGAAGATCCAAAAATGGAAATAAAATGTTGTTGATGAGTTTTCATGGGACTTTAAAAGTAGAAGTCATGCAAGTCACACTTTTTGTGAAGAGCAATTTCTTCATGCAAGTCACATTTTTAAGTGCCGATGGGAATTTTGGCCTCCGCTCACTTTGCACAGCAGGTTTTTTTCTCATCGCTAAAGTCAAATAAATTACTAGAAATTTTATGTCTACTCTAGCAGGTGTTTTTTCCCATCATTAAAGTCAAATCACTTAAGTTGCCAATGGGAATTTTGGTAGTGGCAGTAGATGGGAATTTTATGCTCTTTCAAGGCTCAAATGAGTTGTTTTTCCCAACATTAAATTCAAATCACTTAAGCAGCCAAAGGGGAATTTTAGTAGTGGCGGGTAGGTTGGAATTTTATGTCACTTTGATAGATTGTTTTTTCCCATCATTAAAGTCAAATCACTTAAAGTACGAGTAATGGGAATTTTAGAGCTTCCAGAAGGGTAAGAATTCTCATCAAGGAAGTTTTATTCACCCATTGCGGAGAAGTCACATTTTTAAGAAAGAAGCTCTTTTTATGTAAGTCACACTTTTTGGAAGGAAGGCTTTAAAAGGTGAATGGGAATTTTTGTAGTGGCAAAGCGGTGGGAATTTATGTTTGCCTCGAAGGTTATTTTTTTCCCATCATTAAAGACAAATCACTTAAGTGAAAGATGGGATTTTCGAGCTACTCAATGAAGGGTAACAATTCCAATGTGACTTTGACTTCTTATTTTTAACATGGCTTCTAGCCAAAAAGTGCGACCCATTCTGGCATAGCTAAATGCCTAAAAGTTGACTTTTTTAATTGTCGGAAGCATCTAGTTTTGGCACCTAGGGTTGGACAAGCTTTCTTTTTATTATTCAGAGCACCTGCATGTTGATGTGACTGCACGGGTGAATAAAATAATATTTTTAGCTTTCTTGGCATGCAAGCAAAGTCTAAAAATAGAGGGCAGCAGGATTTATAATCAGATCTCGATGAAGAAATTAGATATTCATGTTATGGATTGCATACTTGTCTAAATTATTTGCAGGAATACTTCATTTATGCTCATATTGGTGAAGAAAGCAGAAGTCAATATCTGATACATTGAATATATCTTCAGAATCAGAGGACGAAATAGATCCAGCTCTCATAATTGCAAAGGCTTCTGGCAAAAATTCATCCTCTTGTTTCTAACACAACCCGTGCGGAAGTCATTGCATGGAAAATCCCTTTCGAGGAGCTTGTGCATGTGCTCTTAATCTTCCAAGAATCCTTCATTGAATTTACTTGTATTTTCTTTCACCAGTGTTTTCCAAAATTTAAAATTGTTCATATGCAATTAAAAATAAAATGTGATGAGTTTTATTACAATTGTTTAAATGGCAAGCATTTTATTAGTGCATGTCTTGGAGAATAATTGCAAAAATTCAAGGATAAGAGGAGAAGATTTTGAGGCAACAACCGCAAGAAAATCACGAGTCAGTTATCTCTTCTAGATCCAGGTTTGGTGAGAATCAAAGGAAATGATTCAAAAATATATGAAAAATAAAAATTATTTCATATTCAAGGCAGCGATATCATTCGGATCATTCATGAGGAAGAGGTGCAATATAGGTTGGATCAAAGCATGCAGAGTACGCAAGAAGAACAAGACTGTGAGTGTTGCAACAACTTTCTTCTATTTTTTTCTCCTCTTTCTTCTTCTTTTTCTTATTTTCTTCGACAAAGTAATTGAGTAATCAATTAAATTGTAAAACTTAAGTGATCTCAAAAGATGTTACTTGAAGTTATTGAAAAAGTCAATTACTTGGGAATATGTCTTTTATCAAACATGCATGGCATTGATTTAGACTTCTAGGATGCATGTCATACAAAGAGAAAGTTTAGGGAAAAATATTGTCCGTTGCTTCTCTCTTTCATAGCTTCCACATACGACAATTCATGGAAAGCTTCCTATTTGTAATTTCCCTTTATACACTATAAATAGATGAAGAGCCTACAAGTTAAAGGAACACAATTTGTTAATCAAAGCATTCTTGAGTTCAAGACTTTGTGTTTAGCCCTTGATTTCATTTCTATGAAAGTCGACGAATTGAATCAAGGTAGATTTCCCAGAGAACTTTGTGTCCACTATGCAATTGCTTTGCTTCCTACTACAGTGTGGATCTTTAGATAAACTTTGCATTATCGACATTTAGATTAGAAGCTTTTCTTTTCCTTTACTTATGAATAGTGTGAGATCTACTTATTTATTTAATCCATGTGTATGAAACCAACTCTGTAAACTATTGGTTGAATTACATATCTTCCTTTCTTCTTTCCTAAATTCCATTATTTCCCCCTTCTAAAAATATTTCATAAACGGTTTACTTACCTTGGTTGAAATTGTTTAGATATAGTTCATGAGATTTGTAATTAAAGTTAAACCACCTAAATAGTTATTAGGATTCATACTTACCAAATTGATAAACATCTTACACGAAAGTCTCACCAGTAAATGAGGGAGATTTATCTCATGAATGCCTAGGTTTTTAGTTGTGAAGAAAATATAGCCAACAAAAAACTCATACCTGCAAGGTTACACAGTAACTAGTGTCGGTTGACCCCTGAACGGCATCATTTAGCTGAACCGGTATCGGTTATAGAAGAACCAAATCGGCATCGGTTAATGAATCGGCGTTGGCTACGTGACCGAGTTAGTCACTGTCATAATTGGAAACAAATGTCTAGGAGGTCCAGAATGAGCCTCCGGTACCCCAAACTCATGTGAGAAGGTCACAAAGGGTAAGTAAACCTCCAAAAGATTTACACCTTCTCTATGTTATTTATTATTGACTGATAATGGTGAACCAGAAGTTTTTGAAGAAGCAATGCGAATGAGACCCACGTACAGTGGGAGCATGGCATGGATGAGGAGATGGACTCCTTGCAACAAAACCATACTTGGGATTTGGTTAAGTTCACACTAGGAAAGAGGACATTGCAGAGAACAAATGGGTTTACGGATCAAGGAAGAAGAGGGTGGACAAAAAGGTACAAGGCAAGGCTTTTGGTAAAGGGATTTACACAGAAAAGTAGGTATTGACTTTGTTGAAATATTTTCTCCTATTGTAAAGATGACTTCTATTCGTAATGTATTGAGTTTAGTTATAGTAGGTGATTTACATTTAGAGAAACTAGATGTGAAGATGGCTTTCCTTCATGGTGATTTGGATGAAGAGATTTATATGCAGCATCTGCTTGGGTATGAAGTCAAGGGAAGGAAAAATTAGTGTGCGGGTTGAAAAAGAGCCTATATGGGCTCAAAAGCTCCAAGGCAATTGTACATGAGGTTTGATAGTTTAATGCATGAGCATGGTTACTTGAGATGTGAATCGACCATTTTGTTTATTTCAAGAAGCTTAAAATGGGAGCTATATTATTTTGTTATCAGTATGTAGATGATATGCTTATTACAAGATCTAGTATGCGGGAAATTGGTGAGCTTAACGGAAATTTAGCTCACACATTTGCTATGAAGAATTTAGGAGATGTAAAAAGAATCCTTGGCATGCAAATACACAGAGACAGAAGAACAAGAAATTGTATTTGTCTTAGGAGGATTATATCTACAAGGTGTTAGAAAGGTTTAAAATACAAAATTCAAAACATGTAAGTACACCTATGGTTGGACACTTCAAATTGAGAAAATATTAATGTCCTTCATCACATGAGGAGGTCAAATACATGACACGAGTACCATATGCTTTAGCAGTTGGGAGTCTCATGTATGCTATGGTTTGTACTAGACCAGACATTGCACAGGCAATGGGAGTTATGAGTAGATTTATGGCCAATCTAGGTAAAGAGCATTGGAAAATAGTCCAATGGATACTTAGGTATTTGAGAGGGACATATAGCATGTAGTTATGTTATGGAGGTTCGATATTTCTTTATGTGGCTATGTTGATTCGGATATGGTTGGAGATCTAGATAGTAGAAGGAGCACTACTGGATATGTTTTCACAATAGGTGGGACTGACGATTAAATGGATATTGAGATTGTAGAAGGTTGTGGGTTTTCTACTACAAAGGTAGAGTATGTTGCAGCTACAGAGGCTAGCAAAGAGGTGATATGGATGAGAAGGTTCATGGAAGAGTTGAGAAAGGAGTAAGATGATTGCAAATTATTTAGTGACAGTCAAAGTACAATTCATTTGGGAAAAAACTCATCATGTCATTCTAGAACGAAACACATTCAGTTTAGATATCACTTCATACGGAAAGTATTGGAGGATGGGCAGTTTAAACTGGAGAAGATTCATATGGGTGAAAACCCTACATATATGCTAACAGGTCCATTAGCAAAAGAGAAGTTGGAGTTAAACTCCACTTCTGTTGGTCTTCAAGTTTGATACTTGAAGAGGAAGAAGCAAAGCTAAGGAAAGGATCCAAGAATGATGTTGTATAGGTATAGTGTAATAATTTATCTCCGAGTGGGAGATTGTTGAGATGTGTAGCTCAATTACTTCAGTTTAACATGCTATATCAACTTGCTGGAAAACATAGTAACCGACATCAGTTATGTGGGGACTAACATCGGTCACCTATAACCAATAGCATCGATCAGGGCAAGTAGGAATTGTCATCGGTCGTAGGGCTAACCAAAGATCGGTTACTGTATGTGATTGTTTTATTTAACTCATAGGAATTAGATCTAATTTTAGTATTAAAGTAGATCTATTGATTGTAATTGCATGGCTAAGTGTCATAAGTTTGTATAAGGTATTTATAAGCTAGAAATCTAGGGTTAGATGAGAGAGTTAATTATTATTGTGAAAATAATTGTGAGAGAATTATTGGAGAAGAAGGAGAAGCTTGAGAGAAAGAAAGTATTATACATCGTGAGAGGTGTGGAAGATTGTAAATCTTCATTGTATATCTTCTGAAAGCTTTGGATAATAGATTGGCTTGTTTCTTGGTGGATGTAGCCCACACTTTGGGTGAACCACGTTAAATGCAGTGTTGTTTTATGTCTCTTATTTTGTATATTTCTTCTCGGTAGAATATATGTTTTTATTGCATGTATGCTTAGATCCGATATATTATCTATACAACCTGGTTGTAACCCCAACAAAGCAAAGAAAAGTATCGATTGGGTTATAGAGTGTAGAAGGCCAAATAGAAAATGAGAAACACGAGATAAAAGGCCAAATATAGTAGTCAATTATTAGTTTTCTCACTTATGAATCATATGAATAGGGGTATGTGACTAGGACCTAGAAATATATCCAAGTATGTGATTTTATGTCTACAATTGTAACATCTTCACTTTTTACATCTTCCATCATGTCCAATATTTCTTGGAACTCCTTCAACATCTCAACCACATCTTCTACTTGTGGTGCTCCTTCCTTTGTGTGTACTATATCTTCAAAAGGAAAGCTTATCTTTCACAACCCACAATAAACTTAAAGAAGAGCCTCTCTTTCTCTCTATATACTTGAATGACTTCTCACACACCAATAACAAACATATCCTCTTCTCCATGCAAGCTTATTTTTAACAACTTGCAACTATCTCTAGCAAACTTCTTATTTACATCCTACAATGGACTCATATAAGAGCCTCACACACTCAACCCATAAAGGAAAAACCTCGCTCGATATACATTGATGTAGTCAAGTGCACGGGTATCAACTGAATAAGAGCCCAAATTTGCAACTATAGAGTAAAATAGAGGTTTATAATGTATAACAACATTATTTTTATTGATTTGAGCCTCAATGGGCATTCAACACTCAATACATAGTCTTAATGGATTGTGTAATCATACATACAAAGAAATATGAGCCTCAAAAGGATATACAAACACACGAGTAGACTTTACTTCTATACACCTTCACACACAATTGAAACCTTCATATACACATAACTCTTTGACTATTGCAATTGTAAAAATAGAGAGGTTCTTCATCATAAGATCAATATGAACAAAAACCTATCTCAAAATTTCAATTGGAGCATTTTGAAATGTTGGTTTTTTTTTATGCCCTCTTCTCCAACTCGTGAATCTCCCGTGCAACTCCTTTATCTCTCCATGAAACTAAACTAAATTGCAATTATATTAAACAACTAACAACAAAGACTCTTGATTTGATTTTATAATTTAAAATATAACTAACAAGTTACAGTTGATCCTATAAAACAAGGTAGTTTCAAGTTCTAAATTTAGGAGAACAAACTCCTTAAAATGCTAGATTGATTGGATTGATAGGTGTACATATTTTTTTTTAATGTAAATTCACTTGTGAATCAAGATTCTCTTGTATCAAAATTCGTACATGAAATCCTAATTAGTTCATTTTTATAATGTTTTTATGCCTTCACAATAGTGTAATATTTTTATACGCATTGGTAGAAATTGATACCAAACAGATATAGCCATACATCTTTCTTAATTTAATATTCCATGTACATAAATTACACATTAATTAAATTATTTATTCCAATTCTATTACTTTCTCTAGTCTTCGTCCTATTTAATTAATCTTATACGTTCATACACAACTGTAATCCATGAACTTCTAGGATCCAAACCATTCCAATCATTGAGGTATTTTGTTTTCAATATTGATAATATTTATAGTCATGATAAATATCAAGATAATTTCAATTTTATTTGTTGTATTACATGCCCCAAAATATATTTCATTTTCCTTATGGTTTGCTAGATATACAACAAATATTTTTTGTTTTATAGGTGATCATATCAAAAGCATATGATTAGAATTCGTGTCTTTACATATTATAGCCATTCAAATGCATTTGTCAAAAAAATTGGGCCTTTCTACAATTTTTCCAAAGCATTCGACACTCCAGTTTAACTACCACAACAATACAAAATGTTTTGGACTAAAAACAATTATTCATCCCTCACTTTCTCGGTTAGCTCTATCTTACAAGATCCAGGGCCAATTTTCTACTATGAAACTCGTGAGTTGATGTGGATGCAAATACTAATGAAATATCTTTAACTTGATTCATTTATACACACAACTATCTTTTGTGACAACCAAAGTTTTCTAAAGTTGATGAAGAATCATGTTTTTCATGCTAGAAAAAAACATAGTGAATTTCACCACGACTACATCCGAAAGTTGGTTAATAATAAAGACATGTCTTTATTATCGTCTTAACTATGAACAACCAACTAATATAATGACTAAATCATTTAGTAAAGATAAATTTATAAAATTCAGAGATAATATTGGAGTTGTTTCCATTTTAGTCACTAAGAGAGAGTATTTTAATAAATAGATTATATGTGTTTATAAGCGTGTTATGTTACATGTTAATGAGCTTATTGTTAGAGATAAATAGAAATATATGCGGATCAATCCCAAAAAAATCATAGCAATAAGAACTATGAACAGAAAATACATAAACAAAATGCACAACAAGAAGACAAGATTTAATGTGGTTCACCCAATGTGGGCTACATCCACCAAGAAACACTTGCCCATATTTTATTACGAGCTAACAAGAGTATAATCCACTCTCATATCAATCTTCTCACAATTCCAATGCACATATTCCTATTTTTAGGGTTTATCTTTGTGTAGCTATGTTTTGCATATTTAATTGCCTCTCATATTGTAATGATTTACGACTTGTGGCTTCTCTACTAAATATAATACATTTTCACTATCATATTTTGACAATTGTCACCAAACCTTGCCATACTCAAGATACGTCTAGAAACCTTCCGTCTCGCCTTTTTCTCTACTTATGGAAATAATTAATTATATATTTTAATACTATTTTCATATACATACTCCTTGTTAAATATAATGTGTATTTGAATTACCAATTAATTGAAATCCATTTATTCATATTATATTTTGGTGAACTTTTGCTCTCCTGCACCCTTCCAAGGTTATATATTTTTCATTCTTGTGATAGATCTAAATTTATTAGGTTTAATAGTTTGTTTAGGGTTTCATAAAACTTCAATTTATCCCTATAGTTAGATCTTCTTCTACATAGTATCATATAAGAATTTATCTAATTTTCCTAGTGTTAATTATATTACATGTTCTTAGATCCAATAACCCTAACTATTATTGTATTTTTCTTAATACCAAGACCTAATATATTTTAATTTCTGAAAATCTATCAAACCAAGTAGTGTACTTGTGATCTCCCACCCTTTAGATGTGTTTTTTCAATAATTTACAAATAGTATATGAATGCCATGTCTTTTCAAAACAATGTAGAAGGTATTCATTGTTGTGATTATGATAGTGAGGATTGTATTGATCAAAGGCTAAAAACTTGAGTTTCACCTTACTAGGTCCATGTTAATATTGATATATGGCTCATGTCACTTCTATAGCTATTTATTCTTCCCATCATCCTACATGTGGTTTGTCCATTAGCACAACCAGTAATGCATCACTTCAGGGTTCTCTTGCTTGCAGTGATTCCTCGAATCGAAGCCTCACCCTCGTGATCCATCATGGGTTATTGTCATTTCTTCTTCAAACCCTAGATCTAGGGTTTTGAATCAAAGTATTGTTCCTCACCTCCTACTATTAAGGCCTACGATCGGCCCCATGATAGATCTAGAGGAATCATTTAGTGAGATATTTTGGAATTAGAAGATTTTTTCCAAAGAAGGAACCATCTACATGTTTCACAAGTTCTCACCTTCACCTATTTATCCTAATTCTTGGATCTCTAATCACCGGAAACCTCATTTTTTAACTAGTATTTCTATTTTTCCTTGTCTAAAGGACATTTCATAATTATTTTTGATTCAAGCGAGATCGGGAGGCGATATTGACTTTTGGACCATGGTCATGGGGCTTGGATCTTCTTTTCTTCTAGCAATTGTTCCCAAATTTTAAGCCCTTGACACATGACTTTTCAACTACCATGGTTTGGGTATGATTACCTAATCTCCCTCTAAATTTTTGGGGTAATTCTTGTCTCTCATCCATTTGTAACACCTTAGGGAAGTGCATTTCAATCCCTCGAGACAAGGTATCTTATTCAATCTACTTATGTATGTATTTATGTGGAAATGAATTGGTCCAAATGGTTACTAAAGGAAATAATGTTACAGATTAGGGGTTTGAATTGGGTCTAACAATTAGATTTTGAGTGGATTGTTTTTCTATGTAGATCTTGCTTTGATGTTGTTCATTTGGTTGAATGCTATCTAAAAATATAGGAATATCTTTCCCAAAAGAGGAATAAGTCTTCTACTTAGTGGAAAGGGGTCGATTTCCTTCACCACCATGTTTGTGTCACTTTGAAGGGTCAAGAAGAGGTGGATGATATGGGTAAAGATTTGGAATCCCACAAGAAAATTTATATTAACCCATGGAAGTTGGATCTTCAATCACCTAAAAGTTTATTTTTGCAAAGGATGGATCAAAAGTCTGCTACATCTATGTCTTTTAGGACTCTTGTATCCTCTCCTAAAAAGGCTACCAAATCCGCTATGGATTCGAGACTTGATGGTCATTTGAGACTAATACCTTTACCCCCTTTTCTTTTTCGAACATTTCTTCCTCGGAGGAATCAAATGAGAGAAATATGGTCAAAAAGGAAATCTTCATTGAAAGACAAAGTCTTCATGCAAGGTGACATGGGAGGTTCTATGAGGGCTTGATGGATGGGGACCAAAATTATGTTAGCTGCAGAGAAAACATGAGTAGTTATATAATGCAAACGTTTGATATTATGCACATATTTTGATTATTTTAGGCTACATAAGACTCATTTTGCTCTCAAGATATTCTTTTACCGTGAAAGATTTAACCACTTGGTTTTTCTAGGGTGTGAGAAACGTTTTAGGATTTAATGAAGTTTGGGTGTTTTGTTACATTTTTGTAACACTAATATGGTAATATTTTTTCTTGATGATTAATGAAAGGGTGAGGGATCCATTAACCCTCTTATTTACTAATTAAAAAAGGGCCATATTAATATACAAATGATATATGTGTATTTATTATTGGTCTTCTTAATATAAACTCTCATGATTATGGAAAGTCAATTTTTGATATGAGAGAAAGAATTAGTAAGGGAAAATATGGGTTTGGACTTAGACGTGCACGAAAAACTATTTATCTTAAACCAACTGATTCCTTTATAGAAATACCACATGAAGAGCAATTTGTGTTTCCTTTTATATCAAATTTGTCTTGTAAATTGACATTTTTGATGTTTTGGCATGTAATTTTTAGGCGAATTATCATATTTTTGCAACACAAACCCATCTTAAGAATAACACCATTATTACAACTAACATCGATTACCAAGGGAAACAATTGCAAGAAGTTCCATCTATTGTGTGATGGTTGGAATTCCTTTGAGTGTGTGGTGGTTGAGCTTTTGGCTTCGAGAATTGTTGCAAGATTTTATGTCACACCAATGAACTTTAAAGTGCAACTTCGCAAGCCACTCAAAAATAAGGAGTTGTCATCCGGGTATTGAGAAGTGTCATTGCATATAGCATAGGGAGCATGCAAGATCATGTCGCAAAGGTAAGACACAATGATGGAGTAAGGTAAGCTCAACGTAAGGGTGCAAGATGTCAATGAGTACAAATTGCAAGCAACCGTAAGATGGTCATGAGACTTGTGTTCATAGATGTGTTACATGATACACTTCACTAGAATGGAACTCCAAGGTGAGAAGTGTACCATTTACGCAATTGTGCAAAAGGAGTGTGTGTGGCTACGCACAAAGCAAATATACTCGTATCACCTCCTTGTGTATGATCTAGTTTTCTAACATGTAATGCTCCGGTTTGTGTACTTTCCATTCACTTGTGTGGTGTTCTATTGTCTCTGGAGAAACTTCTCTTCCTTGATACACACCGATAGGATTGTGCAAATATCATACATACTCGTATCACCTTCTTTGTGTGATCTAGCTTGTCGCCATGCACTTTGCTCCACATCTACATGGATTTTCCATTCACTCATGTGGTGTTCTATTGTCTACGGGACAACTTATTTGCCTTCAATGCAAACCGATAGGTTTATTCTACTCACTTTAACCTCGTCACGCCAAACTCATATTGAATTCATGGAAATGCATAATCCATTTACATAACTTGAGAATACATATGTGTCACCCTCCATATGACCCACTCGAATAATCGGGGATACTACTCTTACGTGTAGTTCTTCATGCACATCTCCTTCCATCTCGGGTTGTAGAACTTCGTGAACAAGTTCAATTGATAATTTGTACGCTAGAATTTCACCTTTAGCTTACACCCATCCTCTTCCAAGCTTTAACCTTATTTTTCCCTTCCTATCTATATCACTCTAAACATGATCCAACCATTAAGATGTGTGTCCCTTCAAAATTGTACAAGCAAAACAATCCTTCTTGGGGTCCTCAAATGACTCGATCAAAAATGCTTCTCTAATTCTCTTATCCAATCTATCAAATCTTTGAAACACAAGCTTACTGATTAATTTGGGATATTCATATGTGGTCTCCCATTAATATTCAAATTAGCCTTCAAATAAATATATGTATGTTCTTCATCCAATTTTCCTTCATCAATCTTTGGTGCTTCATTATCATTAGAGTCATCATCATCACTTCTTCAAGTAGTTTCCATAGCTTCTAACCTCAAATAGTGAACTCTCGGATAATCTACCAATACTCTAGGGTGTCTATGTCCTATCACTCTAATAGGAATTCCCCTATGTGCCATCTTTATTCCTCACTCTCAATAACAAGAGTGACAAATAATGCAATTCTGACTACCAAACAACCTAAGCACTAGAAGATACCTACACAAGTTTCTACCCACACAAATTTGGAAAGCAAAATTTAATGCAATCACTCACTCACAAAACTTTAAATCTTGTTTTTGTACCAATTTGATGCAATCTTGATTAAAGGGTCTAATGAAAGACGCCTTTAGACCAAAAGCATGTAAATTTACACACAAGATGAACTCACACATGCAAAGACATATATACATATTGTAAGGGACAAGATGAACTCACACATGCAAAGACATATATACATATTGTAAGGGACAATAAATTTCTTATGCTAATCAATGAGGAAAATTATGGACAAAAGCACAACACTTTACAATCTTATTACATTCATGGGGCTTTAGATCCCGATTAGACTTGCAACTCGCATAGACTCCAATGAACCAAGTTTTGCTTCCTTCTCCAATGAACTCGGCTCTAAACTATCTTTGGACTAACACATGGTCATGCTTAGTCTCAAGTTTCCTCATAAGCTCTTGACCAAAGTCTATTTTTAGGAATTGCCAAGTGAGAGTAAAGATTCCTTTACAATAAAGCTAGCTTTGTAAAGATTCCATTTCCTTATCAGATCATCGTTGATGGGGATGAAATAGTAAACATGTAATCACTCATGAGGGCATTACTTGTTGGATATGGCATATATCGGTCTTTAGGTTATTCAATTGTGAAGAAGACGAATCGGGTGATATGTAATCAAAGTGACAACTCATCATCGCACACGTGTATGGACACTTACATATGAGTCTTAAAAATATATGTCAAGCAAACCCTTCGTGGTTCCATCCCAAACTAAACATTTGGCTACATAATAATTTAATCATCTTGGTAGGTTATGTGTAGCCTTCCTTATTCCCACACTAACAAAAATATCATGTGCACAACTACACAAGCTTGTTCCTTCTACACTAACTCTTTTTGGTGATGTTGGATAGCTTGTGAACCCAAATGGTCTTGCATCAACAATGCTCTTGGTATGACTTTGCATAAGATTGCTAAGTTTTTCTTTGCATATATGTGGCACATCTTTTAATACCGTAGATTTTAAGTTTTCAAGAAATAATTATGGTAAGGGATCTTATACATGATCCATTGCCATGTCCATTCAAGCCCTTATGGCGGGTTGTTCATCTAAGATTTTGGGAGGTCATCGTGGCCTCTAGGGGCGATCTTAGCTCTAATTAGCTCAATTCTAATTGAATATCAAATTTTTAGGTTGAGTGGGAGCTTTAGAAATGGTTTAGATATAGTGAGGGAATGGAAGGGTGGTGGTAGATGGGAACTCACCAAAATATTTGTCTTAAACAAATCCGAGCTAGAATTGTGTTGTGTCATAGATTACATCATCAAAGAGAAAGACAATTGCATTGAGATTACCAAATAAAATTAGTGTATGAACCTAATTATTGATGAACATATACATGAAGAAAATTGTGAAGGTCTCAAACTTGCAATAGTATACACGCCATACTATTATTAAACCTCGTATTCCTAGACAAATGCTCCTTATTTGTTCCTCTAGTATGCTAGAAAATCATTGTTTTAAAACATAATTTAGGGTATCCTTGTTTGTCCTAGTACACTAGAAATCATTGCTTTTAAAACATAATTTAGGGTATCCTTGTTTGTCCTAGTACACTAGATATCATTGCTTTTAAAACATAATTTAGGGTATCCTTATTTGTCTTATAGCACGCTAGGAAATTATTTCTTTTAAAACATAATTTAGGGTAGCATGTGCACATTAGGTAATTGTTTTCTTATTTCCTACCTAGTGTAACTTGTGTTCACACTATGTTAAGCTCAATTAAGGGGTTTGTTATTGTAATGAACTTATTTTCGAACAAACAACCTTGATTTAAGTATTTACCATTATTATTTAGTTTCAAAAAAAAAATCTTCACGAAAAATTTCATAGTTGTGAATAACAACTTGTAAAGCCTATTTAATTTGGTGTTGGGAGATCATTTGTGACATATTAAAGGCTTAAACCATTACTAGTTTCCTATCTAGAACATCTTGTTTGTTCCTTTATGACATCAAAGCTAATAGGTCGATGAAGAGGCCCAATCTAGCTCTTAATCTCACCGAGAATTTTTGGTGCAGAGAAAAAAATTATTACAACTCTACCAAGGGTTGCGAAATTTTCTCTCCTTGATCAAACACTTACCCTAGTCGGTCATCTCCTTTCTCGGTCGAGGCAAGTGGGTTTGTTGGCTTAGCTCGGTGATCCTCTTGATATCTTTGGTGAGGTCTTTATTACTTGGTGAGTTTCTTTTGGCGAGACACTCATTCCAAAAGACTACTTGTGCAAGTTGAAGATAACAAGTGGCGGTTGTTTCATGTACTAAACACTAAACAATATAGTTACCTTCACAAAACAAGACAGAGGCTCATAATTCCAAAACCCTCAATTTAAGAATTTAAATGTTTTTTTGAAGGAATTTGTGAGTTTTAAGTGAATAAATAGCATTTTATGCATGTATATTTTTAAAGCGTGGGCAACACACATGGTTAACAAAATTTGGTGAAGCATTAAAATGTGGGAATCACGGGTTCTATAGGCTCTTTAAAGCCTAAACCTTTAAAAGAAAAAAAAAAGAAAGGGTTAAAAAATTGTAAACAAAAGGGCGTATTTTTCCAAATTTGTTGGAGGAAATTTGTTCTATCTAAGGAAAAAAAAATTAAATGGGGAATATACTTTTGAAAAACATGTATCTTGTTGAAAGAGGTTTTTTCAAAAGAAAACTATTATGGGGGTGGGGGAGTTTTTCTACCACCATGATGCCCATGCCCATCTTATTTGCCACTTGTTCTACTTTCTAATTCACGATAGATAACAAGTTGTTTGAACCCCTGCACTCATTTAATTATCATAATTGAAACCAAAGATGAGGCAGTTGCTCCACTCCATAGGCCTATGGAGAGTGTTTATAGAAATATTCATGTGTTCACCTCAGAGAAAGATAAGTACACTTATGTGTGCAAGTAGGATGAAGCTCTCAGATTGATTGACTTTGAATGTGTCCGAGAGTTTGCAATTTCACATAGATGAATCCAAAACTCTAAAAGAGGTATGAGAAATCTTTGAAAAGATCTTTGGTAAAGTAAATGAATTCAGGATACTTGATTAAATACGAGTTGAATGCCTATTTTCCCTTTGATTTTCCATCTATTGAAGAATTTTTTATTGAAATTCAAAACACTTAGCCAACTACTCGAAAGTTGGTAGTAGAGAAAAGAAAGATGAAGAATGCATAATTTTGATTGTCTAAATTGAAAATCCATTATAGTGTGTTTGCATCTACATTTTACTCCACACATGATGTTTTAAAAGACAATTTCAAGATGCCCACTTTTGAGTTGGCTTACTTGTGAACAAACAAAATTACAAGTACTAAATGCCTTACCTAGCTCAAGTCATGCACTAGTGGAAAAATCCTCTTAAGGGAAAATGGAAACCACAACCAAAATCAAGACCTCCTCCAGCAGAGTCACACAACTCTTCTCCAACCACCACAGAGACCTCTAAACCTTAAAATTCTAGAAAGTTTCAAAAAAATTCGAAAAATAAGGTTTATGACCCTTGTCCATATTGTAGCAAAATTGATCAATCTTATTATAAATGTTATAAGAGAATAGAAGCAATGGAAGCAAAATTGAAGTAGCATAAAATGAATGTGCCTTCCTCCACAAATATAGAGAAAGGAAAAGCTTTCTGCTAGGACTTGTTCTCATGCGGCGAGATAGGTGGATTTTTATTCTAGTGTTTCCCATCATCTAACTCATGTGGTAAATGATGAGTTCTCTTCTTGAGTTGCAAAGATTCTCAAATAATCATGGGAAAATCTTCAATAGTTGATGTTTTGGAATTTGGTTAAATGCGAAATGTAGAATGAGTGTAAGAATGATGTACTCTTGATAACTAAAATTTCATCTAATTTATTATCGAATATCATATTTGTAATTATGGTTCTAGGAAAAGTGTGGAGTTTACTCCACGTAGTGTTGTAATTAAAGAATTATCTGATCCATAAGATGTCGTAGCTACAAGTGTGGTGGAACATCGTTCACACCTTCATATAGTTGCTAAGTTTGATACCTCTACAAGGTATTCACTTGTTGTGCATGCTAACACAACGAACAAACTATGACACAAATGTTTTGGTTAACCGGATTATAGTTAATTGCAACAACTAAGCTCATAAAAATGCAAAAGAGCTTCATAAGGTCTCCAATTGTGATGGTCTTTCCCCATAATGCATGCTTAAAAAGCAACATCAAGATCCGTTTGCAAAGAGACAAGCTTCGAGAATTAAGGCTCCACTTGAGTTAGTATATAGTGATTTGATAACTTTTCCCGCTAAGTCATTTTCTAGTGCAAAATATGTTCTAGCTTTCATTTATGATTTTACGAGAGGACTCGGTGTATTTTTCCCAGTATAAAAGTGAAGTATTTGAGAACTTCAAGGCCTTCAAGGCTTTTGTTGAGATGCAATCAAGACTTTCATTGAAAAAACTCCGCACAAACAATGGAAGGAACATATAGGTAATGTTTTTAGGATTTTTGCATTGATCATGGTATTTTGCATCAATACATAGTACCTTACACCCCTAGTAGAATGGAGTAACAAAGTGGAAAAATAGAACACTCGAGGAAATGACAAATTGAATGATACAGCCCAAAACTTAGCAACTAAGTTCTGGTTGAGACAATAAATTGTGCAAATTTCATCCAGAATTGCATTCCCCACAAGGTAGTGTGAGACAAGACTCCTAAAGAAGCTTGGTTAGGTGAAAAACCTAATGTTTCTAGATTTCATGTCTTTGAAAGTAAGGCTTTTGTATTTGTTCTTGACAACCAATGCAAATTTATGGAGAAGACAAGCCAAGAGCTCATTTTTGTTGGTCATTGCGAGGATGTGAAGGTATATCGCCTCTTTGATCCCATCACACATGATGTCTTGTTTCAACAAGATGTTAGAGTTGATGAGAATCTCATTTCTTCGAAGCCAACTTCTGAGTCTTCTCCATCATCGGCTTCACCTCTTACACCTGATAGTGAGGGTACACTTCCTAATATTGATGATGACACAGTTGATGATCCTACTCTGCCTTATGCGCAAAATATGCCCAAGTGGGTAAAATCTAATTTGCAAGCAATTGTTTCTTTGGTTAGTGATCCTTGTTCCACTCGATTTGAGACTTATGGTATTGTTCTTATGAGCCAAGCGATTTCTACTGATCTAGTATTGTTCCCCGAGGCAACAGGGAAACCTGAGTGGGAAGTTGCTATGCAAAGTGAATATTCTTTTCTCATTAAATATAACATGTGGGAGTTAGTGTCTCTTCCTAAGGGAAGAAAATTTATGTATTGTAAATAGGTCTATAAGACCAAATATGCAACATATGTGTCTCAGAGATAAGCACGAGGCTCGTCTTATAGCCAAGGGGTTCTCATAAGTCAAAGGGATTGATTACTTTGAGGCTTTTGCTCTGGTTGCAAAGATGGGTTTTATTCACCTTATTATCTCCCTCACTACATCACATTGGTCGCCAATCTATCAAATGGATGTAAATAGTGTTTTCTTACATGGTGATCTCCAAGAGAAGATCTATATGGCCCAGCCTCGGGGCTTTGTAAGGACTCTTCCTTTGTATGCAAACTTATTGGTTCTCTTTATGGGCTCAAACAAGCTCCTCAAGCTTGGTATGAGAAGATGGATAATTTTTTGTTGGGTTTTGGATTCTATCATTGTGAATCAGATCACAATGTTTAGATCCTAAAGTAAGGTGAGAATATACTATCATGGTTTTATATGTTGATGATCTCATCCTCACAGGGGTTCAAACTACTTGATTTAAGACATTAGGCACAAGATGGAAATATTTGACATGACAGACATGGGACTTCGCACTATTTTCTTGGCCTCCATGTTTATTAGTCTGTTGAGGGTATTTATATTAGACAACAAAAGTGTGCCACAAATTTCTTTGTCGCTTTTTGCATGGTTGATTGCAAGCCTTCTCCCACACCATATCAATCAAGTATTGAGTTGATTGTTGACTGCAAATCTAAATTGGTTGATCCCACTTTGTATAGATAATTGGTAGGCAATCTTTTGTACCTAACACATATACATCCTAATATCACCTTTGTTGTTAACCTGGTCTCTTGATTCTCCCATGAGCCTCATAAGAGTCACTGGCAGGAAGCTAAGCGTATTTTGCACTATATTCGAGGCACTCTGCATTTTCGAATTTAGTACACACCAAAGGGTTCTTCAAAATTTGAGGGATTCATGTATGCAAATGGGGGCGAATGTGTTGATACTGCGTCGCTCTACTTCTAGGTTTTTTTCCACCTTGGCTCGAGTCTTGTTGCATGGGCATGTACAAAGTAGATAGTTGTTTCTATATCTTCGACGAGGCTCAATATTGAGGTACTATGAATGTTGGATAAGAGGCACTCTAGCTTCAACAATTGATGCATTTGGTTTTCCTCAACAAAATCCCACTTTGATTTGATGTGATTATCAAAGTTCCCTTGAGATAGCATGCAACTCTATAGAGCATCAACGAACCAAGCACATCGAGATTCACATGCACTTCATTTGAAATTTGGTCCAAGATGAAGTTGGTTCATTTGAAACTTGTGCCCATTGTTGAACAAGTTGCTGACATCTTCACTAGGCCCTTAACTTATCGTTGTTACCTTCAATTGCGGGCATTACTTGAGTGAAGGAAGTTCTACTGGGGGAGTGGGATTGGGGAGGAGGGGAGGCAAGGGAATGGATTTTGGTTGAGTCCGCCTTTTTTTTCATGTTTGTACGTGAGTACCTTGTCGTGGCTAGTAGCCAAGACCCAAATTCAACTTGTTTTTTCTCCCTAACCTTGCACTTAAGGGAGGGTGTTGGAGCGTGTTCACATTAGGTAATGGTTTGGTTATTTCCTACCTAGTTTAAGTTTTGTTCACACTATGTTAAGCTCAATTAGGGAGTTTGTTATTGTAACCAAGTGGTTTTCTATTGAACAACCTTGGTTTATATTTTTTCCATTGTTATTTAGATTCAACAATTTTGTTATTCACGGCAAATTCATAGTTGCAAATAACAAATTGTAAAGCCTATTTAATAGGTATTCTTGTAAAATGAAACATTGAGTGGGTAGAATTAATACAATAATATTGCTTTGTGTGTGTTGGTAAATCTAGTATTGGGAGATTGTTTGTGACATATTGAAGGCTTAAACCATTACCAGTTTCCTACCTAGATCCTCCTATTTGTTCCTATAACAGGCATATTTTTCTTGTGTATATAAATTTGTTAATGTAAAATTCATATAGAGAATTGGATATACACATGTTTGAAATTTGTGTATTAGTTGTGTATAAGTTGCGTTAAGATTGTGATCATACTCGAGTATGAGATGATGTAGATTGAGTAAAGACTTTGTATTAAGCGTGCATTAGTAGGAAAGTGGTGCGTAAATTGAATAACATATAGGTTCATTATAAGGAGCCTTATGTGAATTTTCCCCAACTTGTCAAATTGTTAGGGGGAATTGTGTGAATTTGGGAATTTTTTTCTTAATTAGGTAAATAAGGGTTGGAGGGATATAAATAATCTGCATTTATTTCACCAATATGAGCATAGTTCCATGGAGGGGCTTTGGCTCCTATTTTCTTGCAACATGTCTCATGTTTCTTTTTAAAGGTAGCTACGGGAAATAACAGAATCTAAGCCTAAAAATAGGAGCTCCACTTTTTGCCCCTAAAATTAAGAGGTGGCTGGAGAGGGGGACTGGCAGTTTCCCCTAGAGTTTATGCTGATTTTTGTCCATGTAGAATATAACATGCATTCCCGCCATTATTTTTGGTGATTTTGGAGGGAAATATGATTTTTATTTACCTGCAAATAACCATAATAATCTAGTGGGATCCTGTAATATCTAAGTATGTATTGTTGAGGAAAGTAATAAAAAACATAAGACCTTAAAAATGCTAAAATGCTCCTAAATTTTCTCAGCAGCACCCGCTGAGATATTTATGGAGCCCCCTCCATGGGACCATAGCCTAAGTTTTATGTTTCCATTTGACAATTTTCTTGACATTAAAATTTGCAGTTACCAGATAGACAAAATGGCAAACCATTGAACGTAGAGAGTAGAGGAGTTGTTTCCCATAATGGACACTCCGAAGTGTTTAGTAAGTGTCATGCTCTTGTAGGATTCCAAAATGCTTTAGAGCTTGTCCAAATTCTGACCTACAGGTTTCTTGTGCACTTTTGAGCTAAACAATTGACCACTTATAAATTCATAATACTTTTGTGGTAGTTCACTAGATTTTCCAGCTCCAAAATATTTCTCTATTTCTATAACTCAGAAGACTTCATAGTTCATCACCGTGTTTATGTGAAGTCCAAGAATCTTGCAGAAGTCTGTTCTGCTTAAGGTTCTGCTTGATCCCCTTGAAGAATCCATTATTGGAGAACAGTGGTTTCTTGGGGCTGCTTGTATAAGTGAGACCCAAGTTTGAATCTCTCATGTACAACCCATGGGAGCTGTTGTCAAATAGTAGACACTGGTAAATTTCAGTCCCTAGGCCAACAATAAATAAATAATAAAACAATGTCCTTATCAAAATCAGTGTTGAAATCCATGAGCAACTAGATACCATTTTGCCAAAAAAACTGCCACTGCTTAATCTTCACTTTAAACTTGATTGGTGTTTTTGATACTTCATGCAATTTTTACTCCTCCTAATTAAAGCAAGTGGGAAAGAAAAATCATTTGCAATAGTCCTAACCATAATTTTACTTTGCTTCATGAGCCTCTGAGCTCAAATCCACAGAGACGGTATTATCTAAAAGCCTCCTTGGTACACCATAAAGTAAAAATATTTATCAGACCTACAAGATATAAAAGTCAAATTTTAGTATGTATTCATTCAACTGAAAAATGAGGCCAATAAATCAACGGTATCATTCTAGTTATAAATCTCAACCAGATCAAATCTCTCATTGCTACCTGAATCCAATCATCCAGAAGAAACGCCTTGCAAAAGGTGGAGGAAAGACAGCAAACCCAGCTGACCCATCCATCTTTTCATGGCCTGTGAAAGTGGGAAACAACAAAAAGGTTGTAAATCATTATAAGCCTAGTAGAATAGCCGTGTTGATAATCAATTATATCTTCTCCACATACCCATTTTGAGATCTTGTAACAAACCATCCCACACCAGATTTTTGTTTTGAATCCAGTCAAAGTGATAAATAGAACCCTGGTAAGCTAATAATGATAATCTTTAAGAAAGAATGCTGATGTGTATTGACAGTTTGGGGGTTCTTGGAAGAGCATTATAAAATTGAACCACATTAGTAAACAGATTAAAATTGCCAAAATATGCAAGGAATCCATAAATTGAGAGATGAAGACCAATTTTCAACTGAAATTGACATAAAATGCAAATGTCACAGTCCACAGTAAATCAAATCAGGCTATCCTTGAGACAAATAATATGCAAAGTTGTTTGTACATAGCAAGAGTCGCCTGTTATTGGGGAACATTATCCCTACAAAAACAAGTGGAATAATGAAACAATAAATCCAAACAAGCGTGTGGCAGTTTGTCCACGGTTACAGTGTACCCATGATAGCACCAATTATACTATGGTTGCTCTAATATGTGTTAAGACATATTCTTCTTTCACACCATATACTTGAGTGCCAGACGTGGCTATTATTTTTCTGTTTATGTCTGGTAGCTGGTTCAGTATAATGCTTGGATCTTGGCAGCATTCCATTAACAGGTCGTTCCCAGATCAGACTCTCTCGAGTCTTTTTATAAATATGAATGGTTCATGACTAGATCTGCAAATATGTAGTGTGATATTTGAAGTGTTCATGATTAGATCTGGCTCTTTGCCATCATTTGGAGCTAGTCTAGGGCATCTGCATTTAATATTATATTATTTGGGGCACCTTGAGAGTTGTTTTGACCATAATTCTGGAGTTTTCCTCAATTGAATCATTAGAAATTTCTTTCTGATCTACATTTGGCTTTATGAATGCGCAAGTTTCTAGGATAGAGACACGTGGGGATGTGTTTCCTGGGACAGCTACTAAAAATACATATAAAAATTATATATGAATATCAAATAACACTATAAACAAATTGAAAGAAGCTGAAATTAAATTAAAATAACATGATACATCCAAGATCCAGCATTGAATGATATTATCGCATTACTCACGAGTCATTACTGATTAAAACTGATTACAAAGTGTTGATTCACTTAAGCTACAACGACAATCTATCATCAATGGTTAAACAAACTAACTAGCAATCGCACTCGAGTAGTGCAATGGATATGCTGAAAGGGAGGAGTAGAGGAGAAACAGTGGTGGGAGAAGAGGGGCGATGAAAAAGGGAATAAAGGGAGAAGAGTTACAAAGGAAGAGAAAATGTTGGAGGGAAAGTAGGTAGTCCTTTTATTTCTTTGGGTAAGTCACATATGGACCACGTCTTTTGTGGGAATTGTTGGAAGGAGAAAGGGGGTGCAATGTGAAAAACCTTGAGGCAACGTACTCTGTAGATAGCTCTAAAAGTAATCCCTTATCATTCAAAAATCCAAATGCTTAAGCCAACATTTTTGCTGATAGCATTGTTATTGCTAGGGTATGAACATGCAAGCCAACATTTTTCTTATTATTTTCTTGGTTTACAATTAAACTCACAACTGAGAATTTTCCATAGGAACGTAAACCACCATCGGTGGATGGTTTGTCATATGAAAAGGAAGAAAAAGAGGGTTCAAAAGAAAGATTTACAGGATTCTTCGATTTCACAACGAACACAAAAACAATGAGGATGGGGCCTTGGTGGGCTCCTTTTTAGATTTAGGTTAATATTTTTTAAGTGTTTTTTAAATGTGTTTTTATATCTATGTTACCGGAAACGTCGTAGGGGGCCTCGGGAGCGGGAGCGGGAGCGGGAGCGGCGGTGGGAGCGGGAGTGGAGCGGGCAGGGGCTGCGGAAACGCCCGGGTACAGCACAGGCCGTACCCGGGCGTTTCCGCAGCCCCTGCCCGCTCCCACGTTAAAAAAAACGTTTTTTATTTTATTTTTATTTTTTTATGTTTTTAAAGCCACACAACAATAAAAAATTATAAATTCTTCTAATCTAAAACCTAAAAGCTACCTCTAAACAATAAAACAAAAGAACAACACAAAAACAAAACATAAAGCAAACAAACTCACATTGTCTTTCATATGCATAATATGTGGTTAATAATTAAATTCCTATTTAGAAGGCTGAAATTTATATATTTTTTAATTTTTATATAGTTTTTGTACTGCCGTATCCTACGCCGTATCCGGGGTCAAAAAAATTTGCCGTTTCCGCGTATCGGATACCCCACTCCCGCTCCCGTATCCAAAACGCGTTTGGTAACTTAGTTTTATATGTATGATGATGTCCCGGGATGATCAAGGGAAATCCTGGCATCCCCAAGGGCCAAGATGTCCCCTGTTCTATCTTTGGGATGGGGAGACAATCCCCATGATGTCTGAATGTCAGGGGACCCCCACTTTTTTGGTTTGTCAAAGGGGATGTAAGGGGGCATTTCCTCCCCGTCCTCACGTCCCTAAAACATCCAAGACGGGGAAAATGGGGGTGCATCCCCAGGTAAAACTGGCAATTTATCAGTCTATTGCTTTGCTGGTCACTAATCTTGTCACCACAATCAAGTAGATTGCATGCTTTTGGGGTACAGATCTTAGCATTTCCCCAATTCCCAAGAGACATCATCACATGATAGTCCTTCACTCCATTTCATTTCAGAATTTTAGATAAAATCGTTTGTTGTTTGTTGTTTGTTTAAATTTTCTTTGGGAAAAGTGAATCTAGTTTAGGATAATCAGATCCGATTACCAGATGCTCCATTATCATCCTTGGCTTACATTGCTGTGTATGTGGTAAGTCCAGTAGAGATACAAGCAATGGTATGTGGAGGATATGTATCAGCCCCAGATCCAACAGTCTTGCATCTTAGTCATATACATGTACATCAGAACGTGTCTGAAGCCATATCTGGATAAAAATAGAAAAAAATTATACCAACTTACTAACATAACTTTAACACCACCACTCCCCACTCTGCCCCCGGCCTGAACTCAACACAAAAACTTCGCTTGTATTTTAACTAGTTTTTGGTTTTCTTCTTGCAGAGTGAAGAACACGTTGGAATGCTCTGTTGTGTGATTGAGATGAGATTTGTCACCATCTACATCAGAGCTACTTTCCTGAAGAGGATATTTGCAGTATTCGGGAAGATTTGCAGTTAACCTTTAGATTTCTGTGGGCTTTGTACAGAATAAAAGGGGCTGCTTTTTCACAAAATTGGCTTTAAACTCCTCAGTAGGATGTCCAACAATGAAGGTGTTGCAGACAAGGAGGAAGATGGGGCCTTCAAATATGGCCTAAGGGAACATAAGTGAGTATGAAAGTAGTGCAACACCACATACCAGGACTCCAGGGAGCCATGTAAAAGCGCATTTGTGGGGAATAAAAATTAGCAGGTTGCACTTTGCGAAGGCTATGACCAACAACGCTTGAAATGAACATGCTAGCATGCATTAAGGAGCAGGAAGAAACAAATAGACCTTATGTAAGAGCTAAACTCCTTTTTTCTTGGAAAGGCAACCTGCTAGTGTTGGTAGAAACCTCTATATTCAAACCTTCACAAGAAAAGGATAGTACGCATAGAAGAAAAAAAGAGATGGGATCGTTGGAAAAGCCTTGCCACATAGAGGCAAGGGAGCAAGTTGATGTACTGGTATCTTGATGCATTTATACCAATGCGTTCTTCTTTAACTTTGAGGGGTCGCCATTTTGGAAGGATACAACGAGGGGCATTAGTGAAATACATAGGTTTGGAGCTGGATAGGGAGAAGCGAATTTTGAGAGGGTCGGAGTAGCTATTGGGGATTCATGGAAGGAATCGAGAATTTATTCCAGATGAATGGAAAGACAGAAAAATATGCCCTTGATTAATGATACAAAAATATGGCAAATCATTGTTGTCTCGTGTGGAGACAAACCACATATGTTGAGGGTGCCAGAGACAGCCACTGCTATTTTATGACAAAACAATGCATCATTTACAAGGGGAACAAAACTCAAACAGGAATAAAAGGTAGTTCCTACAAGACAATCAAGCTTCACTCATAGTTACCTATATAGTGCCATAACAACGAAACATGTGATGAATTAGATTCCCTGGGCCTAGATTAGGCACAAATGCCAAAGTCGTGTGTTTGAAGCTACATAAATAATATGTTTTTGGAGCTTAGATTTGCTCCGAACATTCTCGACCTTAAATTGCATATCTTTTTTATTCTATTATTTTGAGCCATCAAGTCACTTGCCGTTTAATGCAAGACTGTTTCGGTACCGTGCGGGTGCGGGTTCGGTACGCTGAAACGGAAAAAAATTTAAAACCTCAGGTACAGTACGCTTTTGGGTATGTTATATACATATATATATATATATATATATATTATAAATTTAAAGAAGCATTTGCATACTTTTTGAAATTTCAAATTTTATACTCATACAACTTAAAATCATTAATAGATCATGAAAACAAATTTGAAATTTCCAATACTTTGTGAATTGAGACTTGAATTTGTATTGATTCATAATGTCCGCAGAAAATGTATATAATACACCATCCAATCATCAATTATTTGTGCAGAGTCTGAAGTGTCTCATGGAACGACTTGTATAGAACTCCCTGGAATGTGCATTGCCAAATTCTGCAGTTTGCAACCTTTCAAATCTGATGTATCAGCTGCTGGTCTGAACATCGCTCTCTCAAAATCTGGGTTTCCATTAAACTGGAGATTTCTCACACATCCCATTCTCAATGCTGCAATAATGAGGACCAATCTTTGTCCAATGCTATAATAAGTCATAATATGCTGCAATGAAATATGACCAATCCTAAGTGGCTAATATGAGTAGTCTCCAAATACTAGATGTTAGACAACCCCTCACAAATCTGTAATCACTCGAACTCCATTTAAAAATGAGTAGTTTTTTTATTTTTAGGTGTTCTATTTAAAAAAATGTTTTTTTGAACCCGGGTACATACTGGGTATGTACCCACAGAGGCAGGGTACGTTACGGGTACGGTTTTCCGTACCCGTAACGTACCCTGCCCCTGTGGGTACGTACCCACACCGTATCCATTCCTGTACCAGTACTTGGTACATTTCCAGGCTGGTACGAGGCAGGGGGGGCATTTCCGTGCAGTCTTCGTTTAATGACTACCAGTGGTGCACTACCATGTTGCCTACCCTTTTTTGATGTAAAGTTTATAGATATCGTTTGCTAAAACACTTTGTTTCAAAACAAATCCAACAATAGTTAAACTGATATAATTATGCCTTCACCAATAACAATGATGGTGTGTGATTGTTTTCACTAATGATCACCCTCAAGGTTTCGAGGAGAATATCTACACACTATTTCGATCATTCCACTGATTCTAGAGGAAGTTTTGGAGTCAGTGTGCAAAACATCTGCCTCAATATCCTTTTGCAAAGGCAGCTTATTGATCAAATTTGTTTTTCCCCATTAGCGAATTAGACTTTTTGGTTATAGGTTGCCTGTTCCAGGTGGTATATAAATATTTATATGTCCGTGCTCAATCTTTTCCCATCTGCCTATAAAACGGCTATAAATAGTTCCAATCATTTCAGCAAAATCGATAACTTAATTCAAAACAAAATTTTCTTCCATATAAATGACAACTATAACATGTTAACCAATTATTTCAAAGATTTATTTATGGTATGTTGAAAAGGAATGGAATGGTTTTCCTGCTGAGCCTAAATAGTTCCAAGTGAATTTATTGCGATGTGATAAAATATTATGAATGAAATGTCATGTTTGATCATATGAATCAAAAGCCTCACCAAAAAAAATCAGAATAATAAACTAGTCTATAATTTATGTTGTTTATGCTCTCTTAGTTTACATCATAGCAGCTCTAAGTGAATTTATATCCTTGTCTTGAGATTTCCATGCAGAATGTCAGCATGAAATTTTACAAAGATCAAATTAAGTACCACTTATATAAAATCAGATTGTAGTGGTACACATCACACCTTGAAGAGTTTTGAAACAAAATAAAGCATTAGCTGCAATGGTACCTTGGCTAGATATTTGACAATTCTGCGTCCAATGCCCCTTCTCTGGTGTGCTGGATCAACTGCAACATCACATATAGTAGCCTACAACAACAGGATAAACAAGGTGGTAAAAGCATTCATTGAAGTTATAAAAGCAGCACTTTTCATCAGTGTTATATTTCCACAATTGTCTTGGTTGTAGATGGAATATAATGTACGTACAATAAATGCCCCATCTGAAATTGCACGTCCAATACCTGCTTTACAAAATAAGAGATACCTTGATATTTTCAGAAAAATCAAATACACCAAAACCAACCTTGCAAGACAATTAAATTAACAAAGATAAAGTTTCCTTCAAACTATTGTAGAAATCCAAAAATAGCTTGGAAGACTACACACAAATATCCCATCCCAGACATGTCCTAACAACATCATCTACCAGGTAATCACAAAAAGGTCTAATTCATTAGCATAGATGGGTCAAAATCAGAATATCCATAGAGTGCATTTGGAACTCAGCTATGGTAGAATAAACTTTAGCTGGGAAAAATACAGTTCAGAAACCTGCACATGAAAACATCTACTGCCTAATAACCAGAGGCAATAGGACAAACGAAATACCTTATATAATGTAATCCTAACCGAAATGGATAAAATATAAGTGAACACAAATCAGGTAAAAGGCATTAAAAAAACTGCTTTAGAACAAAAGGCAACAGATGAAAATGGTAAAAATGATATATTATAAAAAAGAATATCAGCCCAAAGGATTGTTATTTTGATTGAGAAACTAAACAATTTCATGAGCAACACACTATATTTTGGCTCTTTGAAATAGAATATAGCAACTCAAGGATTTTATATTCAAAAGTGCCAATTTGAAGCAATATGATCCAAAATCACGCTTCGATGATTGTTACATTTGATACATTAATTTGAAAAATTCCTGATTAACTTATTTTACTCATATTTGGAGACTACCCTTTGCCATTAATAATGAATCAGATTGTATCAACTTCTGTGTTGTACAATTGCATGACACCAATGACAAGCTCAAAACAAAAGACAAGAGCTTACCATGCTCACAGCACAGGTTTATATTGGTCGCAATCTGAAATCCCTTAATGTGCCTCATGGAACATTTAATTGCAACGATAGGCATCCCCTAGGGTAGTTGGGTTGCATAATAAATGCAGTCAACAAAAATTGATGTCCTTCATTTTCTCATATGCCAAATGCGTTGATCAAATAAATCATAGCTGTCCGTTTTTTCAAGCTTAGCAGAGTGAGTTGATAGGTCAGACCAGGCACGCAAACCAGTTCATCATCCTTAGTTTGCGATTTTATTGGACGGATGATACCTGCCAGCGAGGCCCTCCACCTCCTCGGCCATGCCGAATAACCCACCAGAGGCACTTTCGTTTCGTTTAACTATCTTATTTATGATGGTAAATGTTTTTGTTGCATGACTTGTATGGATTTTCCATTTGCTGTTGTTGATATAACCCTGCTCCGAATCTTCCATTTTGCCTCACAAATGACTTTGCCTGCCTAGGCATGTAGCTGTAAACTTGTTTTTCCTGAGTATTTTTAACCATGTCAGTCAGCGCTGCTTTATCATTGAAAAGACTGTTTTTACCTTTTTGGTCGGCACCGCTGCCGAAGCGACAACATCGTAGACGCTGTTCACTTCCGTGTTTAGTCATCCTCAATCTCATTCACTGGACAATCATACCCCTGCCGCTTATACACATATACCCCTTTAATGCTTGTTTAAAACAATATTTATGTAAGTTCTTGGGGCAGTGAATATGTGTACACATGTTTTGTCTTCTGAATCTTTGAGCAACATTGAAGATTCAATTTTGTAAATATTATTCTAGCATCTTCACTTTTGCAACAATTTTTTTATTGTTTTTGCATCTAGAGTTCGTCTTCTGTGGTCTAATGTATTCATATATTTTATCGCAATATTTGAAGTTATCGAATTTTATGTAACCCTTATAATATTTGTCCAAATTTATTATTGATATACATTGTTTCTAAGTCACCACACTCGAATTCGTGTTCGAATTCGTGGGGTATAAAATTCATTAGAAATTCGATACAAAAAATAAATGAGATAAAATTCGTGATTAAATTCGACTAAAGGATTTATTTAATTATTATTATTAACTAATTTAATTTATTAATTTACTATTATTATTTATTAATTTAATTTATTATTATTATTATTATTTACTATTATTAACTAATTTAATTTATTAATTTACTATACTAATAATAAATTACTATACTAATTCACTTACTATTCTATATTTACTAATATTATTATGACAATTATTATTTACTAATTTATGATGAATATATACTTACTATTATATATTTATTATTAAATATTACTAATACGTACTAATATATTATATTATATAAGTGGCAATTTATATGAGACCTAACTTATAAAGTTATATGTATTTGTGACTATTACGGTAATACATAAATCGTTGACCACTAAGACGTAATAATATAACCAGAACAAATAGATGCTCGACGATTCTGGAAATTTCTGCACATTCGATGCTCAACAATTCCAGAAATTTCTGTGCAATGGACACTCAACAATCCACTTCGAAGGGCAAATTTGAACGCTCCCAGATCTGCATGGCCGTCACTGTAATTTCTGCTTCAGATCGCACCACTTCACATACCTGTCACAGCTTCAAATCTCGCCACTTCTTCCCATCAGAAAACCCCTAAAAACCCCACGAAGTGATTTATGAAGCCTTAAAACCCACACAATTTGATTGGCACGAATTAAATCACGAATTCAAACGAATTTCTTGGTCTCGCATTCCGATTCGACAAATTTCAAATTAAATATTCAACCCACCTTGCACAAGCATTGCTTATGGTATCGGATGCGAGACACGCCGCTTTCCCAACATACAACTCTACCTTCCCTTGGGTTGACATATTGTCTCCCGTAGTGATATTATAGATATTGACATCCTCTTCAACATCCACCCTCTCTACATAAGCAAGTCTGTCTGTCCAAGTAGATGACCACCCAATGAGCCATCCATGCCTTGGAGACATGGAGATGAAGCTGAAAAAGTGTTTTTCAACACTTGTTTTTTTAATGAGTTTGCTTCATGTGCAGGTATGAAGACACACGAAGATAAGATGTTGACTTTCGATCTCCACGAAAGTATCTTTGAGTGGGCGCTTTGGAGCTTAGTAAAGCTCACCCCATTGTTGGCTCCACATCCCATGATGAGGACACCACCACTTGGAGCACATATTATGGAGATGACTACACACCCACTTGGATGGGAATGAGGGAAGGAAACAAGTTCTTCCCAATGCTTCACCATTTGACCGGCACCGGTTCGAGACTTTGGAGGCACCACCCCACATCTTCTCTTTGGGGCTTGATACATGGATCCATGAGCTTGCTATTGCTTGAGGGCAAGCAATCTTTGAGAGGGGAGGACTGTAATGTCCCCTTTTCCGAGACATTACTAATATCTATTTTCATTTGCATTGTAACCCCTTAGCATGCCTAGCACTACAAGTGGGAGTCTTTAGTTAGTTTAAATGTGCAGATAAGATAGTTGCTTTTATTTTTTAATTAAAACTAATAAAGTGCACATAATCTTAGTTTATTAGAGACTTTATTATAACGAGAGTTTATGTTTTCCCTCCAAAAGGGAAAGGTCGGTCTATTTGAATATTGCACCCCTTAACTCTATAAAAGGAGGTCGCATTTCCTCTAGTGGGGTTATGTTGATTGAACTTTTGAAATTACTCCATGCTTGGAGAAATGGGATGTATGCCCTAGCTTTGAAGCCTTCTTGCAATCATTGTTGAGTGAATCTATGCATTGTTTCTCCATTCTAAGTATTGGCGACTTGGTTTAGAGTATTGGTGCATTCATTTGAGAGTAAATTTGCATTGTATGTGAAGGGTTTGAAGTACTTTTGTGACTGTTATTGCTGCTGCAATTTATTTAGCCATAACTGATTTGGGATTGGGGTTTATTTTATCATGTTTTGGTGTCATATATGCTAGATCTGCAATCTGATCTGTGTTAGCATTTTTATCTAAGTTTGGGGCAGTTATTTGGAGTGTTTTGAGGCTAAAGAAGGGCTGATAATAATTTATATAATTTTATCTAACCCTAGCGACTTGAAATCAGTTTTCTGGGGCTGTTTTGGAGTGGTTTTGTTGATCGAAAATTCAAATTCTTAATGCAGTGGAAAGCCCTAAATTTCTAGTTTATTTTGCATCTTGTTTCATGGAAAAACACTGAGTATTGAATGAGTTATGAATTTTAGAAGATTTCAGCTTGTCTGCAAGCTATCTGGTTGATATTAATTAATATTTATTTCAGATCTGCAGTTTGGGATCAATTTAATATTGGATTTGGTTGTAGAAATTAGGAGGAATAAGGAGAAAGTAATTTTATAATTTTTGGAGTTGATTTGATGCCCTAAATGTGTTGGGCGACCTACTTTTTAGGGAAAAATTAGGGTTTCATGTTGGTTGTGCGAAATCTGATTTTTGCATATTATTCTTCATATTTTTGTGGCCCAAAATCCAAAGTTTGAAGGTTTTTGCTTGGATGGTTAAGCGGGAAATAATTTTGGAAGATTGCAGCAGTTGGGGTGTGATTATTAATTATTTTTCAGCTGTTAAAAATCTGATTTGAATGTGTTTAAATTCCAATTGTTTTCTTCCAATCTATCCCACCACCTTGGCTAGTTCCAACCCCATTTGGGTTCGAAATAGCTGACATTGGGATATTTTAGGTTGAAGCAAAAGGGTTTATCCATTCTTTGTTTGATCTTGATAAGTACTTCTCCATTTTCTAAATTGTCCTAAAAGGGGACATTACAAAGTAGCCATCTGCTTTGGCGTGCTCTATCACCTCAAAGTCTACAAAGATATTTTGTGCCCATAATTTCAACATCTTGGTTTCGTAAAACACCAATTAGTTGTGCCTTTGTCTTGTTGGCCATGAAAAATGGGTGATGGGTGCGCAATGGCGGGCATCCCATTTTTACCCAAGCATACTTGTAAGGATGTTCACCTTTGCGGCTATGTTAACCGGATGTCACATACCACCATCCTTCAATGGTGCTATCAATGGTTCTTGGTCATAGTTGATATTTCCAGTCCTTATCTATTGGCTTACCCTATATATCTCCTCTTACACACCCATAACATTCCCTTCTTGCGCCTCCACAACGTTTTTCTCACACCAATTTTTTAGAAGGGGTGATAGTCCTTCCGTCTTCAAGAGGCCAAGGATCTCATTGATGTCTTCAACATCCCGTGTGCTAGACCCTTGCACTTTGACACTTGCATGTGAGACTATGTCCAAAGTGGAGCTTGCATTTTCCTCGGAGGTTGTAATCACATATGTGGCCTCTCATTAGATCAACTTTTGTGTTAGGCCATCAAAATAGTCAACTACCTTAGTAGAGGGAGCTCTATGCACATGGTCTCAAGGTGTTGCTTGCATTCTAGGCCGAGTAATGAATGCATGTAGTAATATTCACCATAGGCTCCTTCTTAGCCTTTTGTACAACCCTCTTAATGACCCACTCTTTCTACCCAATCATTATCATGCCTTCATCTTTCTCTTTCTAAGACACTTTATTATATTGGTCATGGCACTCCTCAATCTTATGCACGGCTCTACAATATCCACAAGGAATGCAAGGCATTTCCTTTAATAGTCATCTACAAAACCATTATTGTAACAAGATCTAGGAGGAAATCTTCCACCTCCTCTCCCTCTATTCGCATGCTTGCCTTTGTATCCCCTTCCTTGGTTAAAGGGTCCAGTAATAGCCCTATGCGTTCCCATCTCTCTTGACTCTCGATCTTCTTGTACCACCCGACAATTTTCAGTGAAGTGCTTAAGTCACTTATTACGCACCATAAAGACACATTTGCCTGCGTAACCCTCTACAATCAGGGAAATTTCTGATTTTGTGGTTTTCAAGACATACTTCACAGGCTTTTAGCACAATTCTAACATTTCTCCTAGGGAAATTGTTTTTGTTGTACCCTTTGACTTCACAATCGCGTGCCCAAAGTTTGCTTCTTGTCTCATGCGCACTATTGGCAATCAATCATTGCGGTTGCATAAACATGCTCATAATATGTGCCTCCACATAGGGACTTATCCTTGTGTCAACACTTCCACCGCCTCAACTATCATCACAACTTGCAATGCCTCTCTCGGTTTTGTGAAGGTCTTCATAGAGTGCATGTTAGAATAGAACCAAAAGGCCACCCACAAACCATTGCAAATGCCGAAGTGGATGTATCTCGTATGAAAGTTTCGAGATCAAGTTTTAAACCTCGCATCATAAAGCGCACACATTTTAAAACACATCTTGTTTTATCTCCTTCAATGCAAAGATACTTTTTTGTTCAAATTCAAGAATATTGAATATCTTCGAGAACACATCTTTCAATACATTATAATCCACCACCACCTAGTGGGATCCTACTTTTGGTACCATGTATGTGCATGATGTAAGAGTGTGGTTGCAAACCGACTTGCCTTGCATTCGGGCTCAACCACTCCCTTTGCTCTCCAAATTATCTCGCACGTGTGGACATGCTCTACACCATTCTCCACCCCTTTGTACTCTAGTAACCTCAATGTTGTATCAAACAAAACTTGCGTATACATCATCGGATGCATTCCACAAAGGTGGTGTATTCCTCCGAAATCACTCGGCCTTGTTGTACTTGAAGTTTGTCCAATTGGAGGTTGTGGAGGTCCTTGTCCTCTTACGGCTAGTGGTGTTCCTTGAGTCTGTGAGCTTCCTAGTGTAGTTGTTTGAGTTGTGGTTGGAGTTGGTCGTGTGGTAGTTGTCACTACTAGTGTGGTGTTCATCTTGCTATTCATTGGCATTCCATACATCACTAGACCTACTTGTTTCACCTTAGTACTTCCCCGAATCCGATGCTTGGTAGGGTATCAAATCCACCATATATAAAGTTTCCCTACTCGCCTTCTAAACTTTTGAACATTTAAGAAATCCACACTTTCTCCAAAGTCTTGTTCTAGTTGATCAAGAAGTGCAAGGGTTGTGGTTTTTGATGGTGCAAGGGTTGGTTCCCTCCTTTTTCACAACATAGCACACTAATGGGTCCCAAGCAACTTTGGATCCAACCAAGTGTTCGCCTCTAAACTCTAGTGAGTGTACTTCTCCTTTAGAGCACACTCATAGAGAGAGTGTACTTCTATTTTTCATTAGCAATGGTTCATTGGATGTGTACCTCGCTGAGGTCGAATCATTATCAATTCATCCCCAAGAGGCGGGGCACCATTTTTATGTTCAAATGGTCAAATCATTATCCATTCATCCCCAAGAAGTGGGACACCATTTCTATGTTTAGATGACTAAATTTAGTATATTTCTATTTTTAGGAGAGTCCAGACACCTAGTTCAACTAGTGTGCAAAATAGACTATGCATGTGTCACTTAAACTAATAATGGCTTCTTGCATGTTGACCATATATTATTAGTGGATGATACTTGTCATCTTGAGTCTATAGTTCTTATTATTAATCTTTTACTCACATCATGCAAATTAAGACAAGCCTTGTTGCAATGGGTATATTAGCCTTGTTTCTTGACTTACTAAATAAGCAATAATGGGGTGGATATTTCAAAGTGGAAACAATTTTTGCACTGTATTATTCTTTGATTTTATTGCAAGTATTCACAAAGGAAGACCAACAAGCTTAAGAGTCTGAGCCAGAGGTTATTCAGTGCATTCCCATCAATCTCACTTACAACCATACTAGTTTAATTGGTAATCATTTTGGGCAAGATTGGATGACCACTAGCTTCATTTAGAGAGTATTTCAGACTGGTTTGAGAGTATTTCAGATCTGATTTGCACTCCTTCCACACATCAAAAACCTTCAGGACCAAGATGTTTTCTATGACCCACTACATAAAAGGCCAACCATACAAGCAATTGCTTTGTAAGTTCTACAAAAAAACTCTTCATACAAAGAATGGTATAACTCTTTCTACACCCATTTCTACATAGTTATCACTCCCTTACCCCGCTGACTTTTAGCAAACTCTAATTCCAAATCTTTGAACTATCTTTCTACCCATTCCAGAGAGATCCGCTTTGTCATTTCCTGTCATTTGCATTAACTTAAAAAGCAAGGATCCCGGCAATAGAACCAAAATGTTGGGAGTTTTTTCAGCGCTATCAATATCTATGTGCCTCATGTGCGTGGCCCTAACGTATAATTACGAGATACCTATGAAAAGAGGGGCAATGACGGATCCGATGCCAACACATCTCTATTGCTATTATTAACCCCATGAGTACAAGAAGACAATATACATACAAAGGCGGGACGGTGAGCATGTTGATAACTGAAAATATAAGATTTCAGCTGTCTCTTGCATAAATCAATCAAAATTTATATCCCGTACCTATTTGTTTTATTTTCTTTTCGAGTATCATCTCTGATATTGTATTCTAGTTTGTATGATGTTGTAACTACTTCCAATACATATAGCTATGCATTCATCTTATATGAACCAAATCTAGCATCTACAGTGTTTCTTGTTAATTTATATGGGGGTAATGTGTTGGTTATTTGTGTGGTTTCGTCTTGAACAATATAAATAAATAAATGCCGTACATTGGTGTCCTCTATGTAAAGAAGCAGCTGAAACTCGATCCATCTTTTCCTCGCCCTTTTGTTACGCCGCTATGGAATATCCTAGTTGATTGGTTGTCTCATACTTGGAATTCCTCTATGAATCTAGTGGATACTCTTAGAGGTTGGAAATGCTCACCATGGATACTGTGGCTTTTAACAAAGTAATTTGGATTGCTATCTCCCTTATGTTGTGGAATGTATGGATAGTTGGTATGTCAAGGAACTAACTCAAAGTAATATTGTGGAAACTATGGTGCATAATTTGAAAATTCCCTCCCCAACACCTGGAAAGTGGAAAGTTTTATTACAAAAACTTAATTTGGGGAAAGTCAATTACAGACAAAGTCTTGTTCTAAACCTTTGATGCCCTCTGGTTTTGAGAAAATGGAAACCACCTCCGTTTGGCTTTGTTAAATTAAATATTGATGGAGCAGCTAGAGGCAATCTGGGTCCAACCAGTATGGGAGGGATAGCACATGATTCTTTGGGAACTCCCCTCTTCTTTTTTGCTCATCAATTGGGACATTGCACCAATAATGTGGCTGAAATCTTGGCTATCCAACGAGCTCTTCTGGAGGCAACTAAACTGGGATGTCTTAGTATTATAGTGGAATCTGATTCTAAGGTTATTGTTAACCTTCTGTCAGCTCAAGAGCAACATATATCCAATAATTGGCTCATCACTAGAATTCAGGAGAATATTAAGGCTATAGCTAGACAATATCAGACCATCATATATCAACATGTACCTAGAGAGCAAAACAAAGTGGCAGATGCTTTAGCAAACTGGGCGTTGGATCATAATAATCTAATTGACTTTGGCCTCCAAAGAAGCAAGCACATGATTGAAAAGATCCTTCACTTGCAATCGTTGGATGGATAATTGCGATATGCTCTATCTCTTCTTTAATTTGTTGTTGGAACTCCAAGGATATATCTTGGAGTATGAGTATAATAGCATGGCATTGTAATTTGAACATTATATTTCTATTAATATAATTTTTGGTGTTTTTTTCAAAAAAAGAGAGAGATGAGAGAGGCGAGATACGAATATCTAAAAGTATTGTTGGGGTTTTTCCACTATCAATATCTATGCACCTCATGTGCAGCCTAATGATGAAGACACTATCTATGCCCGCATATCACCCAAGGTTTCCCTTTAGCACTCACCCGAGACGCAAAGAGACTACCAAGCATTGTTAGGTCAATTAACAAAAAGTATGGAAAGTTTAGACATAAATGGTCTCATGAAGCTTTTTCACAGAGACGCATAATTTCCCGCATCTAAGTGATATACTAACAATCCATCCATGCATATACAATCATTTAATAAAGAACGCAATTTAGAACCAAAATATCGTCTTTGTTCATCAATATGATCTAAGCACAATAGCATACAATTACTTGTAAGAGTCCTAAGTTCAAATAATGGCATCTTTTACAGTTCAGCTTCAATACAAATGCATATCTCAGAGCTCACTTTATCAAAACAATCTTTTGACCCTTACAAAATAGGCTAGGCATTTTTTACATAGGCCAAACCCGCCGACCTATCTATACTTCAGATATAAGTTACATGCAAAATGTGTGCATGTTCAAAAATCTTATCTCTTTGCTAACTAAAGTGGTCTCTAAGAATCGTGCGCCTTATCCGCTCCATGATTTGCATTGACCTTATCTCGCTTAGCACACTCTATGAATTTGTGAATCCATTATTGTTTCGCCCCATCTGCGCATGCAAGCCTTCTTCAAAACCTCACTACTACACACTTGCACACTTGTCCACTCTTACACGTGCATTCATACAAAAATGCCCTTCTATACACTTGCGACCTATCCTTTTCAACACGCCGAGTATTATTTACCTTGGCCAAAATTGGAGGCCAACAAGTATTAATTTATTACTCCATACAAGTGAACAAAGATAAGGATCCAGCTCCCATGCTAAGCACGTCAAGAGAAATTGTGTTGGAAAGGAAAAAACATGATATAAAAATGGCATCGCCAAGACCCACTTGATATTATAAGCCTAGCTATGCACATTCAAGGGTGGATTTTTCCTCTCTCGTTGATTTGTACGGGGGTGTTTTTCCTCCAACATGCAATTCTCTTCTTCAAAGAATCAAAACAACACATACGCCTTATGTAATATACCCATAATTACTCTCTTCTACCATTAAGTAATATTCCAAAGGTCACTTGTAGTTTGCTCCATAACCCATTCCTTCAATGGATCATAAATGCTGACCTTAATTAAGTTTTTATATAGAAATTTTTATTTTTTAAGTCTTTAGACTTTTAAGACTTTATTACCCTTCCAACAGGAAGAATCATGGCATTCTTCCCAACCTAAGTCAAAAAGCAATCGCCAACAATTCTTTAGTTCATTTTACTTTAATTAATTGCCCTATTAATAGATTTAGGATAATGATGTTCCTCCCATCTTGGCTTAGCCTATTTAACCTTTATCATAATTTAAAACCCGATACCAACAAGTAAACCGAATATTGTATTTGTATTATATGTTTGCAAATAAGTTGTTATCTTAGAGTATTTTCTTATGAGGAAGAGTAATAGTTTTGAAGGTATTAATAATAGATTTAAGCATACACAGATACTTAAGACAAGATGAAATCAAATGGAGAAAATAGTATATAATTTTTGGCTACTAAATAATCATTTTTCCCGATTCACACAATTCATAATGTCATAACTGACTTATAACCGTTTTTTGGACCCAAACTAACTTTTATTTTTAAACTTCAAAACTAGGACAATTAGTCTTATAATTTACAATAATATTTGTAAATATATGACGACTAATATTTAATAAGCTCATTAATGGTCATATAATGGATAATGTGAAGCTTGTCTCGAATTCCATAAATTTATCTCGTCTCGCACTTTTGCGCAAATATCGAATCTGCTCCAATGTGGAGCAATTTCTCATCATATATCCACCATCCACAACTCGTCTCGATGTAATGATGCTTTATGTGGACAACACAATATATCCAAATTTGAAATGCTTTGAACAAACTTCAATATGGTTAAACCCTAAATAAATAAATACTTTTTGGATGTTACGATGTGTTTCTTATTTATTTAAAAGGTGTGAGGGTAACATAGGTTGTATATTCCAATTATTTACTAAACATTAATGCATAAACCAATTTACCTCCCAAAGTAATTTGAACATATAATGATAAATACAATTGCTCGAACACGAGGAGAAGTGCACTTAGCTGATCACAAAAGCGAGAGAGGTGATTTGGGAGTCTTTGAGTGATCGTCACAGAGTAGAAAAATCTTGGAAGTGCTTCATTTCTATAATCGTGACTGCAAACTAAGCCAATATGGAATCGTATGACTTGTCTTGGAGCTTGATATGGTCTCGGTCCCGAGAGGTCAGGTTTTCAATGATGATGTGCTAGCACTCTGCAACTACTTGTGTGGCTACAACACCTGTAATGACCTTTGCATTGTAACCCTAAGTGTCACACATTTGCAAAACCCTTTGTGTGATGTGAAATACCCTCAAACCCTAACCATGGATAGGATACCCCTGCCAAAATTATTAGTGTTTGGGTTGAAGCGCTCATACACCGCTTATGTTGGCACTACTCAAGAGGCCTTAAACCACACATAGTTCTCCACCTAGCATATGATATCTATATGGATGCAACTACTTTGGCAACTTGATCACTTGAAAATAAGAGACAATGGCTTGGCACGCTTAAGCTTGGCTTGACTTGGAAGGTCTATAGAATGAGAAGCATGGCTCTTGAACCTAGTTTGGCTGGCTTCAAACCTATGTATGCGGGCTACTCCTAGGTTGTGTTGTTGCTTTGAAGGAGTTTAGGAGAGCTTGGAGTGCTTTGGAATGTATTTTGCAAAGAGTGCTCTTATGTGATTGTTAAGTGTGGTAAAATAAGAAGCCAATGCAGCGCTTTCAAGCCCCCTATTATAGGGTACATATCGGAAACATACCCGAGAGCGACTAGGGTATGGTCGAGACCCTTCGGGTCAGGCGGGTACGTCTCCAAAACATACCTAGGAATCTCGACAATATGCTCGCCACTCCCAAGTATGTTTCAAGACAAAACCAAGCTTTTTTTTTTTTTTCTCACCCTTCTAACACATAAAAAGTGTACTAGAAGAAATAAAACAACAACAAAACACAAAAAAAAATATAAAAGCAAAGCAACTTACCTCTCATTCCCTCATTGCACACTTGCCTCTCTAAGCTAGCATTTTTCTCATTTATGTTTAATATATCATGACATTGTGTTTAATTTAAGCCTTTAACAAATTATGAGTTGTTTTTGTGGTTATTTAGCTTATTTTGTTTTTCATATGCATGACATGTGGTTAATTCCTATTTATTTGGCTGGAATTTATATATTTTTGTGCGGCTCTATCCAATGTTGTATCCAAAACCCAAAAAAAAATTGCCGTATCTGCATATCAGATACTCCGCCCCTATACCCATATCCACATCCGAAACACATCGGCAACTTAAGTGGTAAATAAGTGGCTTGAACTTGCTTTTATAGGCATTTGTAGCTTTAATTTCTCATTAGGGCTGACCTATGGGATATGAACCGACCCATAAAAAGATATTAAATTGGGTGATTGTTGGGTGACAAGAGACAAGGCCGTATGGGTCCGCACCAAACCGTGGTACGGTTTTATCCCATTCATATAGTTTCAGACAGGCAGTTCAAGGGATTGTGAAAATTTTGGGCAGGATGCCTAGGGATAGTATACGGTTGTGGACTGATATGATTAGTTTGTGAGTGACTGAGCAGTGTGAATAGATAAGTAAGTCACGGAAGAGAGATAAGGATAAGTCACCTAGGCTTGGAATGTGTGCACAAGTCATGCTTTAGGTGCAAAGCCAAAGTTGTCATTGCCAAATGATAATTTGCCAAATTTAAATGTCTACACAAATATGAAAGTGCTTCCTTATCCTATTTCACTTGCAAATCAGCAAGTATGTTTTGTAACCACGCTACTTCATCTGTTGTGGTGACAGCGTCTTTATATCCCACCTCAGTAGAAGAAAGGTCAGTATATTTTCCTTCTTCCTAAGCCGCAACCCTGTACTGTTCCAAGACTAAACACATAACCTTAACTCAATTTTGGGTTATTAATCGAGCTTGCTATGTCAGAATCTATAAACCTATTTACTTGGAAAGTAACGAAGACCATTGCTGATTTCACGTAACATAGTATCCTTTTGGATCCATCAAATGGTAAGATTTAGGAACTTTCATAAACCTTGAAATTTAGCTGACTTCAGAAGAAATATCAGGCCTAGCTGACATGAGATGATTAGGTGCAGTGTCTTCGGTGCAATAAAAGCCTTTGAAATTCTAATATTCAAGAAATCTATTAGATACAAATTCTACTCCATTATCAGTTCAGACTCTCAGAGGATTATTATCTTCTTTCCTGACTGGATTTCCTTGTTACTATGCTTTTAGTTGCAATAGATTTCTTCCTTCATGCTGGTGATTTTTCATGGAAACTGTGGGTATGTTTTTGAAATCAGACACATTTGAAGTGTTCATCTAAAGGCTGTAACTGGATTTCAAAAATATTTGAAAAGGTTTGAAGCTATAAACATACAAAACCATACATAATCAAAGAAATGGAATCTGAAAATGATATAAAAGAAATATCTTAACGCCCAACATTATAACAATTCAGATTTTAGGACATCACACTATCATACAATATTTAGAGAGTAGCACTCCCTCTCAAGCCTACATAGTCGAGGCCCTAGGTTCTAAAATGACAACTTATAAATACCCAAAATAGAAACTTTCTACATGATCATTAATATAATCAATGCCAACATGTTGACCCAATGTATCTGCACTACCACTATAATAGTCACTATGTCCACGATTTTCAAAGCACATGGAATGGAAAACAAACCTTACTCAACATAAACAAGGATTGATGATGTCACAGTCAATGTGTTCCTTTGGCACTGGCAGATTCAGTCCAATAGGTTCAGCTCTCTTAAAAAATCCAAGGTTTGGCAAAACTACTTGTGTTTTGGTCTCAAACCTTGTTACTATGGCTGAAAATGGAGTCTTAAGCATCCCACTTAAATCAAGTATCAACTACAATACTTCTTTAACTCTCCAGGCCTATCCTTTCTCAAAGGCCTTTCTACCCTACTTTTCTACTTGACAAGCTGAACATCCAACTTTTCCTTCTTGAATTACTGGTAATCATTGATCAGTTTTGTTCATGAGAGATTGGTTTTGAAAGTTTAAGAACACGTGCCTTCATTGCAGTTGGATATAATTTGTTCCACTCATTCACTCGTTCAATTCAAAATTCAAGGATGACAATATTTCATTTGCAGACATTCAATGAATTAGAGAGAAACAATTCCATGGGGCAGACATATATGAAGTGGACCCAAACCCAATCCAACTCTCAAGAGCTCTCGTATCATAATCTCTCAATGTACATCTGATCCATGATTCACTATTCTATGAATAGGCACAATTCACCAAACAGATCTTTTACAATACAATCTAGACCTTTATTATGATTCTGGAATTCTTAACTTTCAACAGATGTAGGAAGAGATCTACAGAAATAAAAAACATGGAGAAACGCTCATCGAGTAGAAAACTCAATGGAGAAAATCTAGAGCTTCTACATTTCCTACTGAAAAACTTTACGACAGAGTTAAAGAGATATGTGTTCACTTCAGAACAGTTACACCATGATTCCACAATAAACCACTACCTTGGTCTGCTTGGTTTCCAAACTGATCTCCTTTAGAGGTGTGCTGGAGTCAAAGAAGTATTCATACAAACAGTTGCAACAAAAGAGAGTGAACACGAGATTGTCATGATTGTACATGTTGAAGACTTATCTGTACTTTGAACAAATAATGATTACAAAAGATGTGTGGAAGCTTCTAAGATAAGTAAGATGTATACAGAGATATGTACAACGTTCAAAAATACACAATGTGACAGTATCTCATCATCTAAGGAAATATAGCAGCAAATATCACTATGTCTAATATTCCATGTGACCATGCCTAATCATTTCCTCCATTGTTAGAGAAATTGTCCACAATTTCTATTAAGATGTGGAAAGTGTTGCTCAAATGATAACAGGGACATCCACTTAGCTTAAGTTGGCAATGAACCTTTGCAACCAACCAACGAAGTGGTTTTGAGTGGAGTCTACTAGTGCCTGTACAAACATTAGGATATCTTCATTGAAAGGAGGCTGAAATACAAGAATAGTGTCCTTAGAAGGAGTGATAACAACCTCTTCCTCCACATCTAGTGCCTCATAAAGCTTGACATACATTCACACCATCATTCATAACATGTTAAGAAGGAAGATCCAACCTAAAAGCATTTTTGTCAATTTGTTGAAAAATGGTATAGCACCCACCCCAAATAAGTTTGGGCTTATGATCCTTCTGAGATTTAAACCTTGCAAAATGCAGAGGAATCTGATGCTGATAATGATGCTTTTATATTTAACCCAAGTCTTCAACAATGTATTATGAATTTGTGCATGGACTTTAGCCAAATATTTGACAAAAGAAGAAGCCTTTGCCAGCTTCTTTTGTTGATGAGATGAAGAAGTTGCAAGAGCTACCGAAATCCAATAAGGAGCAACTGGGGTTGAGATACAATATAGCAAACCTTAAATGGAGAGTGTCATGTGGAGACATGGATAGCTCTGCTATAAAAAGGTAAATGTTGTTTTTAAGTTCACTTCCAAGTGAGACACCAATTTGGTGTATGAGACCCCAATTAACGAACTCCGTAAGAGGATTGTTTCCCCATTTACCTTGTATGTTGTTCAGCAAGATGTACATACCCAAGCCCCCTCTAGCTTTGAATCTCTACCTTCTCTATAGAATCCACATGTCTTCACCATCAATCCCACTTAGGATGCACCATAACTATGTTGCAACACATGACCATAAGTATCTCACTACTTATTTTGTTTCTGATGATGCAGAGAGCATGAACCAAGGAACCGTTAACTACCTCAGTTTGACCATCAGTTGGTGCATGAAAAAATGTAGAGAACCTCAACAGACTGTCCAAAAGTTTCAACAACATTTTGCACAAGTGACTATGAAATTTTGAGCCACGGTTAAAAATTATATTAAGAAGCCAATGTGAAAACATACATGTGAAAAATCAAAAAACAACTCACTGGCTTTGGGAGCATCAATACTCTTATTGCAAGGAACAAATATGATCATTTTACCATGAGAATGGATTCCCAAAGCTTGAAGGGAACTAGAAGTGGCTTGTGGAAAACAAGATTTCTATTAGAGGGCTTACATTGACTGCATGGTGAATATCTTCTGAAGTTCTAGTAATAGATTTCGCATGCTTTCTCATTAGAGGCCAACAAAACATCTCTGTAAATTCTACAGTCTTCAATGAAGCAAATGACCACCATAACATGATGAGGAATATACCTCTCTAATGAGTGTGAGGCACACTGAAACAACTGGAACAAAAGCTGATTTAATTTGTATGGTAAATGATATCTTCATGTATAATCAAGGAAAACAGTTTAGTTTACAGTTGTAAGTTGCTGTAAAAGGTAAGAAACAACCAAAAATATGGTCTAGGAGTACAAAGTGCCTTTCTTCATATGCAGCAAACAACAAATCATCTCTTAATGTATAATCAAGAAAACAAGTTTGTTTTACCATTGCAGGTTGTCATGAAGAGATGAGAAACAGCCCAATACGTGGAACTAGCAAATAAAGTGAGTTTCAGTTTCAATCTGGTATTGAGAATATCAGTATGCAAAAAACTTGGAAGGAGGTCTACTCAACATATCAACAACTCCATTAACTGGAGAACATATCAACAACATCCTTCTATCTTCATTTTCTTTTACATAACAAAAGCAATCATCATTGTTTTGTATGGCTGTAGTAGTTGTACTACCGTTGATAATGATGCAACCACTGTTACAGTTGCACAATTGTTAAGACAATCGCATGACAGCCGTAGTGGTTGCCTGTGCACCAATGGTGGTCATGCAAGCGCCACCAGCAATCTTGCCTCCCTCATAAGAAAAAGAAGGACTAGGAAGGGGAGACGATAATGACCGTGAATATGAGAATAGACACAAGTATGGTAACATAGACTAGCTCATAATGATGACAAGATTAGAGTAGCACTGGGGTATAGAAGTCAAATATACCACATAACAGCCTAAGCGTGGCTATACGTGTCAATAACGATAGAGGTCTTAAGTTCATAAATGGAAACAAATGTTGCCCCGAAGCAAATATTTTTAGGTGCATACAGTGCCCAACCCTGAAGCGGCATTGACATTTCCAGGCCATTTCAGGGAGGGGTCCAACAGTTCTAGTCTCTTCTAGAGAATCTGAAATGTTTCCACAGAAGTGAAGTGTTTTCATAGTGGTACGGGGGTTTCTCATTTCATACAACATAGAAATATAGAATAGACGGTCAATGTTGTTAACAATATAAATTATGGTCAAAATAATAGTCTTTTTGGTCATTGTATATTGGCTTAGCCTCTTGGCTATCCACAAAAGAAAATAAAAGGAAATGAAACAGAAAAGACATGACAACATAAAGAAATTTGTATACAAGATGTCATCGAACCATATCCTAATACAACACTATGAAAAAGTGAGCAATCAAAGAAATTAACTTAATTAAATGAAACTCAATCAGACAGCCTTAAAAAAGAGTGGTGTGCCTTTGAGTGATGAGACTAGTGAAGATAATATATGAGTCATAAAAAAACTGAAACTCTGTACCATATATAGCTTTGCTTATAATTGTAACCTATTGCATTCTTTATTGGGTAAAATAGTGCAATAAGCAAAACATAATGTTAAATATTAAATATCCCGTCTTTTGTGGATATAAATCTGATCTTCATAATCTCGTAATCTTCTTTTGTCAATGCTTTGCTAAATTTGTAAGAAATATCTGGAAAAAATTTACCCTGTGCTTGTTTTCCACCATTTCAAATAATTCTGTCTGGTGTGACTCTAATTTGCCATTGTATGAAGCCACACTTGATTGATATTTTGCAGCAAGAGTTAATACACTTTGTCAAAAGCAAAATGGACTCCGACATTTCTTTGAAAATCATTTTCACTAACCTTTTTAGGGTTTATGCATCTAAATAGAGTAAGTAGTTGAAATGCGTACCCACAATCTTTGTCTGAGTACCCTCCGCTTCCTCTTCCCTTGTTAAGACAACAACGAACTTGCCAGAATCATACACCTCATTAGATATCAATGTTTATTGTGAAGATTTTCTGTGCTCGAGTGTACTGAAGATGAAATCAAACTCTTACCACGTAACTATGTTTCAAAGATTTCATAACTTTAACAGGATCCCTTCTCACTTCCAATGTCTTGGCCCACAGTTCACTAAGCTGAAATATAAAACCGAAAAAAATTCAAATAGTTATGACCTCTCTTGGGTCATTTTATTTATAAATGGAAATCTACAACAAAAGACAACAGATGCTTGAAGAAGCTGCATCTCATATGTACACCCAAACAGATCTGATAGATTTTAAACCTTAAGTAACCCTGGTAATCCCTGGATGGGTATGTTGCAACCCAAAACTCTAAAATAAATGGAAATGAACGACAGAGTAAAAATGTATGAAGAGCATAATCTGACAGACCCTTACTTTTACATTAACTTGAAATCGGCATATCTGCTACTGTTACTGCAACTTAATTAAAATAACATAGACCCGATGAATATAAAATAAGACATGGAGAAATTTCACAATGAATTTCTAGAGCTAAAAAAATAGCCACATTTAGTGATAAGTAGCAAATGTTAAATATCAAGAATAAACTCACCAAAAGCCAAGATAAGGTGAGCACTAGCACTGATTTTGTGCTTCTGCTCTTTCTTTGTTTGTACCGCCTTATATTATGTTGATTGTGATGCCTCTTAACCCTTTTTGAAGAAATGCAGGATATATTACACAAAAAAACATAAGAAATGCATCAAATGAGCAACACAGTTACAAGAGAAGTCTGGTCCTATGAAGGTTAGAAAAGCTAACATTTTAACCTTTGGTCCAAGGGGTAAGAGTCAAAAAATTAATGGAAAAAGGTAATTTTATATATATTATCTCTAAGAAACAGGATCAACTAAAATTGTTTTCTAAGTGTCCATCTGCCAGGAAAGTCTGGATATGGTTGCAGGCTGAACACAATTGTTTATTCGTTGATAAATTATGTATGTTCTCACGGCGAAAAAGAGTTTGGGCTGTAGTTTTCTGGACACATTGTGTTATTTGACACTCGATTATGTACTCATTACCCCTTTTTGCTGGCAAGATTATATTTTAAGAGCTACCTGGATGACTAAAGATTGCTACAAACAAATATGGTATACAATAAGGCTCACTATCATTGATGCTTCTCGATTTTATACTTCAGTCTTGAATTGAACTCTAAGGATGAATCTGGTTAGATTGCCTATTTCTGAAGGCAGAACTGTCCATAATAAATCTTTATTTAGCAACAGAATACTCTGTTTTTGGCTTTGCTCTCTGGTATTTTGGGCCACAGTTTATACTCAACATTTTACATAGAATTTAGGACTTGGCACCTTATGGATCATTCCCTAGCTTACAAAACCTCTGTATTTTTAATGTGTATGAAGACTGATTAAGCCTGGCTCAGCAAACCGTTTTCTTGATTTGTAAGGAAAACGGCTTTCAAGTACACGAGTGAGTAATTTAACCTTTTCACGGGGCTGGAAACGATTCCTCCTGCAATCAGGTAATCATCGGGAGTGCCTTTATTGGAGAATTTGTCTAAAGCCAAGCTGAATTTCTCCACAGCTGCACTTTGTACTCTGCATCTTGATAAGTGTGTGATACCACTTGAGAGCCAAGCCCTTAGCCTAGCCAGCTCAAAACGATTGAGCTGGCATTCAAATTCTTCCATTTGTGGCTTCTGTAAATTGAATTCCCCTGATTATTGTAGTTACTAAATCACGCACTTACTATGTACATCTAGCCTCTAAATATGTCATTTATATGCATGATTCCTAAGCAAGAGAATTACTCATTAACACCCATTTACTTTTCTTTGACATTGCTTTTATCATTTTCATCTTTATTGCTTACTGTTTTTTATTGACAACTTACAATTTTACATACCAGCCGACATCCAACTCATCTTTGATTTCATTGTTTAACCTTTTGAGCACCACTGTACAAGACCGCCCATTAGGGACAAGAGTTCCCGGGCGTTATTGTCCCCTCTAGGCGTTTTTGTCCGCTTTATCTCTTTTTTCTATCTTTCAGATGTTACTTCTTTATTGTCTTCTTTATCACCCTTGGTCGGCCTTTCACTTGTTAATGACGAAACTTAAGCAAAGGAATCATATATATACATGTCTTATTTAACCTCATTAGGGGCAAGTATTCAAGAGGCACATACATCTACAAGGAGCTAATATTTTCTATTTACTACATCAAGGACTACATACTTCACTACATAGGGAAGCTATTCTGAATTTCATACCAAACATTTACATTTGGGGAAAAGTAGTTGTAGCCCGCTATCTTCTTGTGCGATCGGGCACTAAGGCAACCTAGCTCAAGGACACTATTCCAATCACACACACACTAGAACTACATTGAGTCTAAAATGTAGTGCAACGCTCGGTGACAATCACATTGGGGTGACCGCCGAGGTCAATCCGACTCAAGCATATGCATATTTTTATTCATCTAATGTGTGCTTGAGTATTGTGCAAGTAGCTAGGGTTTATTTTGCAGCTATAGGTGCAACACAACGAACCTGATGCGACATACAATGAACTAAAGGCGACAAGAAGCGACACAAAAATAATCAAATCCTCAAGATTTCTTCGAGCAACAGCGCCCAAAACAGATACTAGCGCATGGGCAGCCCTATCCCTTTCAGCGCTCCTATCCCCGAGATCGTCACACCCAGTTTGAGAATCGAGCTTACGCAATTTAGAATTAGCTATTCCGGACCATCCATCAACCCGTAATCCGCCTAGATCTTCGATTACAAGCCGAGTCATTCTCCAAACCCTATCTATCACTTTTGTTTGTACTTCTTTGGCTTGATCTTGCATATTTACTTGTTTATCTATCTCGATCAAGAATGTCCTTACATTAGATTTTAATTTTAATAAATCAATTATTCACAACCACAAAAGTAAATGTCAACATTTTTGGTTATTAAAACAACTATTTTTTATTTTTTATCAAATTTGATCGGAGAGGCATCCTTAATAGGTTTGTCCTGATGCATATAAATTCCTCAAGATTATATGTTTTATTAATTCAACATACACTTTCATTTTTCAATCTAGGTTTTCTACAAAGATCTTGTTATTTTAAGGTAGTTCTTGCCATTCATATATCACCGTAATGGATTTGTATTCATCTTACTCTCGGGGTGTCTAAAGGGTTGTGATATAATGGATCATAGTGCATTTGTATAAGAGTAGCCAGGTTTGAAACCCCGATACCACAATAAGGCAGCATAGTGCGGGTGGATTGGCAAAACCGGTTTCTCCGGAGCTTGATCGTGAGGTTGAAACCTTAAAGGGTGTCAAAGTCCCCTTGCTCTAAAAGAGTATATCACAAGGCATGTTGGCTAAGTTGGCTAGGAGCTTCTATTTTGTCTTTAGAGCAAGTCCTACCAATATGTTGATGAACCCTATCCGTGGAACATTCAAAGATTGATGAATTCTTACATTGGAACAAGAACTTTAGGCACTCGACCACATAAGGTTATTTACGCCTCAACCTCTTAATGTCAACTGCGAAGTGGGCGTAGCAAACCCTCTTCTTGTGGGTTGAAGTATATTGGCTAACCTATCTAAAACCTAGAGTTTTACCTTTACACCGACTTCGCCACTATGTCAAGTAGCCTATCCGTGATTCATCGAGGGGTAACATGGGATTGTCTCTCAAGTTGTGGGACTTGTTACTTGAGACAAACCTCCAAGAGAAGGTTGGTTCCTCTACCTAATCTTAATGCTAAACTACTCCTAAGGAAGGAAATGCAACTATCTAATCCTACTCTAACAATCCAAGGGACCGGGAGAGAGAAAGATGCATGAAAATGGGAAATCTTACACTAATAGAGGTGATAGCACCAAGAAAAGGGGTGGAAATACTCTAGTGAGGGAAAAGGGAGAAGGAAAATGGAGAAGGGAGAGGCAAACAGAGGTGACACAAACCCAAAGCTTCATTCACCATCTATTCTCCATGAAACACAATAAAATGAACTTGCAAGTGAGAAATACATGCACAAAATACCATAGCAAGAATGGAGAGGCAAGGAAATACAACAAAATATGAGCTAGGTTGAGAGAAACACCACAAAACATAGATTTTATTGCTTTCAAAGTATGCACAGTCCATTACATGTGAAGAAAGAAGGCACAAGAACACTTGTCAAGCCCAAAATGAAGGCTTACAACTCACATATTGAGAAACTATTTTGACAGAGTTTCCCTACATCCCATAATATCCCCTCTCAAATGAGAGGTTTTTACAATATATAGAAGAATGTGAAAAAGAGAGAAGAGAGAAACTCAAATTTCTGCTCCCACCCACCAACAAGATGCATTAATTGTCTAAAAGGGGGATGGGCACCTTTACAAACCATTCCCCAATGATATCTTGTTTGTGGGAGAAGAAAAGGCACCATACTCATTAAATCTGATTTTTCAACTACTCGAAATTGAGCATCTTTAAATGCTAGAAGAGTTTTCTTCATTTTCTCCCACCTACTCTCACATAACTCAAGATTTTATGTTTCCATGGTGTAGAGCATGAAAAGACCTTTCCAATGATATAAATTTTATCAAATTTGGAGCATCCGAGGGAAAAGATATGGCCATGCGGATCCAAGGGCGTCATGAGGAACATGGGTTCCAAATGTTATCACATCCGCATTAAATTCATTTCCCTTTGTCTTTTATTTTCCTTTGGCCTTTGTAGGTATTTCGGGTTTTTGAGAACTCGAACCGAGGAACTAGTTCGCTTTGTTCCTTATATCTCCGCTTTATCCGCGCTTGCTTTGGCTTGAGTTGTTTTGTGGGTGGAACAAGCCCTGTGGGGGACAACTAACCCCGGTTCACCGCTTAATCTTGCCCTCCGCCTTGGTTTCCACCTCCACACTTAGTTCCTCCGCAGCCTTTTCCATCCACAACATACTCTCCCTGACTTCGCCTTTGTTTTCGGCCCATTGCCTGCCCCCTGAGTGAACTAGTTCCCGGCATGGAACTAGTTCCGCGGAACCTTAGGTCCTTCCACATCCCAGCATTTCCGCACTACACTACCCACTCCACTTCCTTTATTCATCGTCCCGGCATTGGGTGCGGGAGAACTTGTGATCCCTGCGAGGAAGCTTGTTCCTCCACCATTGTTCTCTCCGCACATGAGGTTCCACCCGACGTCACTTCCGCCCGCAATACACTTAACTCCCAGCCAACTTCCTTTGCTTTGGAAATGTGACCGAATGTGGAAACTAGTTCCCGAGCTTTCCTCATGGAACTTGCTCCACGATTCACTTGTCTCTCCACATCTCCCTCCGCATAACACTACTTCCGCTTCCAAACTCCTTTGTTCATCGAGCCAAATGCCTTCAAGGAGACAAGTGGAACAAAGGAATAGTTCCTCTGGTTCCCGCGATCCTCTTAGACCCGTAAAACCCTTTGTATCAATACACTAAAAATGACCCATTTTCTCAAATTTTTCTAAGTTCTTGGATTTTTTTCTTTTGGTTAAGTATGAACGAGGAGTTAGGCAAGGAATAGTAGAGTGCCTCCAAAGCCAATTTTCTCCAATTTTATCATTTTTCCCAAAAATTTTGGCTAAGTTTGGAATTTTTGAAGCCTTTGAGAGAAGGCATCATAGATGCCTTAAGACCAACTCAAGTGCCCAAACATGGAAAAATACCTATTTTTCACCATTTCTTCATTGAAGCTCCACCAACTGCCCAAGTCCAATTTTTTCCAAGTTGTCCAATTTTTCCCGGGGGAAAAATGGATAACAATTTGCGACTCACGGGGTAATATGCCTGCTAGATTGAAAAGATCAATGGCCTTGAAACATCCATTGGGCATGGAGTCAACCTAATAATCATGAAAATAATCCAAACTTGAAGAATTCAACCCTGAATCCACTTGAAGCACTAAACCGAAGCTGAACCTTGAATTGACCATCTCATTATAAAATTTTATGAATTAATTTTTATGAGAGTGGAAAATTGTTTTGAATCTAAAACTTCATCTGTTCCTCTGCAAATGATCTATTGAGACAAAGAATGAACATCTGAAACTATCCCAAATTTGATTTTTCCAAATGTGAAAAACTAAATTGATTTCTTGGCAAGTATGAAGCATCATGTAGAGTTAAGAATTCACATGTTGATTTGGCAATGAAGTGCATGCACTTGGAATTGTCCCAAACACATTGCTTTCACCCAATGGACCATGCGTGCAACAACAAAACAAGGTCACAAAAACTATGTACAAAATGGAAAATCATACATGTTCCAAGTGGAAACATGCAGAGTGTGCACAAACACTTCTTTTGCTGAAAAAAACCTAAACTACCTACTCTAACCAAAGGCAAAGGAAACTCAAACAAATCCTACAACAAGTAGGGAGAAGTAGTTGTCTTTCCTCACAAATTTAGACCATGTGACTGATTTAGCACTGAACATGGTCATAAGTAAGAGTGAAAAATTGATTTGAAGTTGGTTTTCACCCTTTTCATCAAAGTATCAACTGAAAATAAAAAATACCTCTTTTAGTTGTCTATATTTGGATTTGAGAGGTATTGCAGCTGATCCTTGGTACATTGTAGCTCTTCCTCATGCTCTAAAGTGAGCATGATTTGTTCCAACTCCTTTTTTGGCTCTAAACTAGCCAAATACCTGATTGGGAAAGGTCTGATCCTTGAATTTTCCCATCTTCTTTTTATGTAACCCCATGAATGGAGTCACAAGGAGCACTTTCTTCCTTTCCTTGGGTGTCTGCAAACTGATTTGTGCTTTGTTTTTGTTGTTCTTGTACAAACATGACTGTCTCCACACTTGTATTCTGATTTTCTTCCTCGAACAAGAAGTGTGAAAACTAAAACTTACCATCCATGATGACCTCTGATTTAGCAATGGTGTCATCATATTCCTCTTCCTCCTAGTCATTAAGCATGAAGTCTGAAAGATCAAACTCCTTTCCATCTTTTCTCCTCATGAGGACTGATTTGGGCAGCAGGCTCTTCTTTGATGTTCTCCTCCATGGCAAGTTCATCAACAAAATCAAGTTCCAATCAGGAGGAATATGAAGGAATGGAAAGATCTGCAATTTTACTATCAAAAGAAAGTAAAAAAATTTCAATAATGATATCCTCTTCATCCAAGACCTCTGAATCTAATATGTTCTCCTCCATTGGATTGATTCTTAGAAGATAAAACTGCAGCCTCCATGAATATGATGCCATTATATGCACACACTACACTCAGAACATAGAGATTGTTGATCATCTTCTTCTTGTGCTTGCTCTCTAAAAATCAGCTTCACCCTTTTGTTCTTCAATCCCAACCTTTGTTGAAGGTTTGACCAGTTGTGGCATTTGATTGGTTTCAAATTTTGAAGCCCAATCCTTCAAATTTTTCATAAGTTCTTCTTTGTTGGGTTCTTTAATTTTGCTACCCTCCTTGACTGATTTTCTGATTTTTTCTTCCCAAAATGGATTTGGGAATGCAAGAGGAGGGGTGGGTTGGGTTTCAACATGATTTTTCAATGTTTGTAATGAAGGGGAAGGTGTGAAACTTCTTCTTGAAGGAGAGGGAATGGAAGGAGAAGCTTTAAGAAAGCTAGGAATTTTAACCTTAGGCTTGGGTGGTTGATAAGGGATAGGCATTGATATTGATATGGTAAAATTTTAGAACATCCCATTGACAGGGTTCTTTAACCTTAGATCCATCAACCTCTAATGCTTGCAAAGATGAAATAAAATCAACCATTTGAGTAAAGGATTCACTCATTACCTCAAGCCTTTGTTGTGGGCTAAGCCAACTAGGTATAGGACCTCCCCATTGACAGGCTGCCTAAAACCAGGTTGTCTAGCTTGCAATATTTGTAGTTTCTCCTTGACAATCTGCAAGATCTCTATCCATTCTTTGAACTCTACCTTCAAAATCATCTTCAGGTGTAGAAGATGACCTCCAAAGTCTGCATACTCCTACTCTTGAATAGCTCCATGGTTTGATGAATGACCATATTGGTTTACATCTGGCTCATAGGAACATGCATACTCAATCTGATTTTGTCCATAAAACTGATCTGAGGTGTGTTATAACAGCTTGAAGAAGAATTTTTGCAAGGTTGGAGGTGGATATGAATGGCACTATTGCTACAAAATGAGAGTTCCAAGAGGAAATGAAGTCATGATTGCACAACTTCATGGGAAGAGAAAATGAAATGAATGTAAAAGAAAGGAAATGGTCTATTGATTAAGAAAATGGGTTGATTAGATCAGTGGAGTCGCCAGATATGCTTGAAAATGCCTCCAAAGGCTGAAATATCACCAAGAGCACATCAAACTTGGTGAAATGAAATGTACACCAGGATGTTGTAATGGAACACCTGCAAAATATGACTTCAATCTTCTCCCACCGGGCATGCCAAAACTATTATCACCCAAAAAATAACACCCTCTAATTTGTCATGTATGTGTGGATGAGCAATCAATGTTTTTGGGTAACATGGGATTGTCTCTCAAGTTGTGGGACTTGTTACTTGAGACAAACCTCCATAGAAGGTTGGTTCCTCTACCTAATCCTAATGCTAAACTACTCCTAAGCTAAACTAATCTACTCTAAGGACCAGGGAGAGAGAAATGTTGTTAAATCCTACTCTAACAATGATAGCACCAAGAAAAGGGTGGAAAAGGGAGAAGGAAAAGGAGAAGGAAAATGGAGGAGGGAAGGTCAAATGAGGTGACACAGACCCAAAGCAGCATTTTACCTTCTATTCTCCATGAAACACAATCAAATGAACTTACAAGTGAGAAATACATGCACAAAATACCATAAGCAAGAATGAGAGGCAAGGAAATACAACAAAATATGAGCTAGGGTTGAGAGAAACACCACAAAACATAGATTTTATTGCTTTCAAAGTATGCACAGTCCATTACATGTGAGGAAGAAGGCACAAGAACACTTTCCAGCCCAAATGAAGGCTTACAACTCACAACTGCTCAGAAACCATTTTGGCAGAATTTCATTACAATTTTGCAATATCCCCACAAATGAGAGATTTTTACAATATATAGAAGAATGTGAAGAGAGAGAAGAGGGAAACTTGAATTTCTGCTCCCACCCACCAACAAGATGCATTAATTGTCTGAAAAGGGGCATGAGCAGCCTTTACAACACCATCCCCCAATGATATCTTGCTTGTGGGAGAAGAAAAGGCACCATATCTCATCAAATCTGATTTTTCAGCTACAGCTGTGCATCTTTAATGCTAGAAGTGTTTTCTTCATTTTCTCCCACCTACTCTCATCTAACTCAAGATTTTTTTGTTCCATGATGAAGAGCATGAAAAGACCTTTCCAATGATATAAATTTTATCAAATTTGGAGCATTTGAGGGTGAGATATGGCCATGTGGATCCAGGGAGATCGTGAGGAAAACGGGTTCCAAATGTTCTATCACAGTCCACATTAAATCCTTATTTCGCTTTGTCTTTTATTTTCCTTCGACTGCAGTATATTGGGTTTTCGAGGAACTCAAGGCGGGAACTGGTGCTTGGCCGTAAGCTTTGCGGGGAACTAGTTCTCCAAATAAACGCGACCTTAGGCTCTTCCGCATCCCCTTTTCTCCGCCTTTTACCGCACCTTATTCCCGCTCCACTTCCTTTGTTCATCGGCTCTGGCCTTTGCAGAGAACTTATACCCGCAAGGAAGTGTTCCCTGCCACTTAGCGATCCGTTCTCCCGCATGAGGTTCCACCCAACGTCCTTCCACCTGCAATACACTAGACACTTAGCCAACTCCTTTGCTTTGTGGCCCGATCGGCATTGCGGGGAACCGCTTACCTCGTGGAACTTGTTCCACGGTTCCTTGTCCAGCCCACAACTCCGCGAACACTACCCTCGTCCACAAATCCTTTGTTGTGCAGCCAAATCGGCAAAATCGGGGAACATGAGGAACTAAGGAATAGTTCCTCTTGTTCCTCCCAAACCCGCAAAACCCGCATTACACCAAAAATGACCAATTTTCTCAAATTTTTCTAAGTTCTTGGATTTTTTGAGTTAAGTATGAACTAAGGAGTTAGGCAAGGAATAGTAGAGTGCCTCCAAAGCCAATTTTCTCCAATTTTACCATTTTTCCCAAAATTTTGGCTAAGTATGGAATTTTTTGAAGCCTAGAGAGAAGGAGATAGATGTCTTAAGACCATTCAAGTGCCCAAGACATGGAAAAATACCTATTTTTCACCATTTCTTCATTGAAGTTCTACCAACTGCCCAAGTCCAATTTTCCAAGTTGTCCAATTTTTCCGGGGAAAAAATGGATAACAGTCAGAAAAATATGTCCTCGAGATTGTGGAGTATTAAAATATAGCTAAGAAAATGCTCTTAATGAAGGGAACTACTAATTTCTCTCGTAGAATAAATACTCTTTGAAATTAGAAACAGTTTGCAAGAAGCTGGTGTCATATGTCAAACGAAATTTTATGAGTATTTTGGAGTCATCAACGTTATTGAAATCTCACTATTTATCTATCTATCGAGCCATCCCTTCTTACAATTCTTTTAGGAGATTAAAAATAAAATTGCTACTTAGAAATATTTGAAAAAACACAAGGTAAAGTTGCCATTTAGCACCAACATTCCCTGAAATGCCTTCAATTTTTTTGGTTCGAGATTGTTTATGTGTTTCCAATTATAGCTTATTTTGTTTGCAGGTGTAAATATCGTACCTGAAGTGGATCGACATCTGCAATGTCGGAACTGTAGATATAGCGAGGTGGAAGAAGAGGCGACCATAAGGGCTTTCTAATATTAAGACACGCAACAGGCGCTGCAATTCGAACCCTGGGCAGGCTTCGCTGCAATTCTGACCTTGCATTGAAACAATTCGCCTGCCAAAGGTTAATTTCAACCTCGTTAAGTACGCCATTTAAATTTTTCAACCAAAACTGCAGAGATTTCGAAATAATAGTTTGGATTAGTTTTGTCGGACCGCTGAGTGTGGAGAAATTGTAGGAGGGAATCGGGCAAGGGCCATAAGTGAGACGCTACAAAACTATCCAGGCATGTCGACGGTCCAATTTTGAATTATATTTTTCTGCAAAGCTCTCCGATAAGATAGCGTGTTTTGCGTCCTTCAAAATAATTAAATGCAAAGCTTACAATTTGGAGGAAAAAAACTCTATTAGTAGCCAACGTACTGAAATGTACAATGGAAACACGAAAGGGTATGGATGGAGGAAGTGAAATTGGATGGAATGAATTAGCACCAGAGGAGATGGGCAACAAAGAAGGGGTTTTAAAGAGGACAAGTGCAAGGGTGGGGAAAACTCAACATGAAACAAATATGAAACTTTTCTCTCCTACAAGTGCATGTCATTTATGTTAATCATTTGAAGAAGATAGGGGCGGTGTACAAGAGGATGAGACAATGAATCAGAGTTGATCTCATTCACACTATTCATGTGAGTGCAATTTGTAGTGTTGATCTCATTTGCACTATTCACGTGAGTGCAATTTGCAATTAAAGGGACTAAAATAAAAGGGGAAAATGAAACAGGTTCCAGTTTCAAGACTCAACCGCAATGCCCACTTCTTGTAGAACAATATCACCCCTTTCATTTGTAAGCTCAAGTAATTATCGAAAGCAGTTGATGATGTGTGAATAAGTATCAATAATCGAGTGCTTCCAATGGCTGGTCACATGAGTGAAATGTAGATTTCAATAGGATGAAGTTTACTTTGTTAGATAAGAAGAAGACCTAAATGGAAAATATGAACATTGGTTGTTTCTTATAGCAATTTGCAAGACCCCTTTTCAATATAAAGCTTGAGTAAATGGAGGGAAGTCGACGATGTAACCTATTGGGATTACTGTGATTATATTAATGTGTTTGAATAACATAAGCATAGAACTAATACAAGAAACAAAAATATAATGAACATAAAAATATCTATAAAAAAACATGTTATATTAAGAATAAATTTTGACACAAATTTAATAAATTAAAGTATTATTAATAATAAATGGTCGCATACATTGGAATGCAAGGGACAATAGGTGATGCAACAACAAACATAAATGATTGAGCACGCTGGCAGAGATGGTCATACGAGAAAAAGTATGTGTCAATTGAGCTTTGATTTTTTATTTTTTATTTTGCGACATCAAGGCCAATCAATTGGACAACATTTAATATGGCGAGATAAGATGAAGAAAGGAATGTGTTGTCATGTGTTTTTGCAAAGGCAAAATTCAATGTTGAAACATGACAACTATACCCTAGTGTCAAAAATTTACTTGTAAACCCTCCCAAGCACTCCTCCGGATCAGTTCTCCCTCATGTCATGCATATCCCAATCCTCCAAGTGCTCATATATGTTGTAAAACATTTCCCAAGTATTTGAAATATGAAAACAAGCTCATGAAGTTCTTCTAATGTGGTGCTTCTCGGATGCCATTCTTCGATGAGACCTAGAAAGACTATTTCTAGCCTTTTCAAGACATGTGTGCACCCTCTGAGACAAAGTTGAAGGCCCAAATTCATTGAGAATTGGTATTGAGGAGCTAAGAACATAATGCAAGTGATTTAGGAAAGTTTACGAGATATTTTAAGGTTTAGGAAAAGTTCAATGAAAGTGGATTTTTGAAGGTAAACGAGCTTGCAGTTCAAAACAGTGACTAAGCTTCGGAAGATGATTTTGGGAGCTCCGTAAAGATTTATAGGTCAAAAAATATATCATTGGAGAGATACTTAAATGCTCTAAATGATGGTTCTTTCATATTTTTCACAAGACCTAGGTGTTTCTTTCCACAACCCATTTTCAGGAGTGACTATGTAGTCTCGAGAAAAAAAGGATATTTTTAGGGATTTTCAAGCATAATTAGATCATGTGACCCATCCCATTATTCTCAAAAGTATTTTTGGAGTCAAATTACTATAAAAATTGCCCAAACATTCCTCTTGGAGCTTTGGAAACTTCGTCTTCAAGGCTCTCCTCAAGGTAAGCTTTCGGAAGTTGGTCATTTCAACAGGTGGACACATGTCACTCCCAGAATGTGGCGCACTTTTTTGTCCCGTATGTCCCATCCCCTTGGGACAATTGGGATACAAAAATTTTACCATTCCCAGTTGAGCCCCCTGGTCCATCATATGACCCTGATGAAGCCCAAGTGATGCAAGATAAGCCCCTTCTCACCTCATCCTAGCCATTCTCGTTGTGTAACCACATAGTGACACTTGTCATGCTCATGTGAGTACGCACTTTTCTATCCCATCCATCCCATCCCCTTGGTACATTTGGGACACAAAAATGTGCCCCATGCCCATATTAGCCCTCGGTTCTTCACATGACCACGGGAAGGCTCCGCATGAGCCATTTTTCAGCCCCTTCTCCTCTCCACCTTGTCAAATCACCTTCCACCACCTGTCACTCCCAGGTGAGGGTGAATTTTCTACCCCATCTGTCTCGTCCCTTGAGTACGCTTGGGGTAAAAAAATTCACCCCACTCTAGCCCTTTGCTCGGAGTTCTTCATGTGACCAGGTCTCAAAACTGCCTCACTGGGTTTCTAAGATATAAGGAGAAGCCAATCAAAGCAAGTACTTGATCTTCCAAAGATGATTTTGGGAGCTCTATAAGGAGTTAAAAGTCAAAAAATACTCATTGGAAATCTTGTATAATTATCTACATGATGAAATTTTCAAATCCTTCATAAGATATAGACGCTTCTTTTTATAGCTCAATTTTGGAAGATACACACTATTGTCATGAGAAAGAAGGATAAATCTAAGGGTGTTTAAGGAATAACTATATCTTGGGACCCATCTCGTTGTCTTCATAAGGCTCTTGGGATTCAAAATCATATATGGGTTCATCAAAAATGACCTCCTGGAGCTCCAAAAATGTCATCTTCAAGGTCTCTCTCAAGGTATGCTTTCACAGTTAGAAATTTTCACCTCCTGGTGCATGGCACATTTTTCTATTCCATCTATCCCATCCCTTTGGGACAGTTGGGCACAAAAATGTGCCTAGCCCCATTTTTTCCCTCTGGTCCATCATATGACCTTGTTTAAGCTCCATGATGCATTTTAAACCCTTTCCACCTCATTCTTGTTGTCATATCTTCAAGCCTACATTAATGGTTGTCATGATGCAGTAGCAAAAGGGCAGTAAGGCACCTCTTTACTTTCAGAGATCTGGTAGTTGGAATCGCGTGAAAATTGGAGTAAACAATCCCCGAAAAATCTAGTTTCATGTGAACTAATTTTCATGCCATGAAGTCCCTATTTTGTAGGGATATTGAGGACTGTATTTTTCATTAGAATTCTTCACTCCTCAAAGAGATGGTCAATTTCCCAAAGATCCGAAAAGCAAAATCATCTTAAATTTGGAGGGAAGGGTCTTCAAAAATCTAGTTTTGTTGAAATTAGTTTTTATACGATGAAGTTGTTGATTCTTCGAGATATGAAGGACTAATGTTTTTCTCGGATTCTACCCTTTTTGATAAAAACCCATTTTCCCACTTGTTCGAGACAAAGAAAATAATCCAAAAATCGAAATCAGGGGAATCTTGGAATAAAACCCAAAATTTCAAGGCTTCTTTCGTTGCAATCTGACACCTCAATGTACTTGCAAAAATAGCAAGTGTCCATGGCGGGCATGCCTAAAAATAGTAAGTGGTTGAATAATGTGAATTCATGACATTCATGATCCTCCGGACAGGAAAGAAACATTAGGGAATGAAAGTAGGGTTATAGGATGGTCCCGTAGCTCAAATAGAGAAATCAAACTTTCATCGTGGTCTTGGAAGTATCTTTTTTATCTCAGTTGGGGTGAGCCGGTGAGCTAGGTGATGCTTATTCCAATGCATAAGATGGGTGGTTTAAAACAAGTTAGTTTGAGTGAGCTCAGTGAGCTCAATGAGCCCAGTGAGCTAAGGGAGTTGATCAATCAAGCATCAAGATGATTATCATGAGCAATGTTTGCGGTCATCTTGAGCTCATATCAGGGGATCTCTCAACAAGTGTTTTGAACACTCATTCGATAGCCCGAGGTGTCTCATGCCTCATGCGAAAGGAGGATATTATGATAATCATCAGTAAGGTCTTCATCAGAAGGATCTTCTTCAAAAAGATCAATCAATCCCCTTCCATTCTCCTCTTCTCTCCCTTTCATATAATTCTTTGTTGTGCACAATCATGGTATTTTTTCATATTCACTTAAGTGATAATATTTGTAATTTGTAAAAGTTTTCTCTCAAAATTATAAGAGAGATACTAATTTTTTCTCTTCTAGGGACAATTGAAAGGTCATAAGCGGAATAGGAACAAGAAGAGTCATGTGGGGAGATGAAAGGTCAATTCACAAGGCTATAAATTGGGATGGATTCTCCATTCCAAAGGATCCAAATTTTTATAATTTCTACTTTGTAACAATTGTGAATTGTTGTTTGGATGTTGAAATTTGTATCACCAACACAAGGAATAAAAGCTACATTCTTCCATTTCTTTTCTCATGTGTTTCTCTACTCTCTCTTTTCTACAACTTTGTAAGTATGGTGATCAAGAAGGAACTTGGTGTCCTTGATGAATGAATCTAAAGAGTTGTGTCTGGATTTGTTAGTCTCACTAGGTGCTTCATTGTTGTTTTCCTCCAATTAAATGTTGAACTAATCCGGTTATTGGGTGTGAACTCTACAATTTCCTACTCACAACAATAACCTCCCCTCTCATAATTTCTCTCCTTTATCCCTCATCCCCTGAAAAGTTCCTCCCTTGCACCTTGTCAGCATTGTACTGGCACTTTTCCATAGGTTTAGTGAAGTGTTCCTACGAGATCCCAAGCCTATTTGGTCACCCCACAAAAGAGAGATAGAATTATGATAGTTTACATTCAATAATTGGAGCCTCCCCCTACACAATAAGGAGGGGCTTAGCCCCATGAGCGTTGGTGGAAACACATAATTTTCCATATCGACATAGATTCTTTGCGTGATGAAATTTTTTCTTGTGAAAATATAGATGATAGTGAATATGATTCTGATAATAATAATGCACATGTTAATGATGATATTTCTTGCATTAAGATTGTTGAATGTGAATATATACCTCATATCTCTTCTGCTTCGAAATTATTTCCAATGATTTCCATGTTGAAACTAATGATAATCTTAGTGCATCTCCTACTATTCATGTTGATCATACACCCATTGACTCCCCACATACTACACCTTTAGAGCCTTCACATACATCCTCTCCTCAAGTCCCTATGATCACTCATAATGGAAAAATTTAACCCCTCAACGTGCCTCTCATTGCCCAAACCATTCCTCCACAAGATATCCTTTCTCTCATGCATGTTGTTGGTGATTTACAAAGCAAAGTCCATACCCTTACCTTAGAGAGAAAATCCTATTATGCTTCATTTGACAATAATACTCTTCTTGGAAATCCCATTCCTAAGAAAATTAACAATTCCATTTTCCCTAAAGTTTTCACCATGCCTACTTTCTCACAATTTAATGGCATGAGCAATCCTTACTTACATCTTAAAGCTTTTCAATTAGCCATGGCTTCATATTCCAATGATAGTTTATTATTAAAAGCCTTCCATCATAGTTTGTTGATATTGTTCTTCAATGGTATACATATTTACCTAATGGATCTATTAGCACTTATTGTAATATGGAGGATGAATTCCTTAGACGTTTCATTTCCAATAATGGGCCTAAAGTTACATATGACGTTTACCTTCTTTGCATCAAGGAAAGACAACCAATTATAGATTATATTTTACGCTATAATTATTGCATGCATCATTTACTTTTTCAGCCCATTGATCTAGAAATGCAATATATCTTCTGTCATGGCTTAATTACTCCTTTAAAAGAAAAGTTATGCGATACATGTGATTCCTTTACTCTTCTTTGCTATAAAGTTATTGACTTGGAAAAGATTTACTTGTGGATCATGTTATGGTACGTGTTTCTACCTCTTTTGCTCCTCCCCCACCTACTAAGTACTCTACCCTCCCATCTATTAAACCCCCTTCACGGTCACTATTGTCACTTGGATCGTGCACCCACCGAATCATCAAATGATCCAAGATAACATGGGAACACCCCCAGGTGTGGAACCTTGCTCTTTGAAATGAACCTCCTGAGAAGGTCGACTTCCTTCTAAACTATATGCATCTAATATAATGAAAATATAATATCGTAATAACATAAATTAAATTTGAAAACTTACTCTTCATTCTTATTATTTCATAGGAAGTATTACACCCATTTATATAGGAGAGGTTGTTCCTATATTTAAGGAGAGATAATTTCCATAAATATCTCCACACATAACTCCTAAAACAACTCCATGTTATTTTACATGAGATTTTTTTTTCTCACAAAACAAATATTGTTAATGAGTTGTTTACTCAACAACTCGTGACAATATTTACTCACCCACTCGTAATTACATTTACCATAATGTAATTAACTATTACAACACATTATATTATCCTAGATAATATAATCACTCACATAATATTCTATGTTCACATTACAATATAAATATTCCTAACATATAAGATTAGATTGCAAAATATACAAAAGACTAGAAAACAAATTATATTATTCAATTCTTCAAGAAAAGAGAGAGGAATAACTAAAAATACTTGGAAAAGGTGATGCGCCAATAGCTTAATGAACAAGAAGATTAGCTTTACAAGCACATAATACTTTTACAGAATAATAGATGACATGCATAACTTTCTATTTCTTTTCTCCAACAAATAATTATTATGAAAGTAAGATTTATTAATAACATAAGGTATTTTTTCCTATTCCACAACTTAAATAATAAGTCTCATTAATCACAATTTGCAATCTTGCTAAATAAATATAATTAGTGTTAATGTAGGATAGATCATCACATACTAGGAAATAAGAACATTCACAAGTATAAAATGAGCTATTTGAATACACAACACATTAAAAACATGAAGGCAAAATATTGGTTTTGTATATAGCATTGAGGATAAACCATGTATATGAGGACTCAAAAAGCCAGAGCCTCCTTACACAAATGATCCAAAAATCCCCTATTACATAATACATCATTTCTATTTATAGACTAGGAAGGTTGAGCAATTATAGCTACTCCTCTTAACTATTACATACTAAAATTAGGATTCATTTACATCTATGAAATATTCCTCAAATATAGCTAAACAGCTTGTGTAACTTTGACCAAAGAAACTTACTTTTCAATCATTGAATTCCTAGGGAACTTGGGACCTACTTTGCATGATTCAACCTTTGAAATGGTCTGGGATGGAAGTCAAGGGTTGAGAAATACTTTAAGAAAATCAATAACTCAAATGGGTTACAGGAGAAATCCCAAAAAAGTTTGAAAAAATCAAGAAAATAAGTAATCGGAAGTCGAAACCGAAATGCACTAAAAGTGCAAAATGGAAATCAACCTCCAAAATGCACAAAAAGTGCAAAATGGAACTCCAAACCCAAAATGCATGAAAAGTGCAAAATGGAACTCCAAACCTCCAAATGCACTAAAAAGTGCAAAATGGAACTCCAAACCCAAAATGCACTAAAAAGTGCAAAATGGAACTCAACCCCTAAAATGCACAAAAAGTGCAAAATGGAACTCAAAACCTGAAATGCACTAAAAAGTACAAATGGAACTCCACTCCGAAATGCACAAAAAGTGCAAAATGGAACTTAACCCCAAAAATGTACTAAACATGCAAAATGGATACTCGGCATTTTTCGAGATTCTCACAAAAAAAGGGGCTTGCATCAAAACTTTAAGAACATGAATTTTGCAAGGAATAGACATGTAAGTGGGTAAAGTGACTTAAAATTCAACATTTTTGGTGACATCCAGGGAATTCTTTGCCTCTAAGAAAAAGTCCAAAGAGCCTTAATTAAGTCCATTGGGCAAGGAGTCAAAAAAATGCTCAAACCAAAAGTAATGGAAGTTTTTCTTCCCATGACATAATGGAGCAATTTCCAATGGCTCTTTTCAAGGTGATCTTGTCGGCCCGAAGGGCGGTCTTCGCTTAAGTATGTCATGTTTTATACATACTTCAAGAGGAAATATGCAAAGTGTGCGCGGGAACTTATTTTACTCGAAAGTAAACCTACCTACCCTAGTCAAACAATAGGCAAAGAAAGCTTACACAAATCCCGATATAGGCAGGAGAAGTAACTTCCTTTCCTCACAAGATCAAACCATGTAATCGATTTGGAACCGAAATGTCTTTAATAAGAGTGGAAAACTCATTTGAAATTGATTTCCTGCCTTATTCCATAAGGTGTCAACAAGAAACAAAAAGAATACCTCCTTTAGTTGTTCTGCATTTGGATCTGATAGGCATTGTTTTCAACCTTTGGTCTGTTGAAGCTCTTCCTCATGCTCTGAAATGAGCGTGACCAGCGAAAACTTTGTTCTTGGATCCAAGCTAGTCAAATGCCTGATTGGGCACATGTTGATCTTTTAGTTTGCTCATTTTTTTTGTAATTAGATCAAGGACTGGAGCTGGTAGAGACCCTTTCCTCTTCATGGTGGATGTCTGCAAGCTTGTCTAGAATTGATATTGTTTAATCTTACACAAACATACATATTTCCACCACTGTATTCTCATGCTCTTCTTCCTCAAACAAGAAGCTAGAGATCTCAAACTCGTCCTCCTTGAAATCTTGAGGCCCTTCCTAGTTCATTGCAATGACTACATATTCTCTTGATGTATCACCGTTGTTAGGTTATGGAGCCTGTTTTCATGTGTGAAAATGTTGAAGATTGTACACTAAGAGTATTGTACACTTTCCACAATTGGGCTCGAAAAATGTGTCCGATATATCGGGAAACATGATTTTCTCATATGGGCAGGATTTTTGACCCATAGGTTTATGGGATGTTTTGGCCCATGGTTTTGATATCCATGGTTTTGTAAAACTGCGCTAAGCTTATCTACTTATGTGGTTTTGTGCATATGGTAGGTATAATGTAACATTGCAGATGTGTCTGAATTTGGGTGTGAATTCTATAGAGTTTGTTGAGCATAGCTCCAAACATATTTGGGTATTGTATTGAGAGAGCGATGACTTGTAATAAAATCTGAGCAAGTGATTCTTGGTGGACGTAGCCCAAATTGGGTGAACCACGTTAAATATTGTCTCTTTGTGTTGTTCTTTTATTATTCTACACTTTTATTTCAGATCTGTAATATTTTCTACATATTAGTTTCTACTATTGTGATTCTGTGAGGGATTATTCCACATATTTTATCCCTTATTTCCTAACAATTGGTATCAGAGCCTAGTTTGGTTTGTTGAAGTGTTGAATCACAGGGAAAGTTTTAGCTTGAGTGGGAGCTATGACAGATGATGGAAGATCAAGGGTTGATAAATTCAATGGGCATAATTTCAGTCTTTGGAAGATGTAGATGGAAGATTACCTTTATCAGAAGGATCTTTATATTCCGTTGTCTGAGAAGGTGAACAAACCCTCAAGCATGATGAGATCTAGGATGGGATTTTTTTGGATAGGAAGGCACTTGGGACAATCTGGTTGTGTCTTGCATCTTCGGTATTATTTAATGTTTCAAAGGAAAATACTACAAAAGAACTTATGGATGCATTAGGGAAGTTATATGAAAAATCCTCTGCCTCTAACAAGATATTTTTAATGAAAAAGTTGTTTAATATGAATATGTCTGAGAATGGTTTAGTAGAAGATCATTTAAATGATTTTAATATGGTTGTAAATATGCTAGCTTTGGTTATAATAGAATTTGATGAAGAAGTTAGGACTTTATTAATTTTGTGCTCTTTACTTGAGAGTTGGAATAGCTTGGTAATGGTTGTAAGCAACTCAATTCTAGCTAACTCAAAGTTGAAGTTTGAGGATGTTGTAGGGATGATTCTAAGTGAAGAAATGTGAAGAAAAAGATATGGGGAATCTTCTACTTTAGGGAATGCTTTGACAATGGAAACTAGAGGAAGACAGAAGAATAGAGGAAGCCGTGGAAAATCGAAGGATTGGGAAATGTCAAAATCCAAAAGCAAGATAGTATGTTGCTAAAGCACTATGGAAATTCTCGGGCATGCAAAGAAGGATTGTTGGGAGCTTCAGACAAGATGAAACAACATGAAGAAAACAAGGAGGAAAATGTGGCAATGGGTAATGTATGTCAGATGTTTTGATTCTTTCTTTGCACAATATTACTAAATCTTGGGTTTTAGACGGAGGGGATTCTTTCCATACTACTTCACATAGGCATCATTTTGTTTATTATGTTCAAGGAGATTTTGGGCATGTTTTTCTTGGTGGTGATGAGCCTTACAACATAGTTGGAAAAGGTTTTGTTCAGGTCAAGATGTAGAATGTAAATACTTGGCTATTGAAGGAGGTCAGACATGTGCCTACATTAAGATGAAATTTGATATCGGCGGGGCAGTTGGGAAGTGATGGTTGTATTGTGATATTTACAGCGGACTCTTGGAATGTTACCAAGGGTGTTCTTGTGGTGGCAAGAGGTAAGAAGGTTGGAACCTTGTATTTAACCACTTATAGCACTAATGTTTGTAATCAAGTGGTTTTAGAAGTAGATACAACATTGTGGCACTATAGGATCGGTCATATGAGCCATAAGGGCATGGAGATCATAAAGAAGGATTTGCCCCGATATACAAAAATAGGTTTGGAGTTTTGTGAAGACTGCATATATGGGAAACATAAGTGAGTAAGGTTTCTCAAGGTTCGACCTACAAAGAAAGAGAGTAAGTTAGAGCTGGTGCATTTTGATGTGTGGGGGCCGGCTCGAGGTATTATATCTTGGGGTTCAAGTTATTATGTTACTTTTATTGATGATCTGTGCAACAAGGAAATTTTGGGTTTATTGTATTAGAAACAAATCGATGTATTTGACACTTTTGTTAAATGGAAAGCCGTGGTAGATAATGAAACATATCTTAAGCTAAAATGTCTCAGTCGAGATAATGGAGGAGAGTATTGCAACAATGAATTTGATGATTATTGTTCTAAGAATGGAATCATGGGTAAAAGACGATTCCAGAACTCCGCAGCAGAGAATGGGGTATCGAAAGGATGAATAAAACAATAATGGAACGTCTTTAGGAGCATGAGGTTACATGCGGGAGTACCTCCTTCTTTTTGGGTAGAAGTGGTGAGAACAACTATGTACTTGATAAACAGAGGACCCTCAAGTGCCTTGGATGGAGGCATACCCGAGGAGGCTTGATATGGTAAAAAAGTTGATTATTCATTTCTTAGAGTCATTGGATGTGAGGTTTTTGTCCATATAGACAAGGATGATAAGACCAACCTAGAGGCTAAATCGGAAAAAAGTACTTTCATTGGTTATGGTGGTGATGACTTTGGATATAAATGTTGAAGTATTAAGGACAAGAAAATTCTTGAATCTAGTGATGTGGTCTTTAATGAGAAAGTCATGTATAAGCATTATTTGCATAAAAACATGGAAGAATCAAGAAATAATAGGCAATGGTAGAGGATCTTTTGGATGGGAAAGTGACAAATGAATTAGTTCAGGAACCTCCTCAACAAAAACCCCAAACTCCTATATTGAGGAGGTCTTCTAGGGTAAGAAGAGAACCCAGAACATTTTTCTCCTTCTCTTTATTATTTATTACTCACTGATAAAGTGGAGAGTCAAAGAGCTTTGATGAAGTAGTGCGGGTAGATGTCGGGAAGAAGAGGGAGCAAGCCATGGATGAGGAGCATCGTGCTCTCATGGAGAACCAGGACATGGGATTTGGTGAAACTACCCGAAGGAAAAGAGCATTACAGAACAAGTGGGTGTATAGAGTCAAAAAGGAAGGAGGTAAGAAAAGATACAAGGCCCGGTTGGTGGTCAATGGGTTTGCACGAAAAAAAAAGGTATAGATTTTGATGAGATTTTTTCTCCTATAGTAAAAATTACTTCTATCGTAATTGTTCTTGGAATAGTTGCGGTAGAAGACTTACACTTAGAGCAGCTTTAATGTAAAGACTACATTTCTCCATGGTGATTTGGAGGAGGATCTATATATGTAGCAGCCAGAGGGATATGAGGTCAAAGGTAAAGAGGAGATGGTGTGCAAACTGAAGAAGAGATTTTATGGCCTGAAATAAGCTCCACATCAATGGTATAAGAAATTTGATAGCTTCATGATGGAGCAAGGTTATATTAGATGTCATTCTGACCATTACATGTATACAAAGAAATTTGAGGATGGAAATTATATTATCTTGTGTATGTATGTGGATGACATGTTGGTTGTAGGTAAAAACATGCAGGAAATAAAAGTACTCAAGAAGCAACTAAGTGAATCCTTTGCTATGAAGGATTTTGGGGTAGCCAAACAAATCCTTGGTATGAGGATATCTCAAGATAGGAAGGAACAGAAGCTAACTTTATCTCAAGAAGAGTACATTAAGAAATTCTTGGAGAGGTTTAATATGCAGGATGTTAAACCGGTTGGGACTCCTTTGGCGTGCCATTTCAAGTTGTCAAACGAAGCAATGTCCCAAAAAGAGTAGGAGAGAAACCAAATGTCCAAGGTACCTTACTCATGAGTGGTTGGTAGTTTGATGTATGCCATGGTGTGCACTAGGCCTGGTATTGCCCATGCAGTGGGAGCGGTGAGTAGATTTATGAGTGATCTAGGTAGAGATCATTGACAAGCAGTAAAGAGGATCCTTTGGTATTCGAGAGGGACCATGGGGACAATTTTGTGCTACAGTGGATCAGACACCACTTTGTGTGGTTATGTAGATTCAAATATGGCTGGAGATGTAGACAGCAGGAGGAGCATGACATGTTATATTTACACTGTAGGTGGGAAAACAGTGAGATGGATTTCATGACTATAGAAGTTAGTGGTTTTGTCAACCACAGAGGCTGAGTATGTTTCTACCACAAAGGAAAATAAAGAGATGATTTGGATACAATAATTTTTTGAGGAGTTGGGACATAATCAGGAGGAAGGGAAGTTGCATAGTGATAGTTAGAGTGTTATACACCTAGCTAAGAACTCTGCTTTCCACTCTAGGATGAAGCATATACAACTTAGGTACCATTTCATCAGGATAACTTTGGAGGAAGAGAAATTGATGCTGGAGAAGATTCATACCAGTCAAAATCCTGTAGACATGACGACCAAGGTGGGCACAAGGGAAAAACTAAAGCTATGTTCAACTTTGGTTGGTCTTCATGGAAACTAGTGAAGGGTTGAGAAGCTTGCTCAAAGGAAAACTAGTCTCTAAGAGGGAGATTGTTAGGTTATGGAGCTTGTTTTCATGTGTGAAAATGTTGAAGATTGTACACTAAGAGTATTGTACACTTTCCACAGTTGGCCTCGAAAAATGTGCCCAATATACCGGGAAATGTGCTTTTCTCATATGGGCGGGATTTTTGACCCATAGGTTTATGGGATGGTTTTGGCCCATAGTTTTGATACCCACGGTTTTGTAAAACTGCTTAAGCAGTTGTCTACTTATGTGGTTTTGTGCATATGGTAGGTATAATGTAACATTGCAGATGTGTCTAAATTTGGGCGTAAGCTCTATAGAGTTTGTTAAGCGTAGCTCTAAATAGATATGGGTATTGTATTGAGAGAGTGATGGCTTGTAATAAAATATGAGCAAGTGATTCTTGGTGGACTTAGCCCAAATTGGGTGAACCACATTAAATATTATCTCTTTGTGTTGTTCTTTTATTATTCTGCACTTTTATTTCAGATATGTAATATTTTCTGCATATTATTTTCTACTATTGTGATTCTATGAGGGATTATTCCGCATATTATATCCATAATTTCCTAACAACCATAATTTTCCAAAAGTGCAACAAGTTCTAGACATGTAGAGCAATGAGGATCATTACATTCAATCAGTAACTTCTTGCTCACTTGGAATCCCATTTTTATCTCTTACATGGATGACACTTTGGTGCTCAAAACACTTCCTCTTCCCATCTATTTCCAATCTACAGCTTCTTTACATCTTCCTAATTTGTTTTAATGTTCAACCTTCTATTTTGCATGATTTTCACATTCTCATCTTCTCATTCTCGAATCGGACCAATCTTCAACATATATGGAATTATCTTCTTTGGTAGAATTGGTAGGAGAAGAAGCATAAACAAGAGGCTTCTGATGTGTTTCATGCTTAGGAAAATATGTTCGTGCTCAAGAGATCTAATTTGATCAATTGGTGAAGCCAAATGATCCTCCACAACATACTCCATTTGTTGTTGATCGACCTTTCCAAAACAACCGTATGATTTTGCATAAAAATCGTTGTTGGGAGTGTTGCATGGGTTGCTCCTTCTTGACAAAAGCATAGAAAAATTCATTTTCTACCAACCTTGTAGGATAATTTGGTTTAGTTAGTGTTGGGTAGGGCATGAGGGAAGTTTTGAAACACCACAAATTTTATAAACATTATTGCAAGGTTTAGGAAAGCTAGGTAATGCCTTGGGTTGGGAATGGGAGGGAGTTTGAAAAGGTATGAGGAGTGCTTTGGGCATGATAAACTTTTGGAGCATCAAATGAAAGACAAGGAAGCAAAGGATATTCTTTCCTTTGGAGAGGGATAATGAATTTTTCATTTTTCACAAGGGGAAGGAAGAATTTGAGATGGTGAGGGGAGAATGGTGGAAATGGGGACATGTCTCCTTTGGCCAGCCTAAATGAGCATCTTCTCAGCTTATGATGTAATGGCAAAAGCTTGAGGAAGGGTGTTACCTCCTAGGGATTAGATTAACATAGCCAAATCAGCATCAAAGGACCTTAAATAATACAATAATTCCATACCTTATGGGGGTATGAATTCTTAAGGAATTCTATGCCAAGTCCTTGTAAACTGGTATTAAAGTTAGAGATAAACTCCATTAGGGCCTACTATATTTTATTGAGATGTTCCATGAGAGTGATAACATTTGCATTCTCCTTGAACTGATTATCCAATTGTTCTCCCAGCTAATCCCATGTGGAAATGGATTGTGAAGCTAAACTGTTATACCAATCTTTTTCTCTACCTCTAAAAGACAAAACAAGAAGTATGAGGCAAATGTTCTCTTCTCTGATGTTGTGAATGACACAATGGTTCACTATATCCTGAATGTGATCAATGGGAGATTGATCTCCATTTCCATGGAAGAGGGGTAAGTTTTTCAGGGTTGTTTTGGGAATATCGTCCCACTGCTGCAAATGGAGGGGGCTAGAGTTGAAATGAGGAAATGGAAGAGCTATTTGAGAGCCATGAGAAAATGGGGGCATGTAAATGAATGCAGGAATGGAGGAAAATGTTTGAAACCGAGAAAATGGGTTGGTTTGAATCACCGAAGTTGCCAAATGTGTTGAGAAGTGCCTCCAAAGGCCGAATATCACCAAGAACACATCTATCTTGCTTTGTACAAAGTTGTAGAGCACTTCAATATGTCCCACCGGCATGCCAAAATTTTCTATCACTTAGATCATGCACCCATTGAATCATCGGATGATCTAGTGGAACATGGGAGCATCACTAAGATGTGGCACCTTGGCTCCTTGGAATGAACCTCCTGAGAAGACCGGTTTCCTTATTAATTGTGTGCATCTAATATAAGATTAGGCTAGAAATATACAATACTAGAAAACAAACTATATTATTCAATTCTTCGGAGAAAAAAGAGAGGAATAACTTAAAATACTTGGAGAAGGTGATGCACCAATAGCTTAGTGAACAAGAAGATTAGCTTTACAACATATAATATTTTTACAGAATAATAGATGACATGCACAACTTTCTATTTCTTTTCTCTAATAAAGAATTCTTATGAAAGTAAGATTTATTAATAACAGAAGGGATTTTTCCTATTCCATAACTAAAACAATAAGTCTCATTAATCACAATTTGTAATCTTGCTAAAGAAAGATAATTATTATGAAGGTAGGATAGATCATCACATACTAGGAAATAAGAACATTCACAAGTATAAAATGAGCTATTTGAATACACAACACATTAAATAGATGAAGGCAAAATATTGGTTTTGTATATAGCATTGAGGCTAAAGCATGTGTATGAGGACTCAAAAAGGCAGAGCCTCTTTACACAAATGATCCAAAAGTCCCCTATTACATAATACACCCTTCTATTTATAGATTAAGAATGTTTATCAATTATAACTACTCTTTGTAATCATTACATACTAAAAATAAGATGCATTTACATCTATAAAAGAGTCCTAAAAATAACCAGATGGTTGTGTAACTTTGACCAGTCAAACTTGCTTTTCAACTCACCGACTTCCTTGGGGAACTTGGGACTTGCTTTTCATAATTCAACCTCCGAAATGGTCTCGGGTGGAATTCGAGGTTGAGAAACAATTTAAGCAAATCGATAACTCAAATGGGTTGTAGGAGAAATCCCGATTTTAAAAAAAAAAAATCAAGAAAATAAGCGATTGGAAGTTGAAACTTGAAATGCATAAAAAGTGCAAAATGGAACTCAACCTTCAAAATGCACTAAAAAGTGAAAAATGGAACTCAACCTCTGAAATGCACAAAAAGTGTAAAATGGAACTCAACCTCTGAAATGCACAAAAGTGCAAAATGGAACTCAACCCCGAAATGCACTAAATATGTAAAATGGATACTTAGGCATTTTTTGATATTCTTACAAAAATAAGGGGCTTGGATCAAAACTTTAAGAAACATGGATTTTGCAAGGAATAGTCGGAAAAATGGGCATGGTGACTTGAAATTCAACAATCCACCATCTCCTCCTCCACATAGGCATCCTTCCCCTCCACCAACGCATCAACATCCACCTAGATCTTCCCCACCTCCCACTTGTGGGCCATTATACTTCTCACATGTTGCTAAACCACATGATATCTTATGCACTTTACTTGATAAACATTTAATTCATTTACCTTCCAACCAACATCATCCCCCTCATTGGCTACACTGCCATTGTGACCGCCTCTTTTACAATTTTCACTGCATTAATGGCCACTGTGTTAATTATTGTTATGTCCTTCATGATAGACTCCAATAATTAGAAGATAGGGCTGTCATTACTTTCTCGAACCTGATCTTGTGATCAATCTCTCTCTCTATACAACTACTAGCTTGTCCCATTCACCACCTCCTAAGGTCATTATTCGTCCTCCTCCTAAGCTCATCATTATCCACCTCCTCTAGTTGTCTTGCCCTCTTTTAGATCCTTTGAACCTACCCTTGTTGTTATTACACCACAATGGCTTCCTAAGCAATCCACTTCTGCATCTCCCACCTTCACACTTCCCATTGTTGGCACAATTTCCTCAAACATCCAATTTGGTACCTACACATATGATCTCCTTATTTCACATGCTCTTGATGTGCATCATTGGCCTCGTAACCTATGGTAGATTATTCCCATCTCCATATCATTACCCGATGACGCACTCATGTTTTCAAGGTTCATACATGACTATTGAGGGCATTATGTGAACATTACTCTCACATTGGGGCGATTGTTTTTTTCCCCGCTCCATCCTCATCACATACAATTCTCTATATCGTTGCACATCTCATTATCATTGCATCATTATTTTATTATCCTACATTCCTATATAATTATCTCATCACATACCCATTTCTATCTATTTGTTACTCATTGCTACGTTTCATCACATATATATCTCTATCTATTATATGATCTACTATTCATTATTATCCAAATGCAATTCTCATTCAACCAAATAATTAACGCTATACAATTATTTACACATTGTCACAAATGTCAACAATCAGCATTATCTATTCACAACAATACCACCGATGTATACAACAACAACAAGATATACAAATTACTACCAATGCAACAAACAATCATCACATAGTACACAATAGACATCAACACTAGACAAACCATCAATATGCTTATATATACATATATATCTTGAATCTAGAATCAATGTTACAAAATACAATCGTTGGGGGAAATCCCCCATGCCTCAATACATCTTATATAATACATCATATGTCCTCATCACTATCACTATCTACAACTGTGGGAGCTCTAGAACTCGAAGCTTCACCGCTAACCCTACATCGTCAATCTTGGGCTCTATGCCTCTCAAGTTGGCTCTGCAACATGGCATTTTCTACCACATACTTTACAAATCATCCCTGGAGCTCCACATATCATGAAAACACATCCTGGGCTAGGCCACCCCCTCCCACAACCTATCTATCCCACTACATCTCTACATGAGCCTCGTCATGCTCACTCAACAAAATTATACATGTAGCCATCGTTATCGCCACATGCTTAAACAAATGAGCATGCTCACCTGCAATCATATCCACTCACTCTAACATCACTCCACCCATGAGCACATCCGGGGCACATTCTAATTCAATGTGCATATGGAGGTGTCCATGATCAACGTCCAATATGCATTGCATCCAACCACATGACAAACACTTCATATTAGCAATTGTATATTATCGTATTCATCAACCAAATTAACAATTAAATAAATAATAGTGTGCGATACTTATCCTCTGTTCGTGTCATTGCTACATCATCTAGCTCGGGAGTGGGTGCCTCGACCCCCATTCCTCCAACCGTTGGCTCACCCACCGCATCTACAAACCACTAGAAACAACAACACCCATCGGTGTGTCACCCACCACTATGTGTATGCATTAGTACACCCCACATCATCCACATGTACTAGCCTTATGGCCGGATAAGCCTCATCTGGACTCGGGGAACTAGATGTGTTCCTTTAGGGCCCTGGGGTGACCGTCGTGGTCAATACGACTCTCCATTCAAGTATTTTCATTTTTAGGTTTGATGTGGTTTATGGGCTTGTGCAGGTGAACTCTTTTTTTCTAGGTTACAGTGTACTTTCGAGGATCCTTGTGTGACTATCATGTGATTAGAAAAGAACAATAGTGAAGACCTTGTGACACACTAGAAAGTAGATATTGAGCTCCAGTGTAGTCACCAAAGGCCCGTGCTCCCCTTTCATACCATGGGCACCCGTGTCTAGCCTCATTCGTACATTTCAAAATTTATACTGAGCATTTATTACACTCTACCCATCTTGTTCAAAACTTTTCCTAGTAAAATATCACCGTGTGGCCCTCATCCGACTACGGACATCTAATACTTCCATTGCTATACCCTCTCTCGATGACATGCAACCTCAATATCCTATATATATCCTCCAGTGTCACTATCATCTCCCCTATTGGTAACCAAAATGTGCAAGAATTCGTACACCACCTCTTGCACAATTTTGTCAATAATGGCATATTATGGGGTACCTCCCCTAATTTAGTGATGTGTAACAAACTGACACGACCAATCTAGTGAAAGGGTGTTGATTTTGTTTGGACTAAAAGATGTGAAAGTGCTTTTCAAACTTTAAAGAAGATGTTAAATACCACTCTTGTGTTGAGAGGACTTGACGAACTCCGCTTTTCACATCCACATAGATGCATCAGATCATGTTATTGGATTTTTCCTAGGTCAAAAAGATGGAAGCCTGAATTATGCAATATACTATATTAGTAAGAATTTGTAGCATGCAAGAATTGAACTATACAATGACAAAAAAAGAGTTCCTGGTAGTAGTATATTCCATAAAAAAATCAAACATTATATCATAGGATATCCAATGTTTATTCACATTGATCATGTTGTAATCAAGTATCTAGTAAACAAACTAATAGTAAGTAGTCGAATCATAAGATGGATGCTCCTCTCGCAAGAATTTAATGTCACCTAATTAACTAAAATATGAAATTTGTATCTATATTTTAAGTTAATCTAAGTAGGTACAGAAATGCAAAGAAATGATATAAGTTGAAATACTAATGCTAAATATTTTATTTTGATATTTAAATGAAATGAAATAATGAAATAAAAGGGGTAAGATACTAACCGAAATAACTCACCTCATTGTGTGTTGGGACTAAAAAGAAATGATGTGCGGATGAAGGACAAGTGTGACGGAACAACCTAGAAAATTGTAGTAGATGGTGATTTGCACAGACTAGGGTGCCTGGAGGAGGACTAGGGCGCATGTGGGTGCCCTGGTCTAAAGTATGGGTGCTCTGGTCTTCCAAATAGCTTAGGATCTAAATTTGACATGAAAGTGTCGCTAGATATTTGCAATATCTTGACCCTTATTGCGTGAGTGTCGCAATATCTTGACCCTTGTTGCGTGAGTGTCACAATATCCTCGTTGATGATGCCATAAAATCTGCAATGAATATTTACTTGCAAAATCCCATACAAAGCATCAAATCCCTAAAAAGAAAGATGCATATGAAGGGGTTGGACTGACCTTAACTACCACAATGGTGGACTTACAACTAAGTGTTGCACTACATTCCGACCCAATGTAGTTATGTGTGCTTTGCGTGTGTAATTGTGTACCTAGGATGTCCTAGTGCAAATGACACAGAGATATGGGGCAATAGCTAGATGTAAAATGCAAATGGTGGATGGAATATAATGAATACAACCCTTCATATGCAGTGTGTGTGATGCAATGATGCCCAAATACAGTCCCTTACCTTAGTAGATAGCTAGCCCTTGATGGTAGATAGTTCTCCCATAAGATAGTAAGTATGTTATGTTTATATAGGGATATCTTGCTCAAATTTTGACACTAATGACCCGACATGCCGACTAGTACCTAGGGGAAAGAGAGGGAAAATGAAAAAGACCAACCTTGAACAAATAAATTAGACTAAAGTGTTGTTAGGACCAGGTCACCTAAAATAAGGATTGGGGCGCCCATGGGCACCTCAATACTACCCTAGGCACCTTAGTCAAAGACTAGATACAAAAATGACCAAATAACAACACTTGAGACTCCCTAAGAGATGACCAAACTATGTATATAATTGGCGTGCCCGTGCAAGACAAATGATAATGACAACCGACTAACCGACGATAAGACTAAGGGATGGGTCATTAGTGAATAATTTTATTACGCGAGATCCATATATAAAACAACATACTTAGCAGTATAATTTTAATAGTAAGTGCATGATTTTGTGACTACATCACCATAATAGACAAGCTCAGCAAAGATAAAGATGGTGGAAAATTTCCTCTCAAGAATGAAGACCAACAATGAAGAGAAATTAGTTGATGATTCATTTCCAGATGAGAACTTGTTTGTTATTTCTACAAGAACACCCTGGTACATAGACATAGCCAACTACTTGGTCTCAGGTAAAACACCTCCACATTTTTCATCTTCTAAGAAAAGGCATTTAGTTGAAAAGAGTTTACCCTTTTCTTGGATAGTTAGACTTCTCTTTTATATAGGTCAAGATCAAGTAATGAGAAGGTGTATAGATGATGAGGAGATATTTGATGTCCTTAGAGCCTACCACAATGAACCTTGTGGAGTGCATTTTGTTGCAAAGAGAACAACACAGAAGGTGTTGAATATTGGATACTATTGGCCAACTTTACATAAGAATGCAACACTATACACCAAGAGATGTAACAAACTCAAAAGAATGGGTTGGCCCATTAAGTATAATGAGATGTCATAGCAACCTCAATTGGTTCTACAACCTTTTAATAAATGGGGCTTAGATTTTATTAGCTCTATAGACCTTCCATCTCAGCTAAAAAGAGTATATATTGGTCTGCACATATTACCTAACTAAGTGGACCAAGGTAAAAGCATTTCCAAACCAGAAAAGTGAAAAGGTAGCTAAATTCATGTATGAAATCATCTTTACCAGATATGGAGTCATAAGGGAGATTGTAACAAACCAAGGTACACATTTTATTGCTGATGTAATTGCTTATTTGGTTAGTGAATATGAAATTAGGCATAGGAAGTCTACACCATACCATCCCCAATCTAATGGCCAAGTAAAAGTTACAAACAGAGAAATAGAGGCCATATTGACAAAGACTATAGCACTCCATAGAAGAGATTGGGCAGATAGGATTCCAAAAGCATCGGGGCATTCAATATAACATGGAAGACCACAACTCGACTTCCCACCATTTGAACTACTATATGGTAAGATTGTTGTGTTACCGATAGAATTTGAGCATAAAACATTGAAGACTGCACTTGAGTTGGGAATAGACTTATCAAAAGCTTAGAGAAAAATTATCCAACTCAATGAGTTGGATAAATTGAGAAAACAAGTGGTTCATAAAACAGAGTTAGTGCAAAAACAAAGAATCAAATGGTATGACCGATATATTAAAACAAGAGAGTTCTAAAAAGGTGACTGGTACTTTTGTTTGACTCAAAATACAAGGATCACATAGGAAATATCATAACAAGGTGGATAGGCCCCTATTAAATAGATAATATCTTCCCTAATGGAGATGTGAAGCTTACTACTATTGATCCTATGAGATTCAAATTATTGGTGAATGGCCACAGTTAGGATTGTGTAAAAAGCCAATTGATAAAGGCTCATGTATAGATTTGTTCGAGAGGAGATCGAGAGAATAATGGAAAAAGAAACACCGAATTGACCTTAGAGGTTGAGTCTATTGCCCACCTTCCGGGATTGCAGAGAATTGGAGAAATGTCACTATCCTTGGATCATTAAGCTTGTTGAATATTCCAAGGCTAAATAAAAGTGTTGGGATCTACCTTTCTGGGTGATCATCAACACTCTGCTAACCCATTTTCTTTATAAAGTTTTTGTTTTGTAGGTCTTATTGACAGGTGATTACAGGAAGGCATGATCTCCATCACAAGGAGAGAGTGCAATGACCAAAGGTTCAACTTGTAGCCACAAGAAAGAAGACCTTGTTTGTTTGTAGCATCTAGCAAAACTTGTGGTTACATCGATAAAAAAATGTACGAGTGGATGATACATAAAGAACGATTAGCACCCCAACCAATTGGAGTTCCCTCTCTAGAAACATTTGTTTGCAGTAAAGAAGGAGCGGTCAACACAAGTTAACTCCACATCCATGAGGGCAATTGCATATAGCCAATAATCCCGAGTTGAATAAAGCATGCACATCCATCATTTCAAGCAACAACAAGATAAGTACATGCATGTATTACTTTAATAAAGTATTATTAGATTAATTGTATTTAATTATGAGTTATGCCAAGTCATTATGTGTATGCCATATTAAAAGACCATTGACTTTTAGCTATGATGTGTCCACTTAAACCCTCCATGTAAGCCAATGTGTCACACCATTTTGCTTCATATGCTCAATTTTGACACATCCATTAATGATTAATCACCCCTAGATGAGTTACTTGTCCCCTTGGTAATAAATTAAAATCAAGTAAAAAGTCATCAACACAATTCATTTGTGTAAAGTTCTTTCAAAGGAAAATTGTGTTGTTACGTATTGCACCCGAGAGAATTTGTGTATCCACCATGGGAGGTGACTTGATCAGACATGAAACCTTCTATGCATTTTCAACTCCTAAATCATCCTGAAATTGTCTGGTACTTTGAGAATCATGGTTAGATGGGATACATCAACAAATTTCAAGGTTTTGATGAGGCAATTGTGATAGAATTTGCAAATACCTTGAACGATGGAGAGGCAAAAGTAAAAGGATTAACCATCAGGGTAAGTGATGAAATTTTGGCAAAGGTCATTGGTTTACCAGCTCAAGGAGAGCCATTTCTAGACAAAGCTAACCTAGAAGTGGCAAGGAGAGAATTTATAGACAATGATGATGAATTCATCTCAGACCACCAAGGTACATTAAGAACATCTCTCAAACACTTGTGGCACAAACAACCAACATTTTTATTCAATACTTGTGAAGGGAGGCATTTACGATTAAATACAGTGCATTTCAAATTATTGAACCATTTGAAAAACAATCATCAAGTTAATGTCCCAAATTTCTTGCATGAAATGCTTAAGAAAATGAGAAAATAAGTTCAGAGGGGTAGGGAAGTATTGTCTCATAACCCTAGTGGTTAGACACACTTTGCAGAGAGATCACCCCAAATATCATGGGATGACTTTTTGAGGGTAAAAAATATTGAAACTTTGTTTGGAAACAGGGGGAAAAGGAGAAAGAGTACTGAAAGTTCTTTTGCACATATGCCAGAGCCTACACCATCCTCTTCCCAACCTCAACAACCCACAAAATCTAAAATTTTACCTTCCACTAAAGAAACCCTTGTTCCTATTTCACCAGAAATAATCCTTATTGCTAAAACCTTATTGAAATTCTCCTCCCCTAAAACCTCCACTTCCAAAACCAAAATAAAATCTACTCACTCTACTTGCACGCATAACAAATTAGACCCCCACTTCCAAAGCCAAGAGGAAACTCACTCATTCTGCTCCAACACAAACTAGAAGCTCCCATAGGCTCAGGACAAAGAGGACAAAAACCTCCAGTCCAGACAATCTCAACCCATCTCACTGGATAGTGATTTGGAAGTTGAGCCTAAACCATTGGAAGAAGATGCTAGAGATATTGTTCTCACAATAACTCAAGAGCCACAGATTATCATGAACAACCAATTGTAGGACAAGCAGAGCAAGACAAACATGAGGGAAAGTTTCATGAATTAGAAATTCAAGAAGAGAGGCAAGTAGAAGGGGTAATGGAAGGATAAAATAAACAAGAACAAATACTTATAGAGGATTTCAATGAACCAGTCATTGAGGAGGTAGTTCAACAAGCACAAAATAATAGTTTGTAAGAAGAAAATGTAGAACAAATGCAGCCCCAAATTATTATTCATGAAATCATAAGGGAACCTGTAAAACCATCCTACAGTGAGATGGGAACACAGACTATGGGGCCCAATATTGACAACTTGATGTTGCAATTGGAAGCATACATTAATAGGCTTAAGAGGAAATGGGACAAGGAGAAGGAAGAACTCATCTCTCAACATAAAAAGGAAATGGAAGACAAAGATAAAGATATTAAGAGGCTGAAACAAAAACAAGAAGAAACAGTGCAAGTAGCATTAGAAATTTTGAGTTTCAGACCCCATCAAGTGTCTATGCAATATATCTAAAAGAGAAGATGTTACACCACAAGTTTATTTGCATCAATTCTGATATGATATATGACATTATATCAACTAGGAAATTATTTACTCGTATTAGAATAGTACACATGAACTCCATAATTTGATGTGTGAACTTTATTTGCATAATTATGCCCTTCCATATAACAAAGATTGGATCCTAGTTCGATATATTGGGGATGTACAAATTAAGACACTATGTTAGGGGATGTTCTTATTTCTCAAATGAATTGGAGCGAGCTAAGAAAATGGAGGAATATAGACATTTGGAAAAGGTTACACCATTGTATATCCAAGCCAAGGCAACAACAACTGAAGAAATTGCATAACAATATGACAATTATATGGAAGAGGATGAAATAAAAAACAAAGTATTGAAAATGAGATTGGAAGCCCACGTAGAAGTCAAAAACATGATCAAGGAACATGGAATTCAGGTTGTGCACGTATGCCAAATCAGATGGAATGAGTTATCCCCAACACTCCAGAGGAAAGAGATGGATTCCTATCCAAACATACTTCCAACTTTCTAGAAAGGTGAATAAGTATATTGAAATAGCTAATGAATGTGATGATGAGTGGTTTCCTATAGGTTATCATCCACCAATATTTCATTTCCCAATTTCCACCTTGGACAAGGAATTTACCATTCAACCAGAGAGTATAAGACAGAGTCCGGGAAATATTCATAAGGAATGGTGGGTATTTCTTATTAGAAGACGTGGGAACAAACATACCTATAAATGTGAGGCAAAGAGTGCAGTTTCCAATAGAGAAGATATGAATCTCTTGAATGAGGACATTCAAACTTTTAAGCTTGGGTTGTGATGATCTAGTATAAATTACTTTCATTACAATTCATCTTTTGTATTTTGATAAGGCTATTGTTACCATGTCTATGTATTTCCAAGGAACATTGTTGAACATCACCATCACAACCATGAAATTTTAACATAATGATTAATTAATATAGTTATGTCTAATTGTCTTTATTTTATGATATTATGTGTGCATTTATTCTTGTTATTCCAATAAATTGTTTCAATGATTATATGTTTTGATGCCACTCTTAGTTGTAAGTAATTTGCGATATGCGGTGAAAGAACTTATCCACAAACAACTCATCTATAGCATAAGAAAATCATTCATAGCAAAGAGCCCAAGTTTATGAAGATCTTTTGAAATATAGAGTTGTGACACTCAAATCCTTACGCATCATTGGAGAAGTAGTTACAACAAGAAAATGGAAAACTAGGAAACAAATCAATATTTGCTTTGGTCATTGATAAAGAATTGGTTATTAGATTAACACTTTTTGTGTTTCATGGAGAATTGATTGATTAGTTGAACACCTGTTATGTGTTTCAAACATGTGTTGAATCTTTCACTCGTTCTATTAAAGACTCCTTGTTGTGTTTTTCTTCTTCTCACGTGTTGTAAATGATAAGGTATAAAGGAAAGGGATGTTTTTGGTAACAAGTAATAAGAGTGAATAAGAGAGTAAGTTAGAGAGTCAACTTTGGAATTAGAGAACAAAAGTCACTCACGATCTTTTGTTCTTAAATGTAATGTTTTCCTCAAAATTAATAAATAAATACGAGTTATGTTATTCAGTTTTGTTGCAAAATTAAGGAGGGATTAACACCCAAGTCAGGGCCCACTTGAGGTTTGCTACATCCCCTCCATTGTTTTATTTTATGCATATTTACTTAGGAATAATTTCCTTTCTGAATATGCACTTTGTTTCAGTGATAGTATTTAGCAATAGTTCATTTCCAAGTTTGAGTTTTATTTCACTTTCAACATTATTACGTGACAATTATTTCCTTTCCAACCTCTTATATCATTGTAAGCTGTAATGCATATATAAGACGCAATATTTTAAGTCTACACTCCTTGGTTTGATAATTAAATGAATGTAACTTAATGTACAACATATTAATTGTTGCAAGTTGATTTGCACCACCAGGGGCAAATGTAGATACAAAATTATGCACATATCATCACTTTACTATGCCATTAGTATTTTGTTATATGCATAAATCTTAAGCAAGAAAATCACTCATTGGTGGCATTGTCCCTTGTCCATTTGTGTTCTTCGATTGATTTCTATTGTGAATATTTTCTACATCTCTCATTTTTGTATGCACTTTTGGTCAGGTCATAGGGATCCATGTTTGTCTCTGTTTTATCACATTTATCCTTCTTAGTCTCAAGACACTAACTCCCAATCCAGGACACTAGCACTTTGGAGCTTGTGTCCCTTACGGGAGTGCTCTTGTCCTGCTTTTCTCTTTTTGCACATTTTTAACATTTGTGGCCAGCCTTGTTTCTTTTCTTATCCTTATCTTGCATTCTTAGTCATCCTTCGGTGTCACTAGTGTCAAAATTCAAGCAAAGACTACGTATATATACACAACATAATAACCATTATTCTGGTTGGAAAATCAAAAGAGACTATCACATCTACATATTACTACCACTACTCAAATGGACCGCATTCTAGGTCAGACACTACATAGGAAGGAAAGAGTTGAATTACATGCCACACATATGCATTATTACATCAAAACTACCTATAGCCCATAATATTGGTGTCATTAACGCGTGGAAAAACATAAAGACACTATTTCACACACAAACACAAAGAAATACACGGATTTTGAAATGTAGTGCAGCTCTTAGTACTAAGTTCACTCATTGGGTGATCATCGTGTCATCTAATCAACATATTGTATATTTTATTCAAATATAATATGTTTGTGAGCTTGTGTAGATATCTATGGGTTGTTTTATAGGTTATATGTGTGATTAAAGCCCTAAAATAGAAATCGAGTGACAAAGAATGAATATAAGTGGAGACCTTCGACCCAAAAAGATCAAATCATGAGCATTCACGCAGTCACTAGTGCCCAAAACAATCACTAGTGCCCGGGGCACTCCTATCCTCTTATGGGCATTTCATGCCTATGCGCTTATGAGTTAAGGAACCCTCTGCGAGCCATTTCGACATTGTTTCTAGCTTGAGATCCGGACTCGGACAATCACGATCACTTTCAGATCACACAGGCTTAGTGAAGTCATCATTCCCCTTGTGTATTTATTTATTTTACTTTGTTGAATGCTTATTGTTAGTACATTACTATATTTTATCATCTAAATATCATTTATTATAGTAGTTACTCTAAAATTAAGATTTAATTACAATTAGATCAAATCAATTCTACCTATAACACGCCTTACATCTTTATACATACATATTTTATTTTTAGGGTGTAAACATGTATGTATTTTGCAATAAGACCTCTTGAAAATGTCAGGTTATACAAATGAGTGAGTTAAATTTGCTTATATAAGCTTTGATAGTTTAATTTTCACATTAATTTTGACCTATATGATAATAAATGAACCATAAAAATATATCAAATTAGAAAAGTGTCAATTTGAAGAGGGAGACAAGATTGTATGGGTTAATCGAGATAATAGTGTGGCCTAGTCTTGTTCCATATGGTTTTAGACAGGAAATTCATGATGTTTGACCAATTTTGGGTGAAAACCTTAGGAGTGATACACTCCTTTGGATAAATGCAATTGGGTATATGAATGACTGAGCAATTCATATATTAAATCACATCATTCGGGGAGAGGATTTAATTGGACTTAGAATATGTGCACAAGTCATAATATATAGAGAAAGCAAAACTTTTCATTGTAAACGGTTAAGTTGCCAAATTTAGGTGTCTCCAGTAGACACAAAATCACACACTCGCTACTATTATTATACCGCCAAGTATGTTGTTTTATATATGGATCTTGCATAAGAAAAGTATTCACTGATGACCCATTCCATAGTCCATTTGTTTATCTTTTCGATCTTTATTGTTGTTTGTCTTACACACTTGTCACTCATACACAAGCTTACGGTCAGTCTCGGGATTCCTGCTTATCGTTCTCACTCATTTGTCGTCACTTGTCTTTGGACACTAGTGCATAGGGATAAACACTAGCGTAGGTGCTCTTGACCATCCTAGTCCCCATGTTATTTTTTGTGTTTGATCTTATTTTTGACATTTGAGGTCGGTATTTTTGGTTTTCTCTCTCATCTCCCCGAGGTACTAGTCGGCATGTCGGGTCATTAGTGTTAAAATTCAAACAAGAGATCCCTATATAAACATAACATACATACCATTATATGGGAGTACTATTCTTATTAAGGGCTAACTATCTACATAGAGCAAGGGATTGCATTTGGGCCATTTTTATCTAACTATTGCTCGTTATCTTAGCGTCGTTATCAAGCGCATGGGTGACCTAGGAGCACTATTGCACACACAAGCACACAAAACTACATTAGGTCTGTGATGTAGTGCAATGCTCAGTTGTAATTCCACCATTTTGGTGAGGATAGTATGAACCCTCATTTTGCATTTTTCTTTTTTAGTATTTGATGTGTATTTGAGGGTTTTACTGTAAGTGTTTTCTTAATTGTAGGTTCGCAGTACCTCGACAATCCAAGTGTGACATTCACGCGATAAAATTTGAACAAGTGTGAATCCCTAATGATCATATCGGAACTAGGTTCCAACCTTTTCTATAGACTAGCGTGCTCAGAATCTAGACCAGGAGCGAGTGCCCCCATCCTTCTCTAGCGATCCAGGTCTAGTTGCTTCCACCCTCTGTTGCATTTTTCTCGTTGTTCATTACAATGACTTGTTCTTCCGTTTCATCACATCGCTTCACCCTAAGTCACTACAAGGTAAGAAAAATCAAGGTAAGTACCTTATCCCTCCTATTTCCTTTCATTGATAAAATTAAATAAATTGTGTAGCATCCATATTTCAGTGTATTTCATTTATATCAGCTTTGTACATTTTAAATTCATATAATAAAATCATATTTTATTGAATCAATGTCTACAATAATATATTAATTAGATTAACCCTATTTTTAATATCACATTTTGGTAAACTTGATTTATCTATCGATCAAACCACCACAAAACTTTGTTCCTCACCACTAGGGTATTAAATTTTTAAATCTAAAATTTCAAAGACCATACCTATTTTTCTAAGTTTTTCTCAAAACATTAATATGCTTGTGCACATTTAATATAATTGTAATAACTCGATATTAATGGATCCTTTAATCATAATCATTGACCCATCTTATTCAAACTTAAGTTAAAATATTCTATGTGTATTATGAACACTCATCTACGATAAACACATTAGATCATGAACCTTCTTGATGACTTGATCGATCAAGATCCACTCACAAATAATAACATTTTCTCATTGGGTAGACTATATCTTAGATGAACCTAAACACAAGCTCTTACCAATTCTATGAAAATGGAATTATCACCTCCATAACCACCATATTTATCATAACATGCTATACACTCCTTATCCTATAGGTTATCACAAAGTCGTGTTTCGTTAATATTATTTCAACCCACAACCAATCCTATGGTTCATTTTACATTTTACATCATTTTTAAAAGTTAGTAGGACCTAAGATTTGGTCCTAAGGAACTTAAAATATTCAATTTAATTATATCTTATTGTCATCCCATTTACACGTTTATTAACTAAACTCTAAAGGCATCTTATTCAATCCCTACATTCTAAGCTCACTAGGTCATGAATTTTTCTTTGGATTAACAACTCTAGAATCAATACACATGATAAACAACACTTTTTAAACTTTGGTATCATGTTTGTAATCAAGTTCCATTCTTATATTGGATAGATTCACTACCGAGGACAATTTCAACCAAAAACACTATCTAAGACAATGATTTAATCCTAAATTTGAGTTTGGGAAAAAATTAGGATAGAGATTTATCAAACTAATGTGCAATTATACGCACCCAAAATTACATGGTGCTCTATCGATTTAACACGGTAAAAATATCCTATGATGATAAATCTCTTTTCTAGAACAACAATGAAATCCAGATCCTTTCCTTTGTCTTTCAACATGCCTATCTTGCTTTATTTTCCTTTATCTCAAAGTTTCCTATCTTTCTGAGCCATTTTCTACTCATTCCTTGGTTGTTGTGACTTTAAATCACACAACATTACGATGGTTATGCAACCATTGTGGTGGTTACATAACCACCGATCTACATAGATCAATGATTGTGTAACCGCCTTGTGGTTGGGCGTAACCTCTGACCATAGCATAGACCGCGTGTTCTGCGGCGCATTAATACGAGACTCCAAACTATGTGTTTTGAACACGTGTTGTAAGATTCTGAGTGTCTTTCTCGCACGTTTCTTGACCATTTCCCATTATTTCAAGCTTGTTGGATGCGTATTGAGATCTTCTCCTTTATTTACTATTATTAGAATGTTAACTGCGTCTCTTTTGGATGATCTAGCATTTCTTGATCGCCAAGTGTGTTGGACTTCTTCCCTACTTTTTAATGTAAAAACCAAGCTTTTCCGCTGAGCATTGGTTGAGATTTTTATTTTGATTTCACTGATCATTTACTTTACCTAAAATCCTACCAAAAAGTACACAAACAACACATATCATCATTTCTTTGCTTGTTTCTTACTTACTTTGCCATGACTAATCTACTCCAAAGATCTCCTATTGATTCTTGATTTCTTCTACTACCATCATTGTTCCTTGGATCACTTGGAATCTCATCTTTGGAAAGGAAGATGAGGAGATATCGAACCATCACCACACTTGGAAGTTTTCACAATTCTACAATAACCAAGTTGGGGGTGTACTTCTAATTTCTTCAAAGCTTTATTCTAGAATATTGTTGTTAAATCAATAGAAGCAATAAACTTGTTTTAAGAGGTAGAATTCATAATTTCTTTATTTATAGTAAAAGCTTCCTTTGGTTTCTTCCCGAATTATCCCTTTGTGGATTTTCCTGAGAAAGGATTTGGAGGAATTTCTCGTGCACTATTTTCTTCATTCTTTGTTTAGAGTATCTATAGATTTCAATTTCTTCATTACTAGATTTGTGTGTGTACATATGAGAAAATTTCGTTGATAACTTCTTCCTTATTATCCCTATGGATCTGCAAGGGAAAGAAGCTTGAGGAAGCTTATGTGTCTATGCTTTTTATTCTATTTCTTCATTATTAGTTTTTTGTGTAATTTATTTGTTTGTATCGGAATTCTCGGAGGAAGAGGAAATTACTTCGAGAAGCTTCTCTTCCCATGATTATGAGGTGAAGAAATTAGAGGTGAAATTAGATTTTCTGGTAAATAATAAATTAGAATTATATTTCTTTGAAGGTAGATTTAATTCCTGATCTCTAGCAGAAATAAATATCCACATCCAACTATTCTCTATTTATTTTATTTAGTGTATAAGTAGGATTTATTTAATTTAGAAGCAATTTCCTTTGTCTGTAGATTTATTTTATTTTATTTCTAGTAAACACAAAAACACAAAAACATAGATTAGAAGTTAATTAGATTTATTTTATTTATTCATTTAAAAGCTTCTCTGAAAATATAAAAAAATTAGATAGTTTGTTTTATGTTGCTTTAATTAAATACTTGTAATCATATTTAATTAATTAAAAGGAGAAATCATCAACTTTTATTTAATTTAGATTTGTTTTCTTTGTTTATTTAAAAGTAGAAATTTAGATTAATTTAGATTTGGAATGAACAAAGTAGCCTTGTTTCCATAATGGCCTAGGCTACTAGATCTTAGCTTCAACCCCTTTGGTTTCTAGTTTGATTGTTTGTTTCCATAGTTATTTATTTGTGCCCACATGACCATTCAGGGTCCATGACAACCACAATTAGAGTTTTGATCCAACTTATTAAACAACCAAACATTGAGCGACACACTCGACAACAACATTGACCAAGGCTTACATCAACTTATCTTTTAGAACTTCCTCTATCCCACTCCTATAATTTTTGACAACTCCTTTCTTTAAACGATGAGGAAAATATTGCTAAAGAATTCTAGGCTAACTAACCAGGTAGAGACTAGATCCATGACCCTTGATTTGTCCTTTCCACATGTCTTCTCACATATCTTCATGACCCTCTTTGGAGAGGAATACATGAAGGAAGAAGGAAATTCCCTCACGTTCCATAAATAAGTTAGGTTTTATTTGTTTCATTCTAATATTGATAATGATTTATGCACCATGATCATCCTTGATCATAACATCACCCCCAAACAAGTTAGACAAAGCATTCATTTCTCTCAATGAAAAAATTCCCATTTTTCCAGTTGAGAACATTTATTTTCCTTGACTTCTTTTATCATTCCCATTATCCCACATATACTTATTTATCCATCTATACATTATCATCCCATCCATCATATTCGGTTGTCTCGAATTTACCTCGGGAGGTCGTGTGCCGAGATCACGTGTTGATTTTCAATGCATACAAAAATTGGTGAACCCAATGTGAAGGACTAGTTCCTTTTCATATCCTCTTTATTTTATTTTCTTTCATCCACCCTTCCCTCTCCCATTATTCTATGGGTGTTTATACACCCCTTAAATATGTTGGGTTAGGAGTATGGCAGACCCATTTTAGGTCTTGAAGCCTATTACCACTAAATGAATATGCAATAGTTACCCTCATTGTCTGGGTGGGCTTAAAATTACTCACATAAATTTATTACCTCCTCACATGCCTCCTCCTCAAGGATTCAACACCAATTCAATAGTTAGAATTGAGGAGATAGATCAACCTAACTATAGTACAACCAAAGTTCTCAAACTCCAACAACATGACATTTACAGGAGAACATGGTTTTATCCACGATTTTTATCTAGACCTCAATCGTATGCAAACTTATTCCTTTTTCTTATTTCCCACAAAATGATGAACTTCTAGTGCATCTCACCCAAAGTGGTGACCATCTTAATGATATAGAGGATCCTTAGATATGATGCAAGGATATACAGATGCCCTTCTTCAAAAATTCCTACCACCCCCCCTAAGATAGAGAAAACACACCTAAAAAGGAGGGGTCTACAAATGACCAATTTATAGCAGGGTATCATATACCTTTACAACCCAACAATGTACAACATATGCCTAAAAAATTACACAACCTTCACCTAGGTGATGTAATCTCAACATTGGTGGGTAGAATCAAGGAATTAGAAATTTCTCAAGCTTCACAACCTACACAATTTTTGGGGAAAAATACTCTTCCCATCATGTTAAAAATCAAACTATACCCCTTCCAAAATGTCCATCAAAACCCATCACATGTCTATTTGGGTGTTCCTATCCTTGATGACCTCCTTACAGGATCAAGCACACTAGGAATGGCCCCTCATCCTTCTATGTGTATCCTACACAAGGCTTGGGTCGGAAAGTGCATTCTTCAAATGTCATTCCTTCGAAATGTGGTGTTCCCTGGTTTCACCCACTATCCCATATCCTAGTGTTGTCCCCCTACGTTCACATGTATTCAAAGTCACCTCATGTGGATATGTACTCTTTCCCTAGTCCTTACACTCAACAACAAGGGGTTCTTTATGCCCAACCAATGCTTATACCACACCTTATCAAGCTCTGTTCCACCTCCTCCTCCCCATCAAGGATCTTCAATGGTCGAATCTTATGTAGTGGTACTTACTCTGAATATCTAAAAGAGCCTCTAGACTTTACAATATGAGGTGTCATGCTCCCATGACCATTCCAAATCTTCCAAATTTTAAGGGAGAAGGATACCCCAATGCCCATATCAAGGCATACACTACTACCATTAGAGAGTTACTCCCTTGGGATGCGGTTGTTGTAAAGATATTTCCAAAGACTCTCGAAGGGATTTCCTCGATTGGTATTATAGAATCCTATAATCCTCTATACATTATTTTAAGAAACTTGTATCTGAGTTTATCAAGGATTTTGATATGAACAAGCTATGAGGACAAGGATCAAAAATTCATCAGCATATCAAGCAAGAGCTGAATGAGTCATTTCCCACTTCATTCATAGGTGGTGGAAAGTCCTTTATTCTTCCGTAATTACTCCAAACATGGATTAGATGGAGCTCTATGTGACTTATTCCTTCACTCACTTAATCAAGAGACTAAGGAGGAGGTCTAGAAGTTTCCTTCTTCATAGAGTTATGAGGAATTCTTAGAATGCCTTTGCATTGACCAAACAAAATCGAATATGGACAAAAACTTATGGTCCCAAGCGGGAGGTTGGTCACCTCCACCCAAAATAACTCAAACTTTCAGAATGGTTCAAATAACAACCAAGGACCCAAGGTCCTCAATCAAAACCATGGTGTCACAATAGATGGCATTACCAACCAACCCAAGAAGCCAAATGTTGTGAACACTAAACATGAACAACAACAATGGAAATGTAAATAACCAAAGGAATAACAATCCCACTCCTTCCATTAACACGGCTTGATTTTAAGTCATCCTCCCACTCTCAACAATTTCATGCCTGGGGGCCCGAGTCAATACCAAAATCAAGGCCAAAGGCCTCAAAATTTAATTACAATAATCAATATCAGAATAACAATTGAAATTATGGACCACAATAAAATCAAAACCTAGAGACCTAGAGATTATGATCCCAACTTATATTGTGGATTCCATAGAGTGATAGGCCATGATGCTCAAACTTATAGGGATTGTAATAAGTTCATACAATGACTTCCAGAAGATCAAAGAAACTCTTTATTGACATGTTCTTAGTGAAACTTAAGAATTCCCAAGGTACTCATATGGGACCTGTCTCCCCAAAAATCACCATCCTTGGAATATATAGAGATCCTTTCCCAAAGTCTTCCACGAGAATGAGAAAGTTAATCCTTAGGTGCAATAAAAAGTATTATTATAGGGACCAATGATCATGAAGCCTCTATGTCTATTGATCCATGAGTTACTCCTAACTTGGATCAAGAGGAATCAAGCTAAAATTGTAGGTTTAGTTGAGTTGGAGAAAACTCCAAAATCCATGCAACAACTGTACTCATGAGTACACATCACAACCTCTCCCCATGTATCCTTTAGTACAAGATGATTCACATGTATTTCCTAAACCAGTAGTGCTTACGATTTGATCACAGATCTCACTAAGACCTTTTCTCACATATCCTTCTTGGATTTGTTGAAGAATTCTCCAACACACTCGATCTGCTTTGTTAGAAGCTTAGGTCTTGGTCATCTCATGCATGTCACACCTCCTCATAGAGGCTCAAATTAATCATATAGATTTTGATGTCTACCTCTGGTACAACAACATGAGAGAGATATTGGGATTTGTGTTTGATATTAGTAAGATGCCTACAAATGTCGAATTAGCATGAAGAGGTGATCCTGCATTGTATTTGCAAGTATGGATCTATAATAACTATGTAAGAGAGTGATGATTGATGGTGTGATATCCATTAAATTGTTTCCTTTCTATTTCTTATAGAAGTTGGGGTATGGAGAAACAAATTGTCTCCTCCATTTTTCCATATAATCATGCTTGGACCTCAACGATGAAGCAAAGTCATCACTACGCCCATTGGTAAACCATATGATTCTCACTGTCACTCTTCATGCCCAAGTCCATTCTTAAATTTTGAGTTTTATATTAAGACATGGATTAACCAAATATAATATGATCTACTTATCCATGATTCATTCATAAAGGCTATTCCATCTACTGGGAATGCAGTAAGATTCCTTGGATGTTAGGAAGGTATTCATGGCTCAAAGTGGTCTCAAAACCATTTGACAGACTAAGCCGAACACCTTTGCCTTTTGACAAGCCACTTAGTAAACCTTCATACACCATGGCATTCTCAATTTGAACTCTTGGATAAATCAATTGATTTCATACTATCCCACTGTTAAGGAAGTCAACTCTGTTAATTCTATTTCTTCCTCTTGAATTAAAAATGCTAAAATCCATCGAAGGAAATTGAGGCTCAAGGGTTCTATCCTGAATGAACCTTGGTTCAAAAAATGCCCAAACAAGATTCAACAATTGAGATAGTGAAACTTTAGAGAATAATTTTCTAATCTTTCTCCGTTTGATTTTGGAGTATGAAAATGCTTTAGATTCCTCTATTCATGGGCATATCGACCTCCATCACGCGTCAAGATAAGGGATTTGTCCCTCAGCTCTTTTCATGAGGTTTGAGATAGAAGATTAAAAATAAAATGAAACATCTATTTTTCCTTTATAATCGTTGGACCCTTAACTATGATATGAGAAAAATGCCACTATGGCGAGTTCAAGAAGGTGATTCTCAATTATCCATAATGGAGAGGACTATTTTACCATTAACATTGCTGACATAATAGGAGAAGAATCACGAGCTCATAATTCTAAAGAATACGAGTCCTTCATCATTAATCATCGAGAAAGATAGAGTGCACAACATTAGCGCCTTAGGTGATTTCTAAAGAACATTCTCAAGCTTACTGATTTTAGTTTCTATCTCTCTCCTTTTTTTATTGTAGAAATTATTAATGAAATTGAGTTCACGTGTCAGAATCCGAAATGAGACCTAGCTTGAAGCCCAAAATGCTCTAATGGTTAAAGAGGAAGACTAAAGATCCTTTAGTTTAGATGTTTTACATAATGAGCCAGGTAAACTTAGGATTCCTCCATGTGGCTATCTAACATCCATCTTGGTTCCTAAAAAGAATGGAAAATCCTTATGCATCACCCTTCTTTAATTTGAGATAGAATGATGAATCTTCCTCTTCGAAAGAATTTGAAATTTATGAAATCAAGGAAAACCTCTAGAAATAAATATTTATGATTTGTTATCACTTATGGATGGGTTCTATGGATACCAACCAAATAAGAATTTTTGAAGGAGGATCAAATGAAGACTACCCTTACCACTTCCTTCGGGGGAACGCTCTTTTATGTTGTTATGTTTTTGGTTTGAAAACATTGGTGATAGTTACCAATGCATGATGACCTTCAATATTCCATGATCTTATTCAAAAGATTTTGGAAACGTATGTTGACGAAATATCTTATCAAAAGCTAAGAAGAGAAACCACCTCAAACTCCTTCGTATCATCCTTTCACAATTAATCAAATATGACGTAACCTTAAATCTATAGAAATGTGTGTTTGAGTCATTGAGGTAGTGATATTGGGCTACATAATTTCTTATCAGGAATTAATGTATATCCTATGAAAATATCGAGAATTCTTTTAAATGACTCCGCATCAAACAATGTTGTCCCAGTATTATGTCATTTTGGTAAGCTCGGAGGAATCCGTGTAGATTTTTCCTTAATCCACATATGATTTCCATCCTATCAATGGATTGCTAAAGAAATATTGTTCTAAGGCATGGATTGATGAATTTCACAACATGTTTGAGTCAGTCAAGTGATTTCTCATGTCTCCACAAAACACTGCATGCCAACCAAATCTAATTGCTCTCTAATTCTTTATTCTAGAGCCACAAATGTCTGACAAGTGCATGTGGTTGGCACAAGAGGACACTGATGGTCTCGAATGTACCATATATTTCATTATTTTTACATTATAGACTATGACAAATCATTATACACCTAAGTGGAGAATGAGTATTTAGCCATTGTGTTCATAACTAAGAGGTTGAGGAACCACATGCTTAACTAAGGAAATGGGGGTAATTGTTAAATCGTGAACAATTGCAAATGTTCCTAACTCAAACATCCTTTTCTAAGAAGGAAAGGGGTTTATCATGTTAATAGGTGAATTCAGATTACTTTATTAATAAAAAAATTTGTTAGGGATAGATCAGGCCGTGGAATTGGCTAGCTAATAACTAATAGATTGGAGAAAATAGTTACGCTTGGACTTCTCAGATGAATTAATTTATTACATATAGAGGAAAGAACCTCAATCGCACTCATGCTTGTGGTATAAAGAACATAATAAAGCCACATAATAGATCTAAACATATCCTCTAAGGATACAATTTATAATATCAGATGATGACTAGTATTGTATCTGTCGTAATTCGCTAAAATCTCTTTCATTTTAGGAAGTTCTGCAGTACTTAGAGATTTTCGGGATGGTGTGTCTTCTAAGGTGTCAATTGAAAAACAAGAAAGTGGAAAAGATTATCTTTGAACCCCATAAAGGAATATGGTGGCCATTTTGGAGGAGTATTGGTTCGTTTGCACAAATCCATCAAATGGATATTTCTCATCCCTACATTAGATCCCTAACATTTAGAGTACGTTTCATGAAAATTTCAAAAGTTGTGAAGAGTTCTCGCATGCATATATATTCAACATGAAGCTCTGCACATGCTTATAGAAATTACGCATACTTCCTTTAGCCCTTCTCTCACTTAGGGTCTTGATTTACATCAGGAAATTATCTCCTCACTGCCAATGAAAAGCCATAAATTTATCATCGAGGTCACATAATACTTCACAAAGTGGGTCTGAACCATGCCTTTGACTATAGCTACTTAGATCGGAGTTCTTGCTTTAAATTTGATCTCTTTAAACCAGATCATCTTAGGTATGGTGTCCTGACGTATCATTATTTAGATAATGATGCACTTCTTTTAAGAATGAAAAGGTTCATGAATTGTGCTCAATTTAAGATATCCCGCCACAAAGCCTCTTTATACGATCTTAAAGCCAACATATGCGCCTAAGGTGACCATTAAAATCAATTCCATTCTCTCGAAACAAATAAGGAGAATAAAAGATCGTGAAACCCAAAGTTTTTCTTGCCTTAGTCTTTTAGGACTTCTATTTGAACTCCAATGGGGAAACCCCTTCTCTTAGTTTTTGATGGTCAAGCGTGTACTACACTGAGGTAGAAATTGGCTATGCATGCGTGGTAGTTCTCAAGGCATTTCCGATGAAGATGCTTACTAAGAAATGTGACTATCTCATTTAGAAATTATGGATGAAAGTTGGCAACTTAGGCCGAACAAAATACATGGCCATGTGTATGTAGACATAATGTGTCATCAGTTCAACAAAAATTCTATTAGCGCGAGATCTGGGTAGGAGACCTCGTATTGAGACTGCATATCCGAATAGACAAAAGGTTGGCAAAGGTAGGAAGTTCATGCCAAAATGGCTTGGACCCTATCAAGTCACAAAAATTTCAAAAAATGGCGCGTATTGTCTGTGTACTCTTGAGGGTGAAGAATTTAGTGAGTCTGTTAATTCTCTTCACCTCAAGCATTTCTATATATAACAATTTAGATTTCCACGTTGTCCTTCATTATATTCATATTGTCTTTTTGCTTGCATTATCATGTTGTCTAAATTGTAAAATGGAAACTTATTGTTCAAGTAATTCTTTGAATTTCAAACATTGGCAAATCTCCTAATCATACCTACTTCATCATTCTCTTCATACATTCAAAATTGCACAATATTTATCATCACTTTCATACAAGAGAAATTTTGACATTGTTTTATAAGGGCTTACATACTTAGTATTTTCTA